>JAMRYI010000052.1:0-456322 GCA_029231635.1 Ditylenchus weischeri
GGGATGTTATATTGAGCGTCGACTGTATGAAGTAGACCTGGAGAGCCTAGTCAAACATAAAATTTATTTACCTATATATCCATTTCCCATGATGACACCAGAAGGTCCAGGCATACCTTTTGGTCCTAAAATCAATATATTACTTAATTTAAAGTTTTTATTGTATAAATTTTCAGGAGCCGTTGTAGTGTGTTTCAAAATATTGAAAACGAAACACAATTTTGTGGTTTCATAAAGTATAACCTGGCGGTCCAGGAGGACCTGCTGATCCTAAAAAATTAAATTAGTCAATGTTACATTTTTCTAAAACCTGGTTCGCCGACTCCACTCATCCAGTCTGACCAGGAGGTCAGGTGGTCCTACAGGACCCTGTGGACCACTTATGCCTGGCTCTCCTCTAGGTCCTCTGCAAGTGCTAAACATAGCTGTTGCACCAGTTACCTGCTGGTCAGGATCTCCCTTTTCACCTAAACATTAATATTTTATCAATTTTTGTTGACTCAAAAATTTGATCATAATCCTGGTAATCCTACAGGTCAGGATCTCCCACAGGTCCTGCTGGACAGATTTGACAGCTTTGACTGGAGGTGGCATATTTGTTGACTTTAATATTTATGGTAGGAAAAGTGCCATCATCTCCCGCAGGACCATCTTGACCAGGCACCCCATCCTGACCATCAGACCGTCATTGCCTGTTTAAGGGCAAGTAATTAAATTGTCATTAGCAAAAAAATTAGAGATTTACCTGGGTCCCCTGGTGGTCCAACACAATCTAGCAGTAGATCTTCATCTGAATGGGCTGTCGAGTATTGGCCTTCTTCCATCATAAGCTGGGAGTAGTCCAGCTCTAAGTTAGGGGCTGCAGCTAACATTTCAGTAGGCCTTTGCCTTTGAGCAGCGATGGAAGCTGAATTTAGTTTAATGGGGAAGAAATCGATATAGGCGAAACGACGTAACCTTGATATTATAGATTACTAGGTTGATAGGCGGCTTACAGGCGCCTATTAACGCTTTGATTTTATATATTTTTGTCTTCATTAATTATTATATTATTAAATATTATATATTATTAAAAAAATTTGACCCTAGTATAGAATACCCCTCCCAACCCCTCCAACCCCTCCAACCCCTCCAACCCCTACCTCTGCTCAGGCACTACCTCCTGATTAGCATCACCTGAAGATCAGTACTTGGTGTTACTTCACGTGATTACTACCAACTTTGTACCACCACCTTATGTCTTTGTTTAAGGACATTTTTTGAAGAAATTTCTGCTATCAATAATGCTAATCCGACTTTTAATTCTACACAAGTTTTGTTGTTATTGCAACACCGTCGGTGCCCTAAAAATTCCCTAAAAATTGAAATGTTATAAAAAAATTAATCCATTTTTAGGTGGTTTTTTTTCTTTCCAACTTCGGTTTTTAGGGCAATTTTCGAAAGAATTTTGTAATTCTGATATTGATGATGCTAATTTAACTTTTGATTATGCACAAGTTTGTCTGTAATTGTAACACTAGGTTGTCGACAAAATATGGCTATAAAACCATATTGGAAAAGATTCAAAATTTGGATTTATTCTTTGCTTTCACCCCGCCTTTTCCCCTTTAATTGTCTAACAATGCAGTGGGCGCGATGTCTGAAAGATACCACGAAGATGTGCCTTTCAAAGCTCTTTCGAAATAAAATATACATAGGGGGGGGGACGTGGAAAGCGTTGAAAAACATAACTGAAAAGCAAAAAATGCAAAGAAGAGTCACAGAGCTTTTAAGCAGGTTAAAGTTAAAATCTCAATAATACTACAGTCGAGTCCCGCTAACCCGGCACCCCAATAACCAGGCACCCCCAATAACCCGGCACTTTTTAAAAATTTGGTTGACTGCAAAGAAAATCAACAAAGTTTACCCCCAATAACCCGGCACCCGATAACCCGGCACTTTTTGCCGGTCCCAGTGGTGCCGGGTTAGCTGGACTCGACTGTATATATAGACTAGTGTTTTGACTGCTCCTATCAGGGCAGCATTTCTGAAAATTAAAAAATTTACATGTTACAAATTTTGAACATATTAATTGACAACCTTTTCAAAGCGGAAAAATTTACAATTTTTCCGCAACAGAATTCTAGTGCTTTAAGGTTAACTGAAGACTTACCGATATGATTAATTGGAAACTTCCTTTTTTCACTTGTACCAACGTGTTGGAGTTCTTGAAAGGGAGCTATTTGAAGCAATAACTCCATAGTATCACCTTTCGGCAACTCAGTGCTATTGGTAATCAAAAAGTCGGTTTCATAATCTTCTTGTTCATGTTTTTCACCTGCTTTTCCGAGCTCTTCAGACAAATCTGGTCTTCTCACAGATTTTATTCGAAACTTTTGGAAAGGAAAAGGGATAAAACCAATTGGCACAGAAAATACTGGGAACTTTTGAACCACTAAAATCTTTACTAAAACAATTATCTTTTATCAGCAAAAAACCTTGATTGCCATTATAAGGTTTTTGTCGTTTTAGTCTCAGTTGTTTGCTGATGACTTGAGATTCTTGCCAGAACTGATTGGATTTTATCTAAGGTTTTTAAATTGAAAATTATATTTTGATCGCTGAAAACTACTTTAAATCTATAAGCAATTTGATCAACGGCAAGACTGGCGTCGTGAAAGCGTTGGAGAGACATTGGCAAAACAATCAAAAGACTGACTAATGTTATCAAACTTAAGACTATGCAAATTCCGCCCAATAAGAAGCCTAATTTGTCTAAAGTTAAACTTGTGATTTTTTAAATATTAGTTAATTTTTAAAGGCTATTCCGGCTTAAGGTGTTTTATTTTCAAAAATGCTTTTTTTTGTCAGAACTAATGCGGAAGTCATTTCTAGACCCAGAATTTCATGACAAACAACAACATTTTCCTCATGAAACTCTGGGTATAGAAATCACTTCCACATAAATTCTGACGTAAAAAAAACCTTAAACCAAAGTAGCTCCAATTTTTTAAATATTGTGATCATTATTCGAAACCTACATTCATTTATGGCCCAACCATTTTTATTGTATAGATCATGCCAGTTATGTTTGTGTTCGAAGCTTGATGAAGGCAAATAATAACGAGAAAAATTAATCTTAGCCATTTACAATGTTGGAAAAGGAGCAGGAAAAGAAGATTTTAATTTTTTTTCATATTTTGAGAATTAAAGGTCAAGTATTGCAACCAATTGTTGGAAAAAAGCAGGCCATTTCTATATCTTTTACCCACTTCCCTCTGTTTTTAGTGGCAGGTGGAAGTTTATTAAGAAAGAATATTTAGGAGAAGGTTTTAATATAAGTCATGAAACGATAAATTAGAAACGATAAATTAGAAACGATAAATTTTTTGCATCGAAAAAGTATGTCAACGATAAAAAAATACTACATCGATAATATTAAAATATGCCATCGGTACAATTTTCATTTTACAAGAAAGAAATCTAACATCTTTCGATACTTACCATAATTTATTTTACTACAGGGATCCCAAGTCGACCAGCTAAAAATTCAGACAAAAATCTCAAAAATTCAGACCTAAGCTCCAAAATTCAGACAATTTGTAAATGTAAATTTTTTAATCCAAATTTTATTAAGACTTCATTAACAACAATAACCAACGGTGAGTAAACAATCAAAAGTACTTTCCCCATGCTCTAATCTTCCTTAACAATAGATTGTTCTTCAAAAGAAAATTATACATTTCAACACAATTGAGATCAAAATTAACTTTCGTTTGAACTAAAGTATTGCAACCAATTGAAAACAAATATTACCTGTTACAATCTTCGATGTCTTTGTTTAAGCACAAGAGAACTTCTTTGCAAAATCTGAATCTGGAAACATCGTTCTGAACAACCCTTCTGAAATAAACCCATTCGAAGAATAGATAACTTAAAACAGTTAATAATATTATAATACCTGAAGAAACGCAATCTGCAGACTGGAAAGACTGATGATGACGAGCAATGTGAAACGACCAAGCTCCTTCAGCGGCGGCAGTCTTGTCATCGATGGCTGTTGGCGCTGTTTGACTTGGCGGGAAAGTAGAAAGCGATTGCGAAATACCGGAGGCTCTGGCTGCGTCTATGTGCTTCTTCTGCTTCTGATGGACATCTATTGCTGCTTTTCCAGTTGATCCAAGGCTAATGTGGCTGTCGCAGACGGAGCAGTATGCATGTTCATTTCCCTTCTTGCTCTTCTTGATACCTTTGATCTTCTCGTACTCTGGTTTGAATAGTAGATTGCGTTTAGGAGGCATCGATACTGAAGCAAATACAAATTACTGATGAACAACACACTTAAAATTGTAGCAGAAAAAAAGACAAGAATGCTGTCTGATAAAAATAAATAAGCAATGAATAGCGCTGCAAAGAAATTTTCTTTCGAAAAGATACGAAGAATTTCAAATCAAAATTCAGACGATTTCAGACAATTTTTCAAAATTCAGACAAAATTCAGATCAATTTATTTTTCAGATTTGGCCTCTAAATTTCAGACAAATCTGAAAAATTCAGATCACTTGGGATCCCTGTTTTACTAGTTAAATCTATAGTTACAAAACCAAACTTTTCAGACCAACTATTTATACATGAATCTTTAATACTTTTTTGTCTAAATCCATACAATGATCACGATAGAAATAATTTAAATTTGTATGATCTTGTAAAAATAAAATAAAAAGATTTGCATTTTCACGTAAAGTGTTTTTAGGTAACTTTATATAATTTTGACTAATATAAAAACAATCAATATTATTATGTCTACCTCTAGTATAATAGCTTTCAATCTTATTTTGTTTTTCTAACATTATATCATCAAAAATAATTAGTGTTTTCAAATTAGGATCTATCTCAGTTGGATCAGGTATTCTGATTCACTGTAACAATTATATACAATTGCATTGTCATTTTTTAATTTGTCTTTACTGACTTCAAATTTTTGATTCACAATACACTGGAGTATTTGTTTCTTAGTTAATTGATACATAAAACCATTGATTAAAATTTTATAAAGGGGTGCGTCGGAATTCCGAAATCCGAATTCCGAATTCCGAAATCCGATACTTTTTGAGTTCCGAATTCCGAAATCCGAATTCCGAAAAAAGAGTACAGTTCCGAATTCCGGAATCCGAAAAATGTCTTGCAAAGAAACCGAATTCAGATTTTTCTTGGCATTTGTTGACCCGAATTCGAGTTTTCTTCCATGTTTTCTATATCCCTTGTTTCCAGTTCCTCTTTTCCATGTCCTATTTTCACATTTTTTTTTCTAGATGCTCAACGATCAAAAGTGGGAAACGTTTTTTTTCAAAAAAATGGAACAATAGCAAAGTGCAGAACCGACCAATGCAATTATGTCGTCGATCTCGGGCCGAGTCAATGCTTCTTTTCAACCGCCGGATTTATTGTTAATGACCTTAGAAAGTGCTTGTATCCAAACAATTTGAAGGTGCTTTTGTTGTTACACCATAACCTTGCCGCTTACAACTTCGAATATTAATGCTGATTGAACTGTTTTGTGTGTTATAATAAATTGAATTCTAAAAAATGATGAAATTTTGAGTGTTATTTTTGGAGTTCGAAAATTTTCCGAAATCCGAATTCCGAAATCCGATACTTTTTAAGTTCCGAATTCCGAATTCCGAAAAAATAGGCCAAGTTCCGAAATCCGAATTCCGATTCCGAAAATTCTGGAGTTCCGATTCCGAAATCCGTTCCGATTTTTTTCCGGTTCCGACGCAGCCCTGATAGAAATGATCAGCATTAAATTCTGAGTCCAAAGGACCTAAAGTGCCGCTCGCGTGTTCGAGTGTTAAAGAACACAAAAGATGTTATAAAAGAAAATATGCAAATAAAATCGATTGCAGCATTTTATTTCAGGAAATTTTCAGTTTATTACTCATGAAAACTTTTTTCTGATAATTTATTTAAGCTGTAGTAGGCACTGGCACAGATGGCACAGACACATTGGGCAAGGAAGGTACAGATGGCACAGATGGCACAGATGGCACAGATGGCACAGATGGCACAGACACATTGGGCAAGGAAGGTACAGAGGGCACATTTGGCAAGGAAGGCACGGATGGCACATTGGGCAATCCACCAGCTGGTGTAGCTGGAGTGGCTGGAGTGGCTGGAGTGACTGGTATAGCTGGCAAAGCTGAGCACACAGCAACCAAGACAAGGCAAGAGGCGACTACTTTGCAGAACATTATTGTTAGTGGTAGTGAAGTAAAGGACTTGAGAGTGATTTTGGGTAGGACTGTGGGTGGTTTTATAGCGATAGGTTTAACGATGTTTATATACTTAGTCTGTTATTAAAATTCGAAAATAAATTTGCATTCCACCAAACAACACATCCCAGACAAAGCATTAGGTCTATATTTTTGCATAATTGACTAGACCACGGATTAATTTCTGTTCGTTTCAAAAAGACCACTAATTTTTTTGAATAAACAACTTCCAACTCTAATTATTGTTTCACAAACAAGAGATCAACAACACCAAACCCACCCCTATAAAACCATTCACAGTCCTACCCAAAATCACTCTCAAGTCCTTTACTTCACTACCACTAACAATAATGTTCTGCAAAGTAGTCGTCTCTTGCCTTGTCTTGGTTGCTGTGTGCTCAGCTTTGCCAGCTATACCAGTCACTCCAGCCACTCCAGCCACTCCAGCTACACCAGCTGGTCGATTGCCCAATGTGCCATCCGTGCGTTCCTTGCCAAATGTGCCCTCTGTACCTTCCTTGCCCAATGTGTCTGTGCCATCTGTGCCTTCAGTGCCAGTGCCTACTACAGCTTAAATAAATTCTCAGAAAAAAGTTTTCATGAGTAATAAACTGAAAATTTCCTAAAATAAACTACTGCAATCGAGTTTAACTGCATATTTTCTTTTATAACATCTTTTATGTTCTTTAAGCAAAGCTTCCAGATCAAAATTGTGAAAATCAGAAGGTGGCTGTACAGTTAACTGTAAAGTCAACTGGTTTCAGGTTTGACTTTATGAGAAACAGGAATTTGCTATTTGTTTACTAAAAACAGTATTTCGTATTTTGACAATTTAAAGATTAAACTCCAAAAATATGCCATTTCAAAGGCCAAGCATAAGCACATAATGTGCTTGAGCATATGCTTGTTTTACAACCCTACTTTATACCGTAGATCTTTAAATCTATTTAGATCAATTCATCTATTTATATCGCGCGTTAAAAAAACGTGTTTACGAAGTTTACAATGACTTTTCGGTATCCTTTTTCTTTCTTAAATTTTTTAAGAAGAATTTGTTGAAAACTTAAGCTTAACTTAAACCAAAAAATTCATACTTTTTAACGCAGAATTAAGTGAGCTTTCTTATCGCACTATTGGTTTTACCATGTAGATTGATTTTTGTTGACAAAAATTGGCAAATAGTAGCTTTGTTCTTTATAAACTTCATAACTAGAAAACATTGATAAACCATGTAAAATCATGAAACCATTAAATAATCAAAATGTTCAAAATGATTCACAATGCAGTACGTTCCTATAAACCGTTGATGATTGTGCTTTTGACTAAAAATAGAAAACATTGATAAAACATGTCAAATCATGAAACTATTTGCGCACCACAGCACGTTTCGAGTGGTCATTAAGCGTTGCATCCCATATGACTGGCCGAACACGAACCTCCTCGATGATAGTTGCCTTTTCCAGATCCGTCAGATCCTTGTGCGTGAGAGTAGCCATTCTAAAAGACAAAATAAAACACATACTGGAAGCACAGAAATGTGCAATAAAAACGCAGAAAAACTATGAAAACTTTCATGAAAGTTGAAAACTTTCAATTTTGGAAATCGAAAGTGAAAGTTGCAAGAAAAGTATAGTCACAAACTTGAAAGGTGAAAGTTGCAAGTGAAAGTTAAAGTTTCTTGCAATTTGCGAGTATACTTTTTTGCAACTTTCATGAAAGTACTTGCAACTTGTAACTTACATGAAAGTTGCAAGAGTATAGTCAGGCCCTAAGGGCCTGACTATACTTACATGAAAGTTGCAAGTTTCAGCCTTAAATTGAAAGTTGCAAGTTGCAAGCGAAAGTAGTATAGTCGCTTTCAACTTTCACTTGCAACTTTCACTTTCAACTTGCAACTTTCATGTTTGCGACTATACTTTTTGGTTAACTTTCACTTGCAACTTTCACTTTCAACTTGCAACTTTCATGTTTGCGACTATACTTTTGAAAAATTTCAACTTTTGTGATTTTGCTTGATATTTACTTAGCCAATCTTAACCAATTCCAAACAGCTCCTATCAGATCAGACCAGCCCTATAACAACAAGCTCCATACTAACTGCTACCAAATACAGTCAGACAAATACAGAAAGCCATACATTTTTCTTCCCAAAGCTTCAGAGCAAGGTAATCGAGATCTGACAACTGTACATACAAACGTACAAGCCAAATCCACATACAAGCCAAAACTCTTTATACTCATCGGTATCGCAACAGAATGAACACACCACTACGATAACACTTGGGAACAATAAAACTACAATTCATCTTGCTCGGCCAGCCAGTCTTCGCCTTCCCCGACCAAGTTCCTAACATCTCGAGCAAAGGCATTAGCACGTTTTCGATTCACACTGAGGAGATGCTGATGCATGTTCACGACCATCTGTCCAAGTGGGGCTGATTTATTCGTTTCCTGCGCTAGAAGAGCATTCCCAATATTGACGAGCGCCACATCTACAGACTCTTCCTTCCCCTCCTTCTTGCGACGCTTTATGGCTTTATTCTGCTCCGAGGCCTGTTCCCGTTGCCTGCTTCTTTTTGCACTGGTTGAAGACGACAGTCAAATTTCTCCATCCATCCTTGACAACAGGAGCTGTAAACAAAAGTATCTAGACGTTCCTGGGAATGAAAAGGGTATAAGAAACCTGTGATGATGCGACTCTCCTTGTTCATAAAGCTTGCAAAACGCAGAAAAACTATGAAAACTTTCATGAAAGTTGAAAACTTTCAATTTTGAAATGAGAGTGAAAGTTGCAAGTTGCAAGTGAAAGTTGCAAGAAAAGTAGTCACAAACTTGAAAGGTGAAAGTTGAAAGTTGCAAGTGAAAGTTGCGTGAAAGTTTCTTGCAATTTGCGAATCTTTTTTAACTTTCATGAAAGTGTAACAACTTTCATGAAAGTTGAAAGGATTGACAAAATTCTAGGATTGACAAAACATATAAAAAGCGTAAAGTTTCAGAACAACTACAGTGATTTTGGAAGAAATTCAAGACAGTGTTGAATAAAATGCCAAGAATGTGTATGACATGATGGGTGGTGTTCATACTTCTATACCACCTCATCTAGTGGAACACACTAGGTTTGGTTAATAATCTTTTTCTGCAACCTTTCAATTACTTGAAAATATGAAAATTGAAAGCATTGGAAATAAAATAAACTCAAAAATAACAATCATAGCCTCGGCTAAAATAAAACTTGACTCGTTACAATACAAATTTGAGACTCTCTTCTCTTTGCAAAACTACAGCCTCCAAACATAGATTTCCTCATATTATCCCAGCCGAGTCTGTTACTCATAAAACCTTTTTTTTCGAGAACAATAAGTCTGTGTAACAAAATTCCATTTTTGAATTCAAGTTGGCTTTAAAAAAATTGACCTCACCCGAATAAGTAACGGATTCGTGTTTCCCATAAAGTCAAATCTGAAACCAGATGACTTTACCGTTAACTGTACAGCCACCTTCTCATTTCCATAATTTTGATCTGGAAGCTTTGCTTAAAAAACATAAAAGATATTATAAAAGAAAATATACAGCTAAAATCGATTGCAGTACTTTATTTCAGGAAATTTTCAGTTTATTACTCATGAAAACTTTTTTCTGAGAATTTATTTAAGCTGTAGTAGGCACTGGCACTGAAGGCACAGATGGCACAGACACATTGGGCAAGGAAGGTACAGATGGCACATTGGGCAAGGAAGGCACGGATGGCACATTGGGCAATCCACCAGCTGGTGTAGCTGGAGTGGCTGGTGTTGCTGGTGTTGCTGGAGTGGCTGGTATAGCTGGCAAAGCTGAGCACACAGCAACCAAGACAAGGCAAGAGACGACTACTTTGCAGAACATTATTGTTAGTGGTAGTGAAGTAAAGGACTTGAGAGTGATTTTGGGTAGGACGATGGGTGGTTTTATAGGGGTGGGTTTGGTGTTGTTGATCTCTTGTTTGTGAAACAATAATAGATTTTTAGAGTTGGAAGTTGTATATTCAAAAAAATTAGTGGTCTTTTTGAAACGAACAGAAAATAATCCGTGGTCTAGTCAATTATGCAAAAATATAGACCTAATGCTTTGTCTGGGATGTGTTGTTTTGTGGAATGCAAATTTATTTTCGAATTTTAATAACAGACTAAGTATATCAACATCGTTAAACCTATCGCTATAAAACCACCCACTGTCCTCTCTAAAATCACTCTCAAGTCCTTTACTTCACTACCACTAACAATAATGTTCTGCAAAGTAGTCGTCTCTTGCCTTGTCTTGGTTGCTGTGTGCTCAGCTTTGCCAGCTATACCAGTCACTCCAGCCACTCCAGCCACTCCAGCTACACCAGCTGGTGGATTGCCCAATGTGCCATCCGTGCCTTCCTTGCCCAATGTGCCCTCTGTACCTTCCTTGCCCAATGTGCCATCTGTACCTTCCTTGCCCAATGTGTCTGTGCCATCTGTACCTTCCTTGCCCAATGTGTCTGTGCCATCTGTGCCTTCAGTGCCAGTGCCTACTACAGCTTAAATAAATTATCAGAAAAAAGTTTTCATGAGTAATAAACTGAAAATTTCCTAAAATAAAGTACTGCAATCGATTTTATTTGCATATTTTCTTTTATAACATCTTTTGTGTTCTTTAACACTCGAACACGCGAGCGGCACTTTAGGTCCTTTGGACTCAGAATTTAATGCTGATCATTTCTATATATAACACTATGGGTGGTTTGATAATCAAAAGTGGCTCAAAAACGCGATTTTAAATTTCGCGCATTTTCGAAACTTCCGTTGCGTACCAATCCACTTCTATACGTCATTTGATGATTGTTTTGCGATAAATAATAGCTTGTTAGAAAGAGGAGGAAAAGGGCTTTTCAAGGGCATATAACATTATACAAAAACAATTTTGGAAAGTCATATATGGCGAATCTCTTGGTTCTCAACGTTTCTGAGGCTAAACTGGGGCGTAGAGTTCAGAAAACTCATCAGAACTGACATGTGATGCTTGAAATTTTCAGTTTGCCACAAAAGCTGGAAAAACCAAGCATTTTAAGGTGGTGATCAAATCTGAGACAATAAGAATTTAAAAAAGCGCATTTAATTTCAGTCACAGTTTCAAATTCAAACGTCGGTGGTAGCAAACATTATTAATTCGTAGCTGATAGTAGAGTTAGAGTTTTGGCTTGTATGTGGATTTGGCTTGTACGTTTGTATGTACAGTTGTCAGATCTCGATTACCTTGCTCTGTTTTGTGCTTGTGTTAAGTGCTCAGACCTGTCCCTCTTTTCAGCATCGCAAATCAACTTGCTGTCTGGTGGTATTAGGTTGATCCAAAAGTTCTTGGGCACCTTGAAAAAATTTATTTTCGATTTTTTATTAACGTGTTAATATTTTAGCATGATGTTTATCATTCCAATGTTTGCAGATCTAATTCAGAGGAGATATCACTCGAAGTCACATCAACAAAACAGCTCTCCAAAATCTTTATTCAACAAAATAATCTCCCTCAACATCAACAACATTTTGCCATCTTTCAGGCAATCTCCCAATATCTTTAACAGAGAATCTAATCGGTTTCGAATCAAAATAAACTTGCAGATCTGTTAAAATTGCTTCTTCTGTTGCGTATTCTTTGCCAGCCAAAAAGTGCTGCATCGAGCGAAATAAATGGAAGTCATGTACTCTTGTTCATCGATTCAATTCCATACACATCGCAAATTCTCTTAGTAGCCTCTCGTTCTGAGTGCCCTTCATGAAACAAAAACAGCAGAATGTGGCGTAAATGATCGTCTGTCATCTAAAAAAGACAGATGAGATGAAACGACGAAAAAGAAGCGAATAAAAAATCGAAAATAAATTTTTTCAAGGTGCCCAAGAACTTTTGGATCAACCTAATATCTACAAGTGCTGAGGAGGACAAGAGCTCGAGGAAGGAATCGTCGCTTTTACTTCAGGCCTGCTCATCTTCAAGGGATCCAACACTCAACACTGTACATGACTTCTGCGATCCGAAGGTTATATTATGTTACTTGTATTGTATTCAAAAAGTATAGTCGCAAACATGAAAGTTGCAAGTTGAAAGTGAAAGTTGCAAGTGAAAGTTAAATAAAAAACTATAGTCGCAAACATGAAAGTTGCAAGTTGCAAGTTGAAAGTTTAAAATAATAACTAAATAAAACAAATCAAACAGACGATCAACAAATCAAAAAACTAAAATAACTGTAATCTGTGAGATTTCCAGCAATTAACCAAAGGTTCCATGGTAAGTATTTAAAGAACATGTCTTTTTGCAAATTTTTTTTCTTAAAAGTCGTCCAAAAATATTCATAATTGTTGACCTCCACCTGCCACTAAAAACAGAGGGAAGTGGGTAAAAGATATAGAAATGGCCTGCTTTTTTCCAACAATTGGTTGCAATACTTGACCTTTAATTCTCAAAATATGAAAAAAAATTAAAATCTACTTTTCCTGCTCCTTTTCCAACATTGTAAATGGCTAAGATTAATTTTTCTCGTTATTATTTGCCTTCATCAAGCTTCGAACACAAACATAACTGGCATGATCTATACAATAAAAATGGTTGGGCCATAAATGAATGTAGGTTTCGAATAATGATCACAATATTTAAAAAAATTGGAGCTTCTTTGGTTTAAGGTTTTTTTTACGTCAGAATTTATGTGGAAGTGATTTCTATACCCAGAGTTTCATGAGGAAAATGTTGTTGTTTGTCATGAAATTCTGGGTCTAGAAATAACTTCCGCATAAGTTCTGACAAAAAAAAAGCATTTTTGAAAATAAAACACCTTAAACCAGAATAGCCTTTAAAAATTAACTAACATTTAAAAAATCACAAGTTTAACTTTAGACAAATTAGGCTTCTTATTGGGCGGAATTTGCATAGTTTTAAGTTTGATAACATTAGTTAGTCTTTTGATTGTTTTGCCAATGTCTCTCTCCAACGCTTTCACGACGCCAGTCTTGCCGTTGATCAAATTGCTTATAGATTTAAAGTAGTTTTCAGCGATCAAAATATAATTTTCAATTTAAAAACCTTAGATAAAATCCAATCAGTTCTGGCAAGAATCTCAAGTCATCAGCAAACAACTGAGACTAAAACGACAAAAACCTTATAATGGCAATCAAGGTTTTTTGCTGATAAAAGATAATTGTTTTAGTAAAGATTTTAGTGGTTCAAAAGTTCCCAGTATTTTCTGTGCCAATTGGTTTTATCCCTTTTCCTTTCCAAAAGTTTCGAATAAAATCTGTGAGAAGACCAGATTTGTCTGAAGAGCTCGGAAAAGCAGATGAAAAACATGATCAAGAAGATTATGAAACTGACTTTTTGATTACCAATAGCACTGCGTTGCCGAAAGGTGATACTATGGAGTTATTGCTTCAAATAGCTCCCTTTCAAGAACTCCAACACGTTGGTACAAGTGAAAAAAGGAAGTTTCCAATTAATCATATCGGTAAATCTTCAGTTAACCTTGAAACATTAGAATTCTATTGCGGAAAAATTGTAAATTTTTCCGCTTTGAAAAGGTTGTCAATTAATATATTCAAAATTTGTAACATGTAAATTTTTTAATTTTCAGAAATGCTGCCCTGATAGGAGCAGCCAAAACACTAGTCTATATATACAGTCGAGTCCCGCTAACCCGGCACCACTGGGACCGGCAAAAAGTGCCGGGTTAGCGGGGGTGCCGGGTTATCGGGTGCCGGGTTATTGGGGGTAAACTTTGTTGATTTTCTTTGCAGTCAACCAAATTTTTAAAAAGTGCCGGGTTATTGGGGGTGCCGGGTTATTGGGGTGCCGGGTTAGCGGGACTCGACTGTAGTATTATTGAGATTTTAACTTTAACCTGCTTAAAAGCTCTGTGACTCTTCTTTGCATTTTTTGCTTTTCAGTTATGTTTTTCAACGCTTTCCACGTCCCCCCCCCTATGTATATTTTATTTCGAAAGAGCTTTGAAAGGCACATCTTCGTGGTATCTTTCAGACATCGCGCCCACTGCATTTTTAGAGAATTAAAGGGAAAAAGGCGGGGTGAAAGCAAAGAATAAATCCAAATTTTGAATCTTTTCCAATATGGTTTTATAGCCATATTTTGTCGACAACCTAGTGTTACAATTACAGACAAACTTGTGCATAATCAAAAGTTAAATTAGCATCATCAATATCAGAATTACAAAATTCTTTCGAAAATTGCCCTAAAAACCGAAGTTGGAAAGAAAAAAAACCACCTAAAAATGGATTAATTTTTTTATAACATTTCAATTTTTAGGGAATTTTTAGGGCACCGACGGTGTTGCAATAACAACAAAACTTGTGTAGAATTAAAAGTCGGATTAGCATTATTGATAGCAGAAATTTCTTCAAAAAATGTCCTTAAAATTGAAATGTAATAAAAAACTAATAAACCCTCTTTCGATGCTTTTTTTTCTTTTCCACTTCGGTTTGTATTTAATCGAAAATTCTGGATGTGTCTAAATCTAATTACAAAGACATAAGGTGGTGGTACAAAGTTGGTAGTAATCACGTGAAGTAACACCAAGTACTGATCTTCAGGTGATGCTAATCAGGAGGTAGTGCCTGAGCAGAGGTAGGGGTTGGAGGGGTTGGAGGGGTTGGAGGGGTTGGGAGGGGTATTCTATACTAGGGTCAAATTTTTTTAATAATATATAATATTTAATAATATAATAATTAATGAAGACAAAAATATATAAAATCAAAGCGTTAATAGGCGCCTGTAAGCCGCCTATCAACCTAGTAATCTATAATATCAAGGTTACGTCGTTTCGCCTATATCGATTTCTTCCCCATTAAACTAAATTCAGCTTCCATCGCTGCTCAAAGGCAAAGGCCTACTGAAATGTTGGCTGCAGCCCCTAACTTAGAGCTGGACTACTCCCAGCTTATGATGGAAGAAGGCCAATACTCGACAGCCCATTCAGATGAAGATCTACTGCTAGATTGTGTTGGACCACCAGGGGACCCAGGTAAATCTCTAATTTTTTTGCTAATGACAATTTAATTACTTGCCCCTTAAACAGGCAATGACGGTCTGGATGGTCAGGATGGGGTGCCTGGTCAAGATGGTCCTGCGGGAGATGATGGCACTTTTCCTACCATAAATATTAAAGTCAACAAATATGCCACCTCCAGTCAAAGCTGTCAAATCTGTCCAGCAGGACCTGTGGGAGATCCTGGACCTGTAGGATTACCAGGATTTCAAATGATCAAATTTTTGAGTCAACAAAAATTCGATAAAATATTAATGTTTAGGGTGAAAAGGGAGATCCTGGACCAGCAGGTGTAACTGGTGCAACAGCTATGTTTAGCACTTGCAGAGGACCTAGAGGAGAGCCAGGCATAAGTGGTCCACAGGGTCCTGTAGGACCACCTGGACCTCCTGGTCAGGACTGGATGAGTGGAGTCGGCGAACCAGGTTTTAGAAAAAATGTAACATTGACTAATTTAATTTTTTTAGGATCAGCAGGTCCTCCTGGACCGCCAGGTTATACTTCTTATGAAACCACAAAAATTGTGTTTCGTTTTCAATATTTTGAAACACGACTACAACGGCTCCTGAAAATTTATACAATAAAAAACTTTAAATTAAGTAATATATTGATTTTAGGACCAAAAGGTATGCCTGGACCTTCTGGTGTCATCATGGGAAATGGATATATAGGTAAATAAATTTTATGTTTGACTAGGCTCTCCAGGTCTACTTCATACAGTCGACGCTCAATATAACATCCCCCAAAAATGTTTGTTACCGCCTAAGGTCCGAGATTTTTTCAACTCTATTTTCAAGTTTTTTAACAGTCTAGTCCGAAATATCGCTTTTAACTTTTTATCTAATCATAACTAAATCGTAACCTAAACTAGCCAAAATATTTTTATAGGTACACTTGAGGGTAACATTGGTCCAATGGGAGAAGTAGGGGCTCCAGGATCCCAAGGATCTAATGGTATTCCTGGTGTGCCTGGAAAAAAGGGACTAGCAGGAGAGCCTGGACACGATGGAGGGTAAATTAATTTTTGTAAAAATGGACATAAATTAAAAACCTATATTTCTCTTTTAGTTATTGTCCGTGTCCCACCAGAAAATATACATCTCCCAATGACTCTATCTACATACGACGATGGAAAATGTATTCTGCCAATCGCAACAATCCTATTATATGATTTTTATCTTTTTGCAAATAAAAATTAATAAATGCCCGTTAGCCCTCCTCTCTGGCTACGTGAATTTCGGAGAGTCAAATAATCGGCATCGAACATTTTGTTAGAAACTCGTAAATTTTTTTAGTTTCGAGTAACGAATCGATTGTGCGGTTATAAAATTTCGGATTTCGAGTTTCAAATCAAATTTTCGATTTAAAAACATTGAATTCTAGCTAAAAAAATTTTTTACATATGTTTTAGTGTCTGTGAGCATTAATTTTTCACTTCTGTTAGAAACAACAGTTGCTGTGAATATTTATTTAGAACATTTATTAAAACTAAACAATTATGAATTAGTGTTTCTATGTTAAGGAGGTTGGTGCTAAAATTGTGCTTTTGTATGTTTAAGTGGAAGGCACTAGTGGAGGAAGAGACGAGGCACTTGAAGCTGCAGATCCTCCCTGACCTAGAATGTGCTCAACGTATGCAGTGAGGGCATCCAACAAGTCACCCAGGTCTAAAACTAGTTTATATTACACATAATAATCCTCGGCAATATAACTGACTGTATGGAGCAGCAGGTAGTCCAGATGGATGAGGCACCTCTCCTGTTGGCGGCACACCATGAGCTGGAGTGGCTGGGGTGGCTGGGGTGGCCGGGGTGGCCGGGGTTGCTGGGGTTGCTGGCAAAGCAGAGCAGACGACAGCCAAGAGAAGGCAGGAGATGATCACTTTGGAGAACATGTTTAAAAGTCAATTAGGCACTTTGAAGTGATTACTAACGGCCATCCAACAGTATTTATAACAGAAAGGTAGTGTTGATCACAGTCATACACAATCATATTTGGAAATTTAGAACATGGAATTTGCATATTTAGCGGGGGTTGGCAATTTTGGGAAAGTTGTCTAGGAAAAACAGTTCGGAGTACTACTGCAAAATGATGATTTGGCAGATGTGCTGTTCATGTGTTTTTTATTTGATGTCTGAAAAATTGTCAGTGAAGTGATCTAACTAACAGTATTGGAATAATTTAAGATTAATTTTTGATGATATATTTTCAGAGTCCAAAGCAAAGATCGAAATTCCTGGTGTACTAATCGAAATTGTGAAAATTTAGCAATAACCTTAGCCTCATAATTTTTTAACTTGTTTCTGTTGCTAAGAAGGTTGTCGGTTATTCTTGACTCTTTAGCTGGCCTTTACCGGGTGCGCCAAAAATTCGGACACAAAGTTTGGAAACAATGTTCACTTCGGGAAATCAATTTTAGCCAACATCTTAACTTCTATTGATCTTATTTTTTGTAAGCTTAAAAATATTTATTTATCAGCCTGATCGAAAATTTTTGAAGCTGTTGTGTTATTACAAATCATTGACACTACTTGTTTTAAAATACATTGCTTGGGCATACGGCCGGCGATTTCAAAATCGCCGGCCGTTTGGCCAAGCCTAGTTTTACAGCTTGTGTAATTTTTAAAACCGTAAAAATTTGCCTAATTTGTGTCTGGTAGACGCTGAAGGAATGTCCGTTGTGTTACGGTATATGGTAATTTGTTTGCATATGCTGTCTAAGCAAAAAAAGATCATTTATTTGAAGTAAGATATTTGAACGAGATATAAAAGCAAGTTTAGTAAAAAATTGCAAGTGGTTGAGGTCATTATGAGATAAAGATGTGTGAGTGTAACAGCAACAGCAAGTATACAACAGGCAAAACATCAACTACAAGCTCCACAAAATGTATTTTCAAAGAGATTGTTTTAAGGCATTTTACTCAAGTCCCGCCATTTTTCTTCTTGGTAGCAGCAGTGGCAGCCTTCTTCTTTTTTTTGACAATGGGACTTGCCTTGGTCTTGGTGCCACCGGCTTTCGCTGCTACAACGGCCGTCTTAGCTGCTGGCTTCTTTTTAGTCAGTGGGCTCTTTTTGGCGGATACAACATTAGCTACTGCTGCAACGGCTTTCTTGGGCTTGGATGCAGCAGCTGTAGAATTGCTGGCAGTAGCAGCTGGAGCTACATCAGCCACTTTAGCACTATTTTTGGCGGGCACTGTCTTCTTGGATGGAGCTGTAGTTTTGGTAGCAGCAGCTGGCTTTTTTGGAACAGCTTTTTTGGCTTTGACCACTGTAGGAGCAGCTGCAAAGGAGGTGGTAGGGGCTGGTTTGGCAGCTACCTTCTTAGCACTTTTGACAGATTTCTTGGGAGAAGTTTTTGGTTTGGCAGCGGCAGCAGTAGTGCTTGTAGCAGCAGGAGTTGTGGTCTTGTTGTTAGTGTCTCCAATGCGGAATGAACCAGAAGCTCCGACTCCCTTGGTCTGTTTGAGCGCTCCAGTGCTGACCCCTCTTATAAGGGCTTGACGCAGATGTGCATTCACCTGAATTAGGAGGATAATTATAGAAAGGAATTGGAAAATATTTAAAATAAAACTTTTTGACACTAAAAAGGTCGTGTGAACTAAACCATACGTTTTGGCTCTCGAATTCCGCTCAAGACAATAAACATTGAAATAGTGAATTTTAAGTTTTTTGAAAATCAAATGTTTATTGTCTTGAGCGGAATTTGAAATTCAACATTTTAAGAATAATTTTCAAAGTAAATCGACTACGCTGAGAACGAATCCGGTGTCAGAATTAAGGATTTGCTTAAAGATGAATAGAGTTGACAAGTTTGTGGTTCATTTTCAGAAGCTATTTCACCTGTTCGAATCCCTCCTCCTTCGGATTTTTTCAGCCTTCTTGATCAGCGTGAAACTCTGCACAAACGCATAGTTAATTACACACAGCCTCTCCTGTATTAAAAAAAACATAAAGATGTGCTTTGTTCAGCAATTTGAAAATTTTAAGATAAGAAGGGATCCTCTCGAGCTGTTTTTTCAGACAAACATAACTTTGACTAATGATCGAGAAACGGTTTTTTACAAGCTGTAGAGGACCTTATCATTAGTGCGAATGTGGCTGAATAAGTGTAAAAATGTTCGCACACGGCATGTAAAGAAGATGTCAAATCAGCCGCCTCAATTACGGCCAACTTTGAACTGTTTTTGGGCTCCATATTAATAAAAGCTATAAGTGATTGCCTTTTTGAAATACAAATTTTTTAGAACACATTCCGACTTACAAAATTAGTGAAAAAATGCGTAATAAAAAGTATGTTCTAAAATAAGATAAAATCCAAAACCGTGACCAGAGGTGAAAAAGGCCCCAAAAACACCCACCCGATTCAAAGGTTCAAATCATTGAGATGTTTGGAGGGTTTTTTCACCCCTGGGACTATTTTGGATTTCATCTGTTTTTAGAACAAACTTCTTATTATGCGTGTTTATACTCATTTCGTAGGCCGGAATGCGCTCTGCAAAATAGGTTTTTCAAAAAAGCATTCACTTATTACAGCTGAAAACAGTTTAAAGTTTGCCGTAACTGAGGCGGCAGACTTGTCAACTTTGCATGCCGCTTACGAAAATTTTTCACTCATATTCAGCCAATTTTTTTTTGTCTATTCGCACTAGTCATAAGGTCTTCTAGAACTTGTAAAAAATCGTTTTTCGATCACTAGTCAAAATTATGCTTTTCTGAAAAAACAGCTAGAGAGGTCCCTTCGTAAGAGCTTTGATTTAAAAGGCCGCAAAAGTTTCGTGTGCAAAATTTGAATTGGAGAGGACAGTTCTCTTTCGTCTCTCACTGTACTCTTTGAAGTCGTTCGAAATAACTCAGAAGTGTACACTGAGAGACGAAAGAGAAGTGTCCCGCGCCAATTCGAATTTCGCATACGCTGCTGCGTCCGAAAACCATGGTCCTTTAAGGGGATAAGTCTTCAAAGAATGGGTCAAAAACACAATGCCACAACACGTTTTTTTTAAATTCAAGAGGGAAGGCGTTCTATTATAGGAAAGGCTAAAATTCAAAACACCCCTCAAAATATTTAAAGGCATTGAAAAGATTCACGGCACTGGAAAGAACAATACAGTCGAGTCTCAATATAGTGCGATCCCCGAATTTCGTTACCCCGGGTCCGATACTTTTTTATCTCGACTTTTGAAGTCTTTTGCCAAACCTGATTCGTCAGTCTGATCAGAAAAAGCGTAGAGATTCTGATTATACCGGTTGTTTTTTAATAGAAAAAATTTTGAAAAATTCGCGATTCTTCACGGAAAAACTTTTTTATTAAAAAAGACCGGTAAAATCAGAATCTCTACGATTTTTCTAATCAGACTGACGAATCAGGTGAAAAAATTGAGGTGAAAAAAGTGTCAAACTATAAAGACACTATCGGACACTACCCCTAACACTATCGCACACTATATTGAGACTCGACTGTATTTAAAATAAAGCCAGAAACTTTCGCAAAACCCGAAACTCAAAAACCAAACCATTTTTCCGTTGTCGCCCACTTGGTTATGCTGGGTGATGTGCTTAAGTATAGCAGCTCTGCTAGAGCCGGTCTTCTCCTTGAGCTCCGTAATAGCCACCTTGATCATCTCAATATAGGTAGAGTGGGCTCCTGGAGCAGTTACTGCACTCTTCACCACCTTCTTCGGCTTGGAGGCAGCAGCAGTTGAAGTAGCAGCAGGTTTGGCTGTCACTCGCTTGCCTACTGGAGCTTCCGTAGCAATAGCAGAAGCTGGCTCTGCAGCTCCAGGAGCAGTGCCGTTGGTGTGTGAAGCGGTAGCTCCGTTCTCAGCTGACATTTTTGTCCTTTTGCTCTGAATAATTTTAATATTAAGAAGAAGTTTATAAACACAATTTTTTCAAATTCATATGTATAATCACGAAAAATACGCGGCAAAATAATTTAAACTTAATTAACAATTGTTAATAGCTGAATCTTACTCGTCTGCTAATTTTCTTTGATTTGGCGGGAGTAGTAACCATTGAAAAAGGTTTTAGAAACAGAGAAAAGGCTAGAATCAAGGCTGACTTAAGATTGCACAATAACTGCTCAAGCATGATTTTTTTTAACAAAAATTATTAATCTTATCTGAGCTCAAGTGATGTTGAGAGGCATGAGATCACTGTAGGACACATAAAAGAGATCAAGAGTTAGAGAATTTATAAGCGTTGTAAGACGGTCTGAACCAATTGACATTCTTTATTTATAAAAATGTCGATTACATGTCATAGGTCTCCAAAAATGGTACAATCTTGTAGAAGTTGGATGTCAAAGTTAGCGTAAAGGGAGGTTTCCGGTTTTTTTTTTAAAATGAAAAAAACTGGGATGGCAAAAAGTTATTTTTTGAGAAAAATTGCCTTGGTCCCCCCTGTTGTTTTGAAACCTTGCTTATTGGCGTTTTCAAAACAACAAAAAGTGCCAAGGCAATTTTTTTCAAAAAAATCACTTTTTGCCGTACCGCTTTTTTTCAAATGAAAAAAACCGGAAACGTTAAAGCACCAAAGTTAGCAGTCGATTTGGCTAAAATGTTATTAGAATGTTTCAATGACTATAAATTATTTTATATTCAGAACTAATACAGACATACTATTGTGACTGCCCTATTTTATAAGTTTAAAGAAAAAAAACTTATAAATGAAATATCAATTTTTTTTAATATTAGCCCAAAATTTTGGCTTTTGCAAAAAAGACTTGATCTTTTTCTAAAATCTCTGTGTTATTTTATTCAATACCTATTTATGCGTTAACATTATTTAGAAGGCAAGGACTATAAATTTAAAACAAGAAAGTGTTATTGAAATAAATTATTAAAACAGAGTGGTATAATATTTTATCTTAACAAGAACAAAGATTATTATTTTAAATTATTTTTGCTCATGCCGTCTAACCTGGATATAAGAGTACCTCTCGGGATCGGCCAAAGGTGCTCTTACATCGAAGGGGTTTTGTATAAGAGCACCTCTGGGAACCGCTTCGAGGTGCTCTTATATCTAGCTTTGACTGTATTATAGTTTATCAATTTCAACTTTACAAAATAGACTGACTAAAGAAGAATGCAAAGTGAAAAAATTTAACGGTAGCGCCAGTAAATGCAAAAAAGTAACAAGTTACAACCAAAATAATTAACCCAGAAAATAAAAATTTGAAAGTAAAAAAAAATAGAAAACCTAATAATAATCTTTTCTAAAATTGAAAAAAAAATTGAAATTTAGTCAGTATCTCAACACTTTTTTTACCTACTCAAACAGCGAAGAAAATAAAAATGTTTGCAATAGGAAAGGTTGTCCACTGCTCACGGTTTCCCCCCTTTGCCTGTCTTTGCGAACGCAACAGAGCAGAGCAGTAGTAGTCGTTCGCAGCCTGGCAACACCACTGCTGGTATTCAACACCAAGCTGCGTGCGTGCAAGCCAGCACTGGCCACTCAATGAGTGGCAGGAAAGTTTTGCGCTCGAGCCATAGCCCAAAAATTGAGCGTCCTTTTTGAATAGGTAGTTGACATAGTTATGTATTCATTTTGTCTTTGTTACAATGTTCAAAGACATTTTTACAACTTACTTTACAAAATATGTACAGTATACCCCTCTACTTGAGGACATGTATCATTGCCTAGAGAAAAACTGTACAGGGTGTTTCAAGAAATTCGCACACTTTTAAACGGCCATAACTTTTTTTCTAGGGCGATTTTGAAATTTGTAAACGCAGATCGACTCAGTTTGATGACAATTTTTTGGTATATATGAAAACACGATTTTCGCTTGGTCCCCTGTTTTGGGCACTGGTCATCCCGATGCATCCCATGACCAGGACTGAAACCACAGGGTGGACCAAGCGAAAATCGTGTTTTTCACATTATATACCAAAAAAATTGTCATCAAAAACTGAGTCGATCTGCGTTTACAGAATTTTAAAAATCGCCCTAGAAAAAAAGTTATGGCCGTTTAAAAGTGTGCGAATTTCTTGAAACACCCTGTATATCAGTGCTTATTGCGATTTTTTTAATAGCCTTTAACCAGCTCTACCGATTCTGCTTTTTGAATTTTAGTTGAGCACATGAAAACTTTGAAGATTTTAAAAAGGTAGTCGGTAGTTATCCACCCGCATAAATCCTCCCAACATATATCCCGCGAGAACATATCCCCCTGAGCCAGTTATTGAAAATCCTTCCACTCGAGACAACAAACATTGAGGACGGACTCAAACATATCTCAGACTCATGTACACAGTTGGACGCGCGCAAAAAACAGCGCCGCCGCTTTTCACCGCCGGCGGCGGCGTCCAACTATGCTCATGTAAGCCCAACAAAATTCCCGGTAATTAGTTTCAGTAAAACTTTTCTTGTGTTGTTTACATGAGATATGTAGGATTTGACATATATATGTTCTGGACCTTACACATCCACTCTCTTTGCCTACAAAGAAGTTATGAAAGCTCTAGATGGCATTCACGACAGCCACAAACTTCCACTGGCAGATGACAAGCACATTTGCTGGATTGATTTTGGCACTGACAGAAGAGAACAACTACCAACTCATGCTTGGGCTAAATTTGCTAAGAAAAGGGAAATCAAGGTTGTGGAAAATACAGGGTGGCGCAACGTAAACTGGTGAATGAATTTTTGCCATAACTTTTTTATTTTCAAAGATTTTGACGAGATCTTTTTTTTTAAAAGAAAGCTGAACAGATGAGAAAGCGAATGATACCAAACATGCTTATTTTTGTTGCTGAGATCGTTTTTAAAAATGTGTTTTATTAAAATGTTAATTTTTCCTTCTATTAGGCCATGGTTTACACAGCTCAAGAGAAAGCCAAGTGCGTCGAGTGGTTCATAGAAGAAGGGAAAAGCGTCGCAGCGTTCAGCGTTCGATACCAAAGGGAGCTAGGAATTCATGCAAAGGTGCCAAAGCGAGACACAATTCTGGATTGGTACACAAAGTTCAAGGGGCAAGGCAGCGTCGAAAGGAAAAAGAGGCCAAACATCAAGGTTGGTTTTTGATTTGCGTGATCTGGCAGTTCGTAATTGGCTAGATGAGAATTTCAAGCTTCGATGGATGGGCCGAGGGACTCCGACTTCTCCTGCTCCTTTCGCGTGGCCACCGTATTCGCCTGATTTGACGCCATGTGACTTCTTTCTTTGGGGATGGATCAAGAGCCAAGTCTATACAACGCCGATCGCCAGCATAGCCGAGCTTAGAACAAGAATTGAGAGCACCTTCGCAAGTCTTCCACAGGAAATGGTCAATAAAGCAATCAGCGCCTACCAAACACGTCTCGAATACTGCCTTGAAATGAATGGAAAGTCTGTCGAAGAAGAATATTAAGTGAAATGTCTGATGTTGTTGAGTGTGTTCAAATAAAGTTTTTTACCGCAAGTTTGGTATCATTCGCTTTCTCATCTATTCAGCTTTCTTTTAAAAAAAAGATCTCGCCAAAATCTTTGAAAATAAAAAAGTTATGGCAAGAATTCATTCACCAGTTTACGTTGCGCCACCCTGTACTTGTTACGGAACACTTAGTTACTCACGGTACTTTTGCACTTTTTGATCAATTTAACTGTTTTTAGGCGATTTGCTTGTACTCTCTGAATTTTGAGCGAAAACAACTTTTGTTTTTATCTGTAGGCAAAATTTATTTGAATGAATACGCAAAGTAATGCACATTTATATATTTTATATATATACCGTATATTCTTTATTAAAGGCCCCGGGGCCTTTATTTTTCAACCCTAAAAAGTTGGAAAATATTTGGGTCGATTTTAAGATTTTAGGGTGCTCAACCAAAATCTGAAAAGTGGAATCAGGTAAACTCGTGGTAACTAAGAAAACGCGAAAAACAGATTTGCAAAACTTTTTCTGTGAGTTGAATTATAGGTCCCTGAGGGGACCGTTTATTAGAGGGGGCCGATTATTACAGGGGACCGTTTAATCGACGATATGCGGTATATCTCTATATAGTATTTGGGACGGGGAACGTCTGTCGGCAATTTGAGTACATGTTTGGTCACAAAAAAACCTTTTTTAGTGTAATATTTTTATTTGTATGTTTATACTCATTCGAAAGCTCTTTTAATGGCGGAGGACCTTTTGCAATCAGATTTGAAGATTGCTGTGAAAAAAATTGAGATTTTGCCCCTTGAAAGTGAAAAGTGGATTTAAAAGTGGATTTATTCACTTTGATTAAAAGGGGTGGTGATAGAGAGGTGATAACCCGTGCCTGTAGCAATTGAAACGCTGGTCATGGGTTGAATCAATATTGATGTGGTTGATGAAAATTGGCATTAATTATTGCAAGAGACGTTACAGTTTTATGTATATATGAAGATTTGCTTATAAAAGCTTGGAGATTTGTGTGATGATGTTTATTGAGATTTGGTTCATTTTTTTTTGAAAATTGCTTAGTGTTGTGTGAAACTGTTTGAAAATGAAGTCGTCACTACTGGTCAAAATTACATACAAGAACAAGAACATGAAAATGTTGCAACAGTACACCATTTAGTGCTATAGTTACCTAATAATTTTTTGATGGCTGCCCTATTTATTAAGGGATCTTTTTTCCATGAAAAAAGCCAAGAAAAAAATCAAAAAAAAACTTCAAATTTTCAGAAGGCCCTAGGAAAACTTTAAAAAAAAATTCAAAAAACCAATAGCACCATCGTGTTCAGCGCAAAATTCTGCATCCAACCGCATAAAAGTGCAGCTCAAATGTTTAAGTGTTAACTGCCGTTACCTATACAATGTTATACGTTATTAGTAAGCGTAGAAGCTCAGCTTTTTCATAAATTATAATAGTTGTGGGTTTAAATATGAAATCAAGGATTTCTAAGCAAAAGAAAGTTGGCTTGTAAAAATTTCAAAAGTGGTTGACAGACTATTTCGAAATGCCGAATACTCAAAAAATAGCGCGCGTTTGGGCCGCCTGCGGCGGGCTCCCGATCGTGGCCACGCTGCTTAATGCAACTAATATGTCCTGGTATCCCTACCCACTCTTCTGGTTCACATACTTACCTGCTTTCTTGGTTCACATGCTCACTCTTCTGACTCACCTGCTTACTCTCCTGGCACATTTATAAATTTGACCCACAACACAAACAAAAACACTCAAAAAAATGAAAACATCAATTGTCCACAAAGGTTTCAGCTCACGGACTTCTCCTTCGCGCCAAAATTGGAAACCAAGGGTGATTGATCAAGTTAATTTCTCTTGGTATTTTTTCACTGCGTCTAGTATCTATCAAGCCAAAAAATTCAAGGTGCTCGTTATCTCGCCTGGTGGACTGTGTGCTCATTCGTCTCTTATTCCCTTTGTCAAGGAAAAAAGAGAATGTACGACTAAAATTCATTTTTTGATAATATTCTCGGTTTTCTCAGCTCTCTTTTTAATGTAGCTTGACGTTTTTAGATGGTGGTTTTCGATCGTGCTTTTCCTGCTTGTTTTTTGGGATGCTTCATTGGTTCTGGTGATCATGCCTCTTTGCCTGCCTTGGGGTCTTGGTGCTTGTGCGAATACTTTTAACCTCCATTAATACTGCGGTTAAGCGTTCCGGCTATCTCTTATTATATTTAGAAATAGCCGGATTTAATTGCAAGTTCATTTTTATATCATTTTTCCAGGCGCAGGAAGAGCACTATAGACTTCATAAAATTAATTCTTCGAGCAGAAAATTTTTTATTGGTAACTTTAGACCTTGTAAATTCTACTGTAAAAAAGCACAGGCAGAATAGACTTGTCACGTATTCTTAGTAACTCTGAGAGATTATTTATTCTATGAAAGAGACACTTATTTTGAAATATGAAAAAGTACGGCGAATACATCAACCCAACAGAAGACAAAATCACATGATTTCAACTTAAAATCACTAAAAGTGATAGTGATCCTTTTGTTTTTTCAAGGCTTTATCGTTCGACGTTCCATATTTTGTCATTTCTTTATTTCTTTGAACTGATAAGCACGATTATGACCAGCACCAGCACCACGACCAGCACCACGACTTGAACGTTTTCTACTCAGGTAGTTGCACTCAGAGGGATTCGAACCAGCAACCTCGGGTATGAGTATATGAAGCACTAAGCCACGCCTTTTCTCTTTTCAACATCGCTCAGAACCCACTCCGGAGTGGCCAAAAGCCAAAAATTACTGGTTTTTCGGGATCTACTAAAGGGTTGTAAACTTTTTACGAAAAAGCGATCTAGCGGATCAGAATTCCGGTCTGATGGGTTTAATCGCTCAGAATTCGACAATTATCCCTTCTAAACCAATTGAAACCACGTCAAATCACACGATTCCAAACGATTAAGCCCATCGGACCGGAATGCTGATCCGCTAGATCGCTTTTTCGTTAAAAGTTTACCACCCCCCCCCCTTTAGTAAAAACCAGTATATTTTGAATTCCGGCCACTTCGGAGTGGGTTCTGAGCGATTCTAAACGGGGGGAGGGGGTGTGCTTTTAGCTTCACATATTCATAACTGAGGTTTCTGGTTCGAACCCCACTGCGTGCACACCTTATTTTTTACTATACTTTTAATGAGTTAACTGCGTGCTAGAGATATGAATGATTGAGAAATTGAGTGGAAACATCTCTAAAATTGTTTTTCTGTCGAAAATCTCAAAAATAAACGCTCTATAATGACCATTTCAGTAAAAAACTTACCGTTTCAGTGAAACGGAGAGCCGTTTCACTGAAACAAACTTGTTTCCGTTTCTGTTTCTCGTCAGTGAAACGAAAAATTGAAAAGGTTTCCGGAAACGAAGAAACCGTTTCCAGAAACGGAAGTGTGCGGAGAGCCATTAAGGGTGGTGCTCCGGAATTCAAAAAAATTTCCCTAATCATTGAACTTCTGTACGGATTTTTCAACTCGGTTTCTAACAAAACTATATCTAAAATTAAATTCTAGGCCTCGTTTTGTTAGAAACCAAGTTGAAAAATCCGTACAGAAGTTCACTGATTAAGGAACTTTTTTTGAATTCCCGGGAAACACCCTAAGCACAGCAATTTGTGAAATATGAATTCGCGCGGGACCATCATAATTTGGTCAATAATTTTTTTGAATCATTTTTTGTGTGCATTTAAATTTTGAATCCTTACTTATTGGTCAATATAGAACAGTTTCTCACTGTAGATAGCTGTAGAGCAATGGAAGTAGCCTAACTGGTTCGATCTGGCAATGTCAAGCAACGTTGCGCTCGACTAGTGGATGATTCAAAATTTTGAACAAATTTTAAATGCAAACAAAAAATAATTCTAAAACATTATTGACCAAATTGGATAGTCATTTCGCAGATTGCTGTGCTGATCAAGTTGCATGGTCCTTTAAACAAGCCAAATTAAATGGTAAAAGGATGCTGGCTTCTTTTTAGTCAGTGGGCTATTTTTGGCGGATACAACATTAGCTACTGCTGCAACAGCTTTCTTGGGCTTGGATACAGCAGCTGTAGAATTGCTGGCAGTAGCAGCTGGAGCTACATCAGCCACTTTAGCACTATTTTTGGCGGGCACTGTCTTCTTGGATGGAGCTGTAGTTTTGGTAGCAGCAGCTGGCTTTTTTGGAACAGCTTTTTTGGCTTTGACCACTGTAGGAGCAGCTGCAAAAGAAGTGGGAGGGGCTGGTTTGGCAGCGGCAGCAGTAGTGCTTGTAGCAGCAGGAGTTGTGGTCTTGTTGTTAGTGTCTCCAATGCGGAATGAACCAGAAGCTCCGACTCCCTTGGTCTGTTTGAGCGCTCCAGTGCTGACCCCTCTTATAAGGGCTTGACGCAGATGTGCATTCACCTGAATTAGGAGGATAATTATAGAAAGGAATTGGAAAATATTTAAAATAAAACTTTTTGACACTAAAAAGGTCGTGTGAACTAAACCATACGTTTTGGCTCTCGAATTCCGCTCAAGACAATAAACATTGAAATAGTGAATTTTAAGTTTTTTGAAAATCAAATGTTTATTGTCTTGAGCGGAATTTGAAATTCAACATTTTAAGAATAATTTTCAAAGTAAATCGACTACGCTGAGAACGAATCCGGTGTCAGAATTAAGGATTTGCTTAAAGATGAATAGAGTTGACAAGTTCGTGGTTCATTTTCAGAAGCTATTTCACCTGTTCGAATCCCTCCTCTTTCGGATTTTTTCAGCCTTCTTGATCAGCGTGAAACTCTGCACAAAACGCATAGTTAATTACACACAGCCTTTCCTGTATTAAAAAAACATAAAAATGTGCTTTGTTCAGCAATTTGAAAATTTTAAGACAACAAGGGATCCTCTCGAGCTGTTTTTTCAGACAAACATAACTTTGACTAATGATCGAGAAACTGTTTTTTACAAGCTGTAGAGGACCTTATCATTAGTGCGAATGTGGCTGAATAAGTGTAAAAATGTTCGTACACGGCATGTAAAGATGTCAAGTCAGCCGCCTCAATTACGGCCAACTTTGAACTGTTTTTGGGCTCCATCTTAATAAAAGTTATAAGTGATTGCCTTTTTTGAAATACAAATTTTTTAGAACACATTCTGACTTACAAAATTAGTGAAAAAATGCGTAATAAAAAGTATGTTCTAAAATAAGATAAAATCCAAAACTGTGACCAGAGGTGAAAAAGCCCCCAAAAACACCCACCCGATTCAAAGGTTCAAATCATTGAGATGTTTGGAGGGTTTTTTCACCCCTGGGACTATTTTGGATTTCATCTGTTTTTAGAACAAACTTCTTATTATGCGTGTTTATACTCATTTCGTAGGCCGGAATGCGCTCTGCAAAATAGGTTTTTCAAAAAGCATTCACTTATTACAGCTAAAAGCAGTTTAAATTTTGCCGTAACTGAAGCGGCTGACTTGTCAACTTTGCATGCCGCGTACGAAAATTATTCACACATATTCAGTCAATTTTTTTTGTCTATTAGCACTAGTCATAAGGTCCTCTAGAACTTGTAAAAAATCGTTTCTCGATCACTAGTCAAAATTATGCCTGTCTGAAAAAACAGCTAGAGAGGTCCCTTTGTAAGGGCTTTGCTTTAAAAGGCCGCAAAAGTCGTTATGAGCCTAAGCCAAGTTAACCCACAATTTTTAAGCAGTAAGATGAGTTACAAATTAAAGGACCAGGTTTCGTATGCAAAATTTGAATTGGAGGGGACAGTTCTCTTTCGTCTCTCACTGTACTTTTTAAAGTCGTTCGAAATAACTCAAAAGTGTACACTGAGAGACGAAAGAGAAGTGTCCTGCGCCAATTCTGGCTTCTTTTTAGTCAGTGGGCTCTTTTTGGCGGATACAACATTAGCTACTGCTGCAACAGCTTTCTTGGGCTTGGATACAGCAGCTGTAGAATTGCTGGCAGTAGCAGCTGGAGCTACATCAGCCACTTTAGCACTATTTTTGGCGGGCACTGTCTTCTTGGATGGAGCTGTAGTTTTGGTAGCAGCAGCTGGCTTTTTTGGAACAGCTTTTTTGGCTTTGACCACTGTAGGAGCAGCTGCAAAAGAAGTGGGAGGGGCTGGTTTGGCAGCGGCAGCAGTAGTGCTTGTAGCAGCAGGAGTTGTGGTCTTGTTGTTAGTGTCTCCAATGCGGAATGAACCAGAAGCTCCGACTCCCTTGGTCTGTTTGAGCGCTCCAGTGCTGACCCCTATTATAAGGGCTTGACGCAGATGTGCATTCACCTGAATTAGGAGGATAATTAGGGAACATCCATAAATTATGTCAGACTGACAGGCCGTTTTTGGGAACCCCCCACCCCCCCTGTCAGAACATGTCAGAATGGGCTTGACCACCCCCCCCTTATTGAAATCTGACAATTTTCTGACACAACTTTGTGAACCAAAATTTATTTCTGCACATTTTTTTTTGAAGTTTAAAACCTTAAAAATGATAGTGTAAAATAACAGAAGCCTTTATTATATGTTAATTGCATGTTTTTAAGTTACAAGTGCATAAAAAATATTGCTTTTAATATGAGTTTTAATATGACTTGAAATATGAGCCATGATGGGAAAATTCATTATTTATTTTCAAATCTATGTATCTCTATATAGTATTTGGGTCGGGGGAAGGGGATCCGTAACGCTTTTTGAGTAGTCCCGTTGCACCATCAATAACTTTTTTCTGCGCAATATTTTAAAAGGCAAGTTTGTACTTATTTTAAAGCTATTTCAATGGCGGAGGACCTTTTATTTTTAGATTTGGTGTGTGCTGTGAAAAAATTTGAGATTTTGCTTCCTGAAGTTGAAATATGGGAATTTCATGGGAAAATACCATGAGTGGTTCCGTTGCACCAGTTATAACTTTTTTCTGAGATATATTTTATTAGGTGAGTTTATACTCATTTGAAAGCCCTTTTAACGGCGAAGGACCTTTGTAATTTAGATCTGGGGTTTGATGAGAAAAAAATTTGGAATTTTAGCCTTTAAAGCTGATAATTGGGTGTTTTATGGGAAAATCTATAAATAGAAAATTGAATGAATTTTTTTTGACTTGGCACCAAATTTTTTGGCAAAACCGCAAGTTCTCTTAGCCCTTATAGTAAAATCTTATATTCGCTTATATGGTCACATAGGTAGGAGGCCAGGTAGGGTGGATAGAAGGTAGGTGGCCAGGTATGTAGCAGGTAGGTAGGGTAGGTGGCCAGGTAGGATACCCCCAACCACCAGGATGGGGCCAGAACCACCGGGAAAGTACCCCAATCACCAAGATGAGGCCCGAATCACCAGGATGGTTCTCGAACCACCAGGAAAGTACCCCGACCACCAAGATGGGGCCCGAACCACATGGATAACCTCCAATAACTAGGATAGGGCCCGAATTACCAAGATGGGCCCAAACCACCAGGAAAGTAACTGACCCACCAGGATGTGTCCTTAACCGCGTGCATACCCCACAAACACCAGAATGGGGCCCGAATCACCAGGATGGTTCTCGAACCACCAGGAAAGTACCCCAACCACCAAGATGGGGCCCGAACTACATGGATAACCTCCAACCACCACGATAGGGCCCGAATCACCAGGATGGATATAGAACCACAAGGTAAGTACCTGAGTAGGAGGGTTTGTATGCAATTTGTAGGCAGGCACCCAGGAAGAGGGTAGTCAAGACGGGGGTCACCAAGAAAATGGTAATCAGGGGATATGTGGTGGATTAATATTCATTAAAATTTCAAAATACGATAGAGGCGCCGATAGGCGCCTGCTGTCCCTAGTTAAAATATATCTATCTATATGTATATATATTTTTTTATATGACAAAATAATTTAAAATTTTAGAAATCTAGCTTAAATTCTTAAAATATTTAGCGAAAAATTTGCGGAGAAATCTGACAATCCTGTCAGAAAAAAGGTCTTCTACCCCCCAACCCCCTTGTCAGATTTTGTCAGATTGGCATGGGAACCCACCACCCCCCCTGTCAGTCTGACATAATTTATGGATGTTCCCTTATAGAAAGGAATTGGAAAATATTTAAAATAAAACTTTTTGACACTAAAAAGGTCGTGTGAACTAAACCATACGTTTTGGCTCTCGAATTCCGCTCAAGACAATAAACATTGAAATAGTGAATTTTAAGTTTTTTGAAAATCAAATGTTTATTGTCTTGAGCGGAATTTGAAATTCAACATTTTAAGAATAATTTTCAAAGTAAATCGACTACGCTGAGAACGAATCCGGTGTCAGAATTAAGGATTTGCTTAAAGATGAATAGAGTTGACAAGTTCGTGGTTCATTTTCAGAAGCTATTTCACCTGTTCGAATCCCTCCTCTTTCGGATTTTTTCAGCCTTCTTGATCAGCGTGAAACTCTGCACAAAACGCATAGTTAATTACACACAGCCTCTCCTGTATTAAAAAAACATAAAAATGTGCTTTGTTCAGCAATTTGAAAATTTTAAGACAACAAGGGATCCTCTCGAGCTGTTTTTTCAGACAAACATAACTTTGACTAATGATCGAGAAACTGTTTTTTACAAGCTGTAGAGGACCTTATCATTAGTGCGAATGTGGCTGAATAAGTGTAAAAATGTTCGTACACGGCATGTAAAGATGTCAAGTCAGCCGCCTCAATTACGGCCAACTTTGAACTGTTTTTGGTCTCTAAATTTTGGTCCCCAAATTAAAGGACCAGGTTTCGTGTGCAAAATTTGAATTGGAGGGGACAGTTCTCTTTCGTCTCTCACTGTACTTTTTAAAGTCGTTCGAAATAACTCAAAAGTGTACACTGAGAGACGAAAGAGAAGTGTCCTGCGCCAATTCAAATTTCGCATACGCCGCTGCGTCCGAAAACCATGGTCCTTTAAGGGGATAAGTCTTCAACGAATGGGTCAAAAACACAATTCCACAACACGTTTTTTTAAATTCAAGAGGGAAGGCGTTCTACTAGAGGAAAGGCTAAAATTTAAAACACCCCTCAAAATATTTAAAGCCATTGAAAAGATTCACGGCACTGGAAAGAACAATACAGTCGAGTCTCAATATAGTGCGATCCCCGAATTTCGTTACCCCCCCCCCCGGGTCCGATACTTTTTTATCTCGACTTTTGAAGTCTTTTGCCAAACTTGATTCGTCAGTCTGATCAGAAAAAGCGTAGAGATTCTGATTAAACCGGTTGTTTTTTAATAGAAAAAATTTTGAAAAATTCGCGATTCTTCACGGAAAAACCTTTTTATTAAAAAAGACCGGTAAAATCAGAATCTCTACGATTTTTCTAATCAGACTGACGAATCAGGTGAAAAAATTGAGGTGAAAAAAGTGTCAAACTATAGAGACACTATTGGACACTACCCCTAACACTATCGCACACTATATTGAGACTCGACTGTATTTAAAATAAAGCCAGAGATTTTCGCAAAACCCGAAACTCAAAAACCAAACCATTTTTCCGTTGTCGCCCACTTGGTTATGCTGGGTGATGTGCTTAAGTATAGCAGCTCTGCTAGAGCCGGTCTTCTCCTTGAGCTCCGTAATAGCCACCTTGATCATCTCAATATAGGTAGAGTGGGCTCCTGGAGCAGTTACTGCACTCTTCACCACCTTCTTCGGCTTGGAGGCAGCAGCAGTTGAAGTAGCAGCAGGTTTGGCTGTCACTCGCTTGCCTACTGGAGCTTCCGTAGCAATAGCAGAAGCTGGCTCTGCAGCTCCAGGAGCAGTGCCGTTGGTGTGTGAAGCGGTAGCTCCGTTCTCAGCTGACATTTTTGTCCTTTTGCTCTGAATAATTTTAATTCACTTTTTTACCTACTCAAACAGCGAAGAAAATAAAAATGTTTGCAATAGGAAAGGTTGTCCACTGCTCACGGTTTCCCCCCCCCTTTGCCTGTCTTTGCGAACGCAACAGAGCAGAGCAGTAGTAGTCGTTCGCAGCCTGGCAACACCACTGCTGGTATTCAACACCAAGCTGCGTGCGTGCAAGCCAGCACTGGCCACTCAATGAGTGGCAGGAAAGTTTTGCGCTCGAGCCATAGCCCAAAAATTGAGCGTCCTTTTTGAATAGGTAGTTGACATAGTTATGTATTCATTTTGTCTTTGTTACAATGTTCAAAGACATTTTTACAACTTACTTTACAAATTATGTACAGTATACCCCTCTACTTGAGGACATGTATCAATGCCTAGAGAAAAACTGTATATCAATGCTTATTGCGATTTTTTTAATAGCCTTTAACCAGCTCTACCGATTCCGCTTTTTGAATTTTAGTTGAGCACATGAAAACTTTGAAGATTTTAAAAAGGTAGTCGGTAGTTATCCCCCCGCATAAATCCTCACAACATATATCCCGCCAGCATATTCTTTTCAACAAAGGACCATCGCCATTGATGACAATGGCAATTTCGGCCACTCATTTTCAGGTGGTAGAGAACGAGCGAAAATTTTGTTTTCCAAAAATTTTTTCCGAATCGTTTTTTATTTGCAGTTAAAATTTGAATTTCATGTATTAAAAGACCATTGCCGTCTACGACAACGGTTGTCCCCACCGGCGCTGGCGGCCGTTTTTGGAAAGCCCGGTAGGAAGAAAGAAAGAATGAAGAAATTTCGCCGCCGGCGCCACCGCCGGGCAAAAATTTCGCCGGCGCTAAAAGTTAAGAATTTTACTAGCGCCGCCGCCGGTGCCGGCGGCGCCGCCACCACCGCCACTGCTCATTCGAATTTTTCCGAATAAGCCAATCTTAAGTTGAACTAATATTTTTTTATTGTTTTTTTTCAGATTATAGTAAGGACAAGTATATTTAAATTAACAAATTTTTATTTAAGAAAATCAAATGTGTATCAAGTGAGAATTGAAGCATGGTTTTACTGTTTAAGAGAACAGGTCCTGTGGGGCTTTAATTAAAACAATTTTTGGAAAAAACTAGTTTTTTATAAATAAACGTTTCCAATGACTATGACTTATGACTTTACGGTGCATTAATGTCTATAATTTCATTAGCTTTTTATTTGTTCAAGAAATTATCACAGTAGATAACAGCTTTCGCCACCGCCGGTGACGCCGGCGGTGGCGCTGGCGGCAATATTTTGTCTGCCGCCGCCGGGTTACAAATTTCGCCGCCGCCGCCAGCGCCACCTCCGGCGGCGGCGTCCAACTATGCTCATGTAAGCCCAACAAAATGCCCGGTAATTAGTTTCAGTAAAACTTTTCTTGTGTTGTTTACATGAGATATGTAGGATTTGACATATATATGTTCTGGACCTTACACATCCACTCTCTTTGCCTACAAAGAAGTTATGAAAGCTCTAGATGGCATTCACGACAGGCACAAACTTCCACTGGCAGATGACAAGCACATTTGCTGGATTGATTTTGGCACTGACAGAAGAGAACAACTACCAACTCATGCTTGGGCTAAATTTGCTAAGAAAAGGGAAATCAAGGTTGTGGAAAATACTTGTTACGGAACACTTAGTTACTCACGGTACTTTTGCACTTTTTAATCAGTGCAAATTTAACTGTTTTTAGGCGATTTGCTTGTACTCTCTGAATTTTGAGCGAAAACAACTTTTGTTTTTATCTGTAGGCAAATTTTTTTTGAATGAATACGCAAAGTAATGCACATTTATATATTTTATATATATACCGTATATTCTTTATTAAAGGCCCTGGGGCCTTTATTTTTCAACCCTAAAAAGTTGGAAAATATTTGGGTCGATTTTAAGATTTTAGGGTGCTCAACCAAAATCTGAAAAGTGGAATCAGGTAAACTCGTGGTAACTAAGAAAACGCGAAAAACAGATTTGCAAAACTTTTTGTTGAGTGATTCTGACCAAATTTTTTGTTTAAAATTGAAATTTTAACCGAAAAATGTTTTTTCGACAATTTTTTCTAATCTCAAAAACGTGTTATTGGTCTAAATTAGGGTTGCTTAAAAGTCCGGACATTTATATTAGTTTGTCTCAAAAGTTCGCACCGTTTCACAGTCAAACGTTCAAATAAAGCAAAATTTCAAATTTTATTCAAAACAAAGCATAACAATTAATCAACAAAATAATCTCCATCAAATTCCACAACTTTCTCCCAGCGTTCTTGAAGACGACTGATTCCTTTGACATAAAATCTGACTGGCTTTGAAGAAAAGAAACGATCAATATCTTCTGAAATTGCTTGAACTGTTGCGTATTCTTTACCACGAAGGAAGTGCTGAAGCGATCGAAAGAGATGATAGTCCGATGGAGCAAGGTCAGGCGAATACGTCGGATGCGGCAAGACTTCCCATTCGAGGTCGATAAGTTTCTGTTTAGTCAGCCGAGCGGTGTGCGGTCTTGCATTGTCATGAAGAAAGAGAACATCGGCATGATTGCGGTGCGGTCGATTTCGGATCATTGCTTCTTTTACGCGCTCCAGCTGTTCCGTGTAGACTTGTGCAGTAATCCTAGCATTCATTGGCAGCAATTCAAAATGGACAATCCCTAAAATCATTGCATCAAAAAAACAGAACAATTTTTCTAACCTTCAGTATCCCACCATACACACAACCAAACCTTCTTGGGGTGGAGACCAGGCTTTGCTGTTGGACTTGTCTTTGCATTCTTGTCGACCCATTGCTTCCGTCGTACGATATTCACATAAAGGACCCACTTTTCATCGCATGTCAAGATTCGATCAACCAAAGACGGCCCTTCTCGTTCCAGAAGTTGCAAGAGTTCAGTCGCAATTCTTAGACGATCGGCGATGTTTGCTTCAGACAATTGATGCGGCACCCAAACTCCATGCTTATTCACCTAAATTTCAGCACATTTGATAACATTTAAGTGATTGAAGCTTCCACGATACCGATGAGAAGTGGAGCTTCGAGAAAATTGCTGCGTATGTGGGCATGTCAAAGTACGGCGTTTGGGCAGTTTATCAGCGAGTCAAGCATCCGAAGTTGCTCAAAACTGGTGGCAAACGACGTTCGACTGATGAGAGGTATCATTTGCAAAGCTATTTGGAATAATTTTAGCAAAAAAATATAGGACTGACAGAAAGATTGCTCGCAAGTCAAGGGAGGATCCACATCTGACAGCGCCAGAAATTAGGGAAGAGCTCGGGTTGGAGGACATCAGTGTGCGGACTGTTCAACGTCGGCTTGAGGAGGTTTGCAAAATTAGTTGACTAATGTATTTAGTGTGTTTATTTGATTTCTTTAGGCAGGTCTATTCGGTCGTCGGCCTGCAGAGAAGCCATGGATAAGTCCAAAGAATGTCAAGAAAAGGATGAAGTTCGCTAAGGAGCACAAGGACTGGACCGTCGATGATTGGAAGCGGGTGCTGTGGTCAGACGAGAGCAAGTTCAACTTCGTCGGGAATGATGCCAAAGGCTATGTGCGACGTCCGGTCAACGAGAGATTCAATCCGAAGTACACAAAGGGGACCGTCAAATTCGGAGGAGGCAACATTATGGTTTGGGGATGCTTTTCTTGGTATGGCTTAGGACCTCTGAAGCTCATTGATGGCAAGATGGATCGCTTCCAGTACCAGCAAATTCTTTCTTAAACTATGTTCCCGCATTTTGAACGCCTACAGGATGCAAATCAAGAGCACACACCGGTAATTAATCTACTCATACTGGCTTCTTCCATGTGAATTGGTGAATTTTTAGATTTTCCAGCAGGATAACGACCCAAAGCACAAGGCCAAAATCGTGACAAAGTTGTTTGAAGACAATTTGATCAACGTTCTTCCGTGGCCAGCTCAGTCTCCGGATCTGAATCCGATCGAAAACTTGTGGTGCGAAGCTGAGCGAAGACTCGGGGGCCGAAAATTCAAGAAGCCGGAGGAACTGTTTGCTGCTGTGAAGAAGTCTTGAGAAAGCATTCCGCAGGAGCGCCTGGAAAAGCTAATTGAATCGATGCCAAGAAGGTGCAAAGCTGTCATTGAAGCTGGTGGATACGCCACAAAATATTAAGTCTCCCTGTTACCGCAGTTATTGTTGAATTTGTTGTCAATAAAGATGGTGAAAATTATCGTTTTCTATCAATTGTCGGGCAAAAATAAGAACACTTTTCAAAAGAGCTTAAGCCAGCTCAAAAAAATGAAGGCTTTGTGAAATGCTTCTAGATAGAATTGTAGCCCTTGAATAGCTCTACAAAACTGCGTTTTCACATTTAGCGATATTATTACTTTTCCCTGCAAAAAATTGCTTTGTTTAAAAAATTTGTTGTCGTTTTCTATCAATTGTCCGCAACTGTATACAATCAAGCTTATTCAAAAAATTTATATCAAGAATTCAATAATTTTTCATAAATACATCAAATTCATCTTTAATTAAATCAATTTCCTCAGCTTCCAGTCCCATTTCTTCCACTGCCTGTTCCACTCGCGTTGGCTTGAAGTATGCCTTGTATTCCAGCAAGAGGTTGTGCTTGATGTAGGTCACGTGCGAAGCTGTGCTGACCTTCATTCTGAAATCACTCATAAAAAACTAGTCACTCCAACTACTAATACAAACCTGTTGCGCCTCGGATCGACCAGTTCCTTTCCGTTGGAGCAGCTGAGATTGGCACGTTGTGGAGCATCTTAACGATCTTTGCGAGAAGCATTTCCGAGAAGAAAGCAGACCACCAGGTTAGCGCATCCATCGTGCTGACTGCGTCCCAAGCGTAGCGGCGTTTGTCTTTGTCAAAGATTCCCGTCCCGGCCAGTCACGAAGCCCGTTCGGTCATCACCTGAAACAGGATGCGACTATTCGGTATTAGACAAGTCGCTAGTCGGGTTCCGACTAGTCACCGACTAGTCGGTCACTTGTCAACACCCCCTGGCACCAAATTGTTTAGTGTAACTTTTCAGTGCTATGATACATTTCTTGTTCTAAGACTACTACGATATAGGCGCCGATAGGCGCCTGCTGTTCCTAGTATATCTTTATTGGTGAATAGAGCAAATAAAACAAGGTGAAAAAACAAGATTATAAGCAAGCAGTATTCACAGCTACAACTTCGATGTAGCCAATATATATGCATATAAAGAGCTAGAAAATTCTATACAGTCAACTCTCGATAACCCGCCACCCTCTCTCAAGCTCGTTCCCGACTCGGGTCCAACCTTTTTTTCACCTCAGTTTTCGAAAAATTTTGCCGAATATGACTCGTCAGTGTAGTGCAAAATATCGCAAGAATTCCAATTTTGCCGATCAGTTTTAAAAATATTAAAAATTTTCCCACTAAAAACCCGCCACCCTATTTTGAAAGTAGGGTGGCGGCTTATCGAGAGGCGTCGGTCTTAATGGCAAAATTTTGAACATTTTTGAAAATGATCGGCAAAATCGGAATCCTTGCGATATTTCGCACTAGACTGACGAATCATATTCGGAAAAGATTTGCGAAAATGGAGGTAAAAAAAGTGTCGGACTCGAGGCGAGAACGAGCTTGAAGGGGTGTTGGGTTATCGAGAGTCGACTGTAGTATATAACAGCAATAATTTGTTAGTAGTGTTCTACATTCATGGTTAGTATCTCACTCTAAAAACCGGTGTAAATATCAAAATAAAAGCAGTTCACCCAACAATATCATAATGAGGCACATGAAAAAAATCAGTATGACAAAAGAAAAGGATAGAAAAACACGGTTTATCTACTACAATTGAAATATCACCAGTGGAAAAGTCAAAAAGATTACAAACTAAGCAATTATATAAATTTAACTCTTAGAAAAAAGAAAATAATAAGATCAGGATAAATTCTATCACATTAGTTCAGATTCCACTATATTGACTCATTTTTGATATATCTATAGCTTATAGGTGATTTTACACGCCAAAATATATGTTCACCTTAAACGTGTGCAGACTCAGGAATTTTTGTCAGCCCGGCGAGGAAATTTTTTAAAATTTACGGTCCCGGCCGACCCTCGCCAAAAAGTTGTACAGTCGACGCTCGATATAACATAACTCAAGGGACCGGCTAAAAATTATGTTATAGCGAAGTTATGTTGTATCGAGGTTGTGTTATTCGAGGTTCTGTATAACTTAATCCTATTGGATTCAAAAAAATATATATCGAGATTTATTTTATATAGAGCGTCGACTGTACATGACTGTGCAAATGACTGATTTACCTTACCAAATTTTTATGCTCACATCACCTTTTTTAAGATTCTTGTTATCGGCACGACAGAAATAGGCCATATCCAATAAATTGGATATGGCCTCCGTTTTTTCGACTTGGTCCCTTTGTTGTTTTTGCGACTTTTTAGGCTTAAGCAAGAGTTGACCAGGGTATATAAGAACGGATTCATGCATGTTTTTACAAACTGCAAAAAAGGATTTCAGTCTATGTCAACATATGTTTGCTAACACTAAAAAAATCTTTTTGAGGGTAAAAGAAGGCCCTATAAATGGGAGAGCACACTATTTTAATGGTGAAAAATTTGGGATCCCTACGTTGGGACAGACTTCAACAATCATACTTTTTTGCAGTTCAAAAAGCATGTTTGAGTCTGTCCAAACATACGATCGCCAACCTTTGCCCAACCGGGGTGACTAAGGCAAAAAAACCCACTTTTTGTTGGATAGGGGCAATAAATATGTTAATTTTATGTCACATTTTGCGTTTTATAAAAAAAATAGTAAAAGGTAGACATCAAAAAAGTAAAATTCTGGCCTTCTTTTAATATAATTGCTATTTTTCAGCCAATTGGCCCTGTTCATAGTCGGGGTCAACTTTTCCTCATATTAAAAAAATGTCAAGATTTTTCTTTAAATTCTTTTATTTTGATATATATGACCCTAGAGCAATTTTTTGAGCTCTACACGAAAATTTGTACAGTTTTTCCGAGTGGTTTAAAAATATTTGACGTGTAAGCATCGGTGGGTGAAAAAAGTTGACGGGTCAACTTAGGGGGTCAAAATTTACTAAAATTTTGTAGAGACAAGATTTCAAGTTTCTGTTAAGGCCATCTTGTAGAGCTCAAAAAGTTGGGTGGGGGTCATAAATATCAGATTTGGCACTTTCTCCTCAAAAAATTGATATTTTAGCACTTTTGAAAAAAGTTGACCCCTAAAAAGTTGAGGGGTTCTCTCGACTATGATTACAGCCATTTAGTACAGTTCAATTGAAAACAATTGTAATAATAAAAAATCTTGTAAAACTAGCTCATGTAATGATACAAATTGAAAGTCAAACGATTAGTTCTTGCATAAAACAGACTCAAAATATAAAAGGATTTTTTCCAAAGCTTTTCGACTTCTTCCTTTTCAACGGGTTGACTGTGCTCTTGAGCGCTTTAGCAGGTGTAGTGTTTACGCCTAGTGCTTTGCCGTAAGAGTCTCCATACCACACCAGTAACTCTTTTTCTCTGTCAATGGGTCTGAAAACCCTATAGTAGACACTGCCTCCGTATTGAAAAGCTAGCAAATTCTGTTCTGATTCAAATCTAGAGCTATTGATAAAGCGCATCCAGTTGGAGTACCGAGGGTCTCGCCCATCTATAAACACAGTCTCGCTGTCATATTTTATCTCCCATGAGTAACCGTCGCACTCTGCTTGCTTCTGGTCTTTGCGAAGAATTCCTTCGTATGGCCCGTATACTACTCCAACTGGCACATCCACTTTACAGAACACACCCTTGCCAGCATTGGGGATCGACGAGAGAGCTACGTAGAGGTAGGCTAAATATGATGTGTTCATTAATTTGTAACACCGTAATTTCTAAAAAATCTTTTTTTTTTCAAATTCATTGTCATGCATTATCTATTATGTAAAAGCAAGTTACGTAACTCAAAATTATGAAAAAAGTACACTTGGTCCGAAAATGTACAATTTGGTCATTTTACGTCGAAAAATACCATTTTATCCAGTGCTGATTGATTTTCGGGTACCAAAAAAAAAGATTTTGACGTCAAATCTCAAAATAAAAAAGATTTCGGGTCTCCAAAAAAGTACAAATCTTTTAAAAAAGTAGGGTTAAAGGGCGAAATTATTAAGATTTTTTCCCGAAAATCCAGTAAATGAACTACAAAATAAGGTACTGTTAGTGGAAGAGTCATATTTAAAAATTTAAGTTTGGCTTCAATTCGACAAATTCGAAAAGCGATGGATTTCGGGCTATTTAAAATTTACTGACTTTGTGGAAATTTATGCATTTTTCTCAAAAATAGTGACATGATATGCTTAATTTCAAAAGTGTATTTTGTAGATTGTAAGTTAAGCTACAAAAAATTGTGTGACGCTAACTGCGTCCTAGTAACGAAAATCTGGCGTGAACCTAAACCAGTAAAAAATACTGTTTTGGAAAATTGGGCCAAAAATGGGTGGGGGTTTTGCCTAAGTCCCTATGCTATTTTTTCGGCTTAGGCTTAACGTGAGCTAGAGTGTGGTAGTACGGATTAAAATATGATTTTATTACTTTTTATGGTTCAGAAAACATTTTCGAATAGATTCTAAAATATGCTTACCTAGCTGTGCTTATGCACAAGCCAGTGAAACAACAGGGAGCAGAAGGCAAAACCCCCTGCACGACTTCTTATATAGGAGGGGGTTAGTAATTAGAGGCGACCACCCCATAGTTTATACAGCACGAAAAATTCGATAGCATTTTTTAAGTTTCATAACAGCGTGAATCGAGGAACAGCTGAAAACAGTGTGTTGACCAACCAGGAAGTGTCCTTAGTGCTCTGCAAGCATTGCCCTCATAACCAGTGGCATCTCTGTCTAATGAGTAATACATGGGATGCTTTAAACATGAGTAGCTGTAGAAGCATTCACAGTCCTGACAGTGAATGTAATCATCTAGTTCCTCGCTCACCTCATTGTCTTCCCTCTTTTTGCCTAAACAACCCAACTTGTGCTTTTCCAACCACTAACAATAAATTTACCAAACATTGCATAGGTTTCATCGCTAATATTTTCCAGCAAAAGGTACTTGTGCTCCTCTCTTTTCTGCTTTTCCCTAGAAATTATACAGATCTTCCGCTTGTAGGCATTCACAGCAAAGCACATTAGCAAAGCTTTAGGAGGTGCTTCTGAGCTTTGAGGCAGCGAAATGGTATAAACAGAGTTTTCATTATCTGGAGAACAGGCTGTAGAAGAGTTTGTGGAGGAGGAGCTCAGCTCTTGATCACTACCACCACCATTCTTAGGGCAAAGCTCAGCTGTAATTGACGCTGAATGACCACATTTCTTGGCTGCTAAACGGGGATCGGCCAGCGAGTGCATCGGCGCTGCCATGCCAATAAGAGAGCAGTGGACACAGTACCTGTAAAATATGTTTAAATGTTTTGAAATCAAAAAATTACGCAACAAAAATATAAATTGAGGTTATCATTCGACAAAATTGAACAAATAATTTGTAAAATTTTTATTAAAAACTACTTTTTATTATCAATTTTTACAGAAAAACACATATTTTAAAGCATGATTTATTGACTCTATAGTTGCTTGGTCAATTTGGCAATATTCTGGAATTTTTTCGCCAATTCAGACATTCAAAACAGGAAATTATACATCTAAACAATATGTAGAACGTATGCTTCAAACTGTTCTTCAAGTGGAAGTGATTGAAAGCTTTGGTGAGATTCATCCATTTGGTTTGTTCCAACAGAGCTTTTGTCATCACCTGACTTTTCTGCTGGCTAAAAAATCGAATATTACTCAAAAAAAGCTCGCTTAAAAAAGATATTTAGCTTAAACCCAAAATTTTAATTACTTGGGATTTCGTCCTTTTTTCTTCGATCAAATTATTTTCTGGATCTTCTTGTGTGTTACTTAAACCAACTTTGTTCTTCTCAGTGCCAGTATTCCGATACTTGAAGACTCCTTTGTGATTTTTACTAAAACCAATCAATTGTGTGCATACAATAGCTAAAAAAAATAATCGATACCTAGCCAACAAAAGTTTGTTTTCCTGTTTCTTCCAGTCCCTAATGCAGCTCCTGTCTACTCCAAAAGTCTGGCTTGCTTTTCGAACTGATGTCTTCTTAGCAAAATTGAGTATTTCTAGTTTGAAAGCGAAAGAGTAGCTCTTTCTTTTAGGTGGTATAGATGAAGTGGAGGGCTGTTCTGCTGTGAGTTGTGGAAAATCTCTCCATATTGTGTTCATCGAATCCATGAGTCACTGGCTAAAAAAATTTCTATACGCACATTATTATTCTCACAAAAATCGATGAAAAATGCAGAAGAAGCAAAAAAAAAACTTTTCAATAAATGTGCTGTCCAATTAAACTTGCCACATGAAATAAAAATTAGGCGTTTGAATGTAGTCCATAAGAGCTTGCGAACGCCAAGTTGTCTGGCTAGCCGTTCAAGCAAACGGTCGCTTTTCTCTTATTTTCAATCGATACTGTAGTCTAGGCCACATATACGATACCACCATTTCTGTAGTTTATCGAAACTGTATGTGTTTATCTGATAGCTAAGATCAGACAATCATTAAAAATAGATAAATACTGGACAATACAGTAGTTTTATAAGTCATTTTTTGAAAAGTGTTTACGATATTCTGACTACTGTCTCAGTCATCATCTTACTTTTAAGGCAATTTAGTCAGATTTTTTTAACTAAGAGTTTAGGATTACAGTACATTTTAAATTATTTTATTTAGAGGTTTAAAAGGCTGGCATGTACAAGTTGGTACTGTAGAATTCAGATGTATCAAAATTTTTGGAAAAATAAATATTTATAACCAACAATTTTTTTTAATCAAATTACAGGGTGTTTCAAATTTTTCTGACACTTTTGAACAGTCATAACTTTTTTTGCAGGTTGAATTTTCAATTTCTGTAAACTCTGATCGACTCAGTTTTTTATGACAATTTTTTTGACATATTAGGCAAAAAAAATTTCGATCAAATTTTGAAAAATTGCTTTGGTCCCCCCTGTGGATCAGTTGTTTCCAAAAATGTGAAATTGGCATATTTTGGAATCCACAGGGGGACCAAGGCAATTTTTCGAAATTTGATCGAAAACTTTTTTTTGCTTAATATGTCAAAAAAATTGTCATAAAAAACTGAGTCGATATGCGTTTACAGAAATTGAAAATTCGACTTGCAAAAAAAGTTATGACTGTTCAAAAGTGTCAGAAAAATTTGACCACCCTGTATTTAGGAACTGTTAGTCAAACTAAAAAGTAAAAAATAGTTCCATAGCTGTAATAGTATGCCTTGAAAGGATCTAGAATGGATATTGAAGAAAAAATACAATGTAAATAAATTTTCAATTTCTAATAAAAATTATTTTCAGAATTTAACACAGTGTGTAGAACTTTCTAGTGAACATTAAATTAATTGCTGAAATGGACGAGGAACAAGTATTTGAGTATTCTGATGAGATTGGTGACTATTCTGTTGAGGTTGGACTAGTTTAGAAAATTAATTTTTTTAACTTAAAAAACCGTGTTTTTTGAAGAATTTTCCGGAGGAAGAAGAGGAGGAGGAAATGGACCCGAATATGGTACTAGAAGAAAGCTTTCACGAGGTAGAAGAAGAAATCGGCACTCATAGAAAACCCAGATCTGTACATCAGTGTAATGAATGCAACAAAATTTTTGTCTCTTTCAAAGGTAATTTTTTGTGCTGAAAAAAGTGATACAGTCTATGGTTTTTGTCAAATCTTTTGACAGTATCATCCTAAAAAATGCAAGAATTCCAATTCCGCCTATTATTTTTTGAGCATTTAAAATGTTTGAGCAAAAAATTTATTGAGAAATACAGGGTGGCGCCAGGGTGGCCATATCATTTTTTGGAAAAGAGGGCATGCGATCACAAAAAGAGGGCATTTACAAGTAAAACTTTTGAAAAAGAGGGGCATCATGAATATTTCTACTACGCAACACTTAAACTAGTTTAACATGCAAAAAATTGCATAAAAACGACACTTTCAGAATTTTTTATTTGTTCGTTTGGCCATGCTAAAAATATTCGACCCTACCGGAGTATACCCCCAAATGAAATTTTTTCAAAGTGTTTCCAAACACCCTATATCAACCTAAAATCACCTCAAGTTCAAAAGACATTATTTTTGTGTTCTGGTTAATAAAAATTGAGTTTTGGGCATTTTGAAATTTCGACCATTTGGCTGTTTTACCATGTTTTGGTCACTGAGCTGGGCAAAAGAGCCTCTAAATGCATTTTTGATCAAGAGTCTTACTGAATTATGTCTAAGGTAGTGAGTGCGCGCATCTTACCGAAAGCCCCTGCGCTCCCTTCTGGGGCGCAGGGGGCTTGTTTGGGGTTGAGATGCGCACACCCACATACCTTAGACGCAAATCACTGAAAGTGACTCTGGATGCATAAAAATGTATGCATACCAGAGTTTCTTTATGCGGTAGGCCCCAGTTAACAAAACTATGTTCAAATTCCATCTTTTTGGGGCTAAGGTACCTTCAACATCTGATTTACTAAGTTATAATAAACAGAAATCAACTAAAAATACCAAAATTCAAGATTTTAAAAATCGACTTTTATAGAAAAAGTAGGTGAAAACACCTTTTATCGTGTTCAGCGTGTAGGAAATGCTTAAAAATGGTTAAATGGTGTTTTGAAAAAGTTCAAAAAATTTCATTTGGGGGTATACTCCGGTAGCGCCAAATATTCAATTATTGAAAGACTGGTTATCAAATCCATTCGCAAAACACAACAAGAAAAGAGAAAATAACAAAAAGTGACAAACAGAACAAGTAAAGCATTCCATTCATGTAGAATTTTTACTCGATTTTGCAATTTTCTGCCCTCTTTTTGTCAAATAAAAAGGGGGCGAAAATTTCAAAAAGAGGGCCATCCCAAAAGAGTTATGTCAAGAAAATGAAAAAAATCAAAACTTTCAGGACTTCAACAACATGCCATAATTCACACAGACCAAAAGCCTTTCGCTTGTGACATCTGCAGCAAAGCTTTTCGGTTCAAGTCTAATTTGTTCGAGCACAGGTCAGTCCACTCTGGCTTCACTCCGCATGCATGTCCTTATTGTGGCAAGACATGTCGGCTAAAAGGCAACCTGAAGAAGCATCTTAAAACCCATGTACAATCTAAGGCTGAGCTTGATGAGGCTTGGAAGCCATTCGCCAGGTACCAAATTAAAACTGAAAAACATTGTAATCAAAATTAATATTGCAGCAATAGAAGGCCACCAGCCGACATTCCACAAGACGCGATAATAGTTAGGAGTACAGGCGAGCCTTCATCCCTATTCACACCACCCAGCAGACCGAGAAAAAGGAAACTAGGCCTAGGCACTGACTCCAAGATCTGGGTGGAGAAGATCAAGAGAGGAGATATTTTGCCATGTGCTCCAATCAACGAAAAAGTAATTATTGGCTAGCTAAGGATTGTTTAAAACTGTTTGGTTTCAGATGCGCAGATTATCAGAACTTATCAAGACTGTAGAAGAAAGCGGCAGTCCTCTAGAAGATCTGTTCATGCTAGCAAGAGCGCTACCATTCGAACGATTCGACTGCCCTCTTTGCAAGTCAGTGTTTATGTCTAGGATGGAGTGCTCTGAACACCTAGAGACTGAGCACCCTATGGCAAGGTTGCAGAGACCCCTGTTTTGTGAGGTTATTATATTTAATTATTTCAAAGGTTAAACTTTCGGCTCTGTATGTGTTTTAGTCAAGTGCCGAAAAAAATCAGCTGACTTTTTCTAAAAACTAATTTCAACTATTTAAAAGATAACTGGACAATTGCCCTATTTTTTATATTTAAGCCCTCCCTTAAGACCCGGTATTTTCTTTATTCTTTTGTGTTTTTGACCTAATTTTAGGTATCAATTGCTAGGTATGCAACATACCAAAATGTAGCTCAGGTTCTCAGTTACATTTGGTGTATAACATGCCTAGCAATCGATACCATAATTAGGTCAAAAAGACAAAAAAAAGTACAGAAAGAAGTTTTGAGGAAGGGCTTAAATTAAAGGACCTGACCTCTACCTAGTCATGGCAATTTATAATTTTTGAATTGGCGGGGACCATCCTTATTTGGTCAATAATGTTTTCGAATTATTTTTTGTATGCATTTAAATTTTGAATTTTACTTATTGGTCAATATAGAACAGTTTCTCGCTGTAGATAACTGTAGAGCAATGGAAGTATCCAAACTGGTCCGATCTGGCAATGTCAAGCAACGTTGGGCTCGACTAGTGGATGGTTCAAAATGTTGAACAAATTTTAAATGCAAACAAAAAATAATTCGAAAACATTAGTGACCAAATTAGGATAGTCCCGCGCCAATTCAAAAATTACAAATTGCCATGACTAGGAAGAGGTCAGGTATTTTAAAGAAAATACGCTACTATACTTCCAGATCAACTATGAAAAAATTAATGCTAGTACAGTCAACCCTCGATTTAACCTCACCCCCTCAAGTTCGTTACCACCTGTGGTCCGACACTTTTTTTACCCTAATTTTTAAAGCTTTTTGGCAGTTGTCTTCGGCCAGTCTAGTATGAAATATCGCAAGAATTTAGATTTTACCGATCGTTTTTCTACATAACAACAGTTTTGCCGAAAAGACCCGCGGGTATTGGATTTAACGTCACCCCTTTTTCAAAATAGGGTGACGTTAAATCGAAGGTTGACTGTATAACAAACGTTAGTAGGGATACCTAGAGATGACACAGCTTTTAAAGTTATTTGTCATTTCTAGATTTGTCTAAAGTCATTTGCCGACAAAAAGTCGATGGAGCAACATGAGAGCTATCACAAGAGGGTTCAGTTGTTGATTGAGCATGGTCATTTACAGGTATCTTGCGATATGAATTCACATAATCAATCAATGGTTCACTAATTTACAGATTGTTGAGCCCGAAATCCTGCTTCCGCATGCTGGGTATGACGACGAAGAGGGGGGTGGATGCTAGTGTTGTTATTTGACCACAAATTATTTACTTGTTTTGTATTATTAATCTAAAATGCTTATTATTGCAGTTGTTTTGGTGTGTTTGTGTGAGTGGCAGTGAGTGTTTGGCTAGATAATTAATTTTTTGTTGCTGATAAAATATGTGTATAAAATAAATGTATCAAGCTACATTGTTTTGTGTTTATTAGACTCATACAATGTGTTTTCATAAGTTTTTTTTGTATAGTCGACCCATGATTGAACGTCATACCCAGGCAACGGCACTATGGCGCTTTCTTAAATGGAGTGTTCACTTTGTTCGAATTTAAGCTAAGGCTAACTAAATTGTCCAGCCTTTGCGTATTGTTAAAACGAGAACTGACTGTACTTTAAAAGTTCTGTAATTTCTTTTTTTTCCGAAAGATTTCATCTACCGTAAATCATCTCATTAGTTTAAATTTTGCTCATTTTTTAATTATCATTTTTTTCATATAAACTTTTTTTCCATATAAACTGATAAAGATTTATTGCAAAAATGTTTGCTAGACTCTAGTGTATACCGATATCCTCTATTAATCGGCAATTTTTTAAATCAGCAATAACTAAAATTATAGAATATAAAACACAACGTTCTTCTATTTAAACAAAATTTGGCGCTAGTATAGAATACACCCCCTCCCCCCAAATCAGACCTTCTAAAAATCGCTGAAACTACCCTTTGGAACAACAAGTTTAGCCCTTAGGCTTAGGGGTAGGCCAGCGTATGGAAGTTGTGACTAATAAGTGTTTTACGCACTTTTTCTGGGGTCTGCAACATATATTTGGGTGCTCTTTACTTAAGTTTTAGAAGGCATAATTTTGGGGGCGGGGTATTCTATACTAGGGTCCAAAATTTCAGTGCAAGAGTTTCCGAATAGATGGGCCATGACAAAATGAAGAGTGTGAGAAAAAAAGTTATGCGGAAAAGAAACATGGGAGAAAAAGTTTGATTAGCCTGTACTATTTATGGCCTTATTGCAAAAATGTGCTTATTGCCCTTTTAAAAATATACCTTTTTTATTAAAATTTTACAAAAAGTCGACGCTCGTCGCAACGTAATATAACATACGTCTGGTCGCGGTGCCGGTGCATCGAGAGTCAACTGTATTTAACTAAAATGTACTTTTTCTATACTTTTATTTTAAGTTCAAAATTTTGACTTATGAGGGACCCTATTGTCGTTGAAAAAAAATTGCTTTGGTCACCCTTGTGGTTAAAATAAATTAATCTTTTTTCTTCTTGGCTCGTAAGGATGTTTATTTAAAAAAATTCTTATTTAAAAGGTTTAAAAATTTTGGTTTTATGCATGCACATGTACCCAGGGTGGCCATATCGTTTTTTGAGAAAAGAGGCATTCGATCAGAAAAGGGGTGATTTATAATTAATAAGTTCCAAAAAGGAGCATTTTATAGTTTTTACTAATTAAGTCTTGAAACTGTCCGATGACATAAATTTCACATAAATGAAACGTTGAGCAATTAAATTTTTATTCTACGACAGAAGAAACGATCGAATCATTCAACATCCCCAATCAATAGTTCATTCAACGCACTCATATTTGTCACTAAATTTAGCTTTCCTTAACACATCTTCCTTTGATAGGAAGTAGTCGGAAACAGTGTAATTCAAATCGGTGACGATCTCAGGAGGATACTTGGGCAGATTTTTGCCCGTAAATTCAAACCCGAATCTACGGGCGAAAATCTGCCCTGGGAATGGTAATTCAAACTCATTGTGTTAATTCAATAAATATTATCAATTGGTTTTATTGCAAGAATAATACACACACACATATTATTTTTTCACATATTACACATATTATGACAGACAGGTCGAAGCCCGTGAACACCACTTCCTTGAATAGTTGCGCTAGCAGCTTGTGACTGTAGTCGTCGACTGTCGATAGTGGTGACTGCAACATTGAATGGGGCTAACATCAGCGAACCTTTGCTACCATCTTTTCTGGAGTAGCTCTGCTCAACTATCCAAAATTGATTGAAAAGTATTGTGCGTAACTGGTATAATGGAACAGCGATATCTCTGTCTAACCGGGTTGACGATATAATCGCTCCAAGCAAATCTGACCTTACATTTTCATACTCGACTGCTTCGAGCAATTGCCTGTCTTAGACAGTCTGCAAAACATTTGCGATCAAGGTCCAGTGGTTCAACATACTCTCGAAACTCTGAACAATAAATGTGTTTCGAAAACGGTTTGTTCGAAACCGAGCGCTTTTAATCACTTCTGTTTCACCGAGTTGTCTTAGAAAGGAAGAAGACGAATAAGTCGTACCAAGATTGTTCACGGATGAGCGCACCGCTGGTCTTTCGTTCCGAATTCTGAAATTCTGACAGAAATTGCTGGTCTGTTACTCGGCTACCAGACAATTTCCAACATTTTTAGAAAATGTTGCGCGACATATCGCAGTTTCGTTCAGACATATTAGTAAAAAGCATACCAATTGTCTGACTCACTCCACTGCTTTTTCTGGATCATTTTCTCGCAGGCATAAAGAGGTTCGCGGATCCAGCGCACAAGCCACCAAAAATGTCGCATCAAAGTTGACTCGGCTTAAGTTCAGGACGTTTGTAAAGCGTTCATTCAAATTTTTGCTCATCTTGCTGATTATTTCATTGAAATCCACTGGCAAAGTTCTCTGAAAAACGTAACCAGACTTCAGGATTTTTCATAAAAAAAAGTACTTTTGATACATCTAACGAAAGTTGCAGGGCACGTGTATAATTCAGGCAACGTGAGATAGTTACGAAATTCTCTCCCTGTATATGTTTTAAGCATTCTGGGAATGAGCTGCAAATCTTAGTAACTTGACTGAGGTAATAAAAAATTATGTGTGCCAATAATTTGGACAACAAAAGTGAACCTCTATTTTGTCTTCTGTTGGAAATGCCCATTTTCGCCTTTCTGTTATTGGTCGCATAATTTTTTTTAATTTCAGGAAGCCTTGAATAACACTGACGACAGAACCCCAACGCGTGAAAGACGAAAAAGAATTTTTTGAAACAGTCGACAATTCCATAAAAGAAACCCAGAAAAATAAACACATAGCTCTTTTGCCTGTTGCGAATGCTTGAATTTTCTCATGACCCTGCACATGGCTTTGAAGTCTTCAGTGCCAAATATGGAGTCTTTAAATAGATCCATAAGCACCAGCTGCAGTGAGTGTGCGTAACATGCAATCCTCTGCGGAAAACTGGACCTGCAAAATTATATATTTATGAGAAAAGGACAAAGGCCGACGTACAAAAGAATGTTTTCGTCCGGAGCATATGAAAAATTTGGAAACCCATAGCAATCATCTACATCACTTTCGTCTTCCGAAGGATCGTTATATTCATTTGGCATTAAAACATCTAATTTTTTAAGCTTTTTGCATAAATAGGTAACTAACGTTGCAAAAGATCAGTGAATGCAGCGACCAAGTTGCTGCCATTATCTATAACGACTTTGAACATCTGTAAGAGATCAAGCCCATAATCAGACAGCAGCTCTTTAACCCTTTAGAGAACCAAGTCGCCTGTATGTGAAAAGCACTGAAGGCTGACAAGTCCCAAGAATGCCTTTTGTAATCCACAATTGTATACGTAATGCAAAATCACGCCTTAAATTGTAGGGTAAAAAATTTCAATAGGAAGATAGTAAGCAGACCCAGGTAAGCATTTCTCATTGAAGAGTCAGTCCAGATGTCTGCTGTGATCGGAGGTCGAGTTTTCAACGCACTGAATCGGAGCTTCATAACCTTTTTAGTTGCTTCGAATCGATTCATCAGTCTGCTTTTCAATATACTGTGGCTCTTCGGCAGCTAGAAGTGAATTGAATTCAAAAAATTACAGGAATAAAGAATCATAAACAAAAGATAAAAGGATGATAAGATAAAAATCTTTGCTGATGAAGTCAATAAAATTCCTCATAGCAGGGTGGAGAATGCAATTTATGGACATCGACGGAATGGCCAACACACTTGGGAACGCATAATTAATCCTTTCCATCCTAAAATGTGCTAGAAAAGGGACCTGCTTGTAATAACACGACTTGGGGACGTCCCATCAGATATTCTGAAAATTCATCAACCAAATGCTTCGTTTCCCAATGGTACTTGAGCGTCATAACAGTGGCATTGTCCAGCTTGTATTCCTGATAACAAATAGCACTGTCAGACAATTGTATATAAAGTGTACCTTTCTGCAAATTATACACCGGAGGGTTAAGACATTATTCTTTGATACTTCTTCGAATTTGCTCCAAATTTGATGCATGCGCTTTTTTTTAAGTTCGGAATCGGTGAAATTGCTGTCGAAGAACTATTATTGCTTCCATGTGACACATCGATGCTTCCTAAAACTCGAGCCGGTCAAAAAGTTGAGAACAACTCAAAAACAAGACATAAGACAGAAGTAAAATTAAAGTTTTCAATGAGAATGAAAATCACGGTGACAATGAAAATTTCAGCGAAAAAATTAAAATTTTCACTTTTCATTTGATGAAAATGAAAAATTTTCATTTTCCATTTCATCGATCAAAATGAAAATGAAAATTTTCATTTTATTCAAATGAAAATGAAAATTTCGTTTTTTATTCAAATTTTCACTGAAATTTTCATTTTTATCACGTTTTTCATTTTGGAAACACTGTTTGTGACCCCAATCTTGAAGATTTTACGTCAAAATGTCTATTTTTGATGCTCAAAAATTGATAAGCACTGGCTAAAATGGAACTTCTTCACAAAAAAAGGGCCAACTTGTTTTATTTAGCCATATGTACTTTTTCAAAAGTTTTAACCCAGTCTTAATGACTTTTAGAGTTTTGCATTTTTCGCAATCATTTAACATCAACATTCTTTTTATTTTAAATCTAGTTTCATACTTAATGCTGTATTAGTTAAATTATCTGCTTATGATGCACTGCTTTAATTTCTTTATTTTTAGATAACATAAACCTCTGAACTGTATAATTTCACTGACTTTTCATACCGATATTGGTTTGGTCCATAAGTTCGCGGGTGGTTATACACTGTACATAATATTTTCGTATGGGTTTCAAACTTTTATATTAATTTTACTCATCATCACTATACTAACTGATGCGTTTCACTATTAAAATTTTATCAGAAAAATAGGAGCGAAATTGTTTGATGGGTTTCTAAATCAAAATTTGTGGAGCGAAATCATAATTTTGCAACCCCTCAGACAATACCGCTGAAATTTTTCTAATAAAATTTCAATAGTGAAACCCATGAGGTAGTAAAATTATGATGAAGATAAATAAAAAAGTTTGAAACCCAACAGTGTATAACCACCCGCGAACTTATGGACCAAACCAATAAATTGTTTGGAAACAAGAAAAAAGGTGCAACAAGAAAGCAGAAAAATTTTATTTAAATATTATTTGAATTTGCGTAATTGTAGAAGGTAAATCGTGAGCAAAAATTGTTATTAAATAATATTAGTTTTCGTGATGAACAGATAAGGGGCAGGAAAAAAGTGGGGAAATTCAAATTGGGGAGAAATAAATTGGGAAAAAATTCTTGGCATTATTCAGCAAATATTTGTCGAATTTTTCCCTGCCCCAGAGAAGCTGTGAGCATCGATTTAAAGCAAGTCTTTGTTAATTCCTACAGCTGCCAGCTCTTCTTGAACTCTGTTCAGGTAGTCTGCGTCAGGATAGCCATAACTAAATTGTGAAATAATATTAACCCAAAAATACTAAAAATTAAGAAGAGGTTTTCTGTGATTTTGCAGAAGTCAATAAGAAACATTGTTACCGTATTTATTTTGGGGCGTAATCGTTTCGCCGATGAAACTTTCGCCAATGAGATCACTTCACCAATGTTATTTTTTCGCTAATAGCTTCTTTTCTTAAATAGTTTCAGTTCTTTGTCGGGTAAATCACTTTTTATATTTGTAGCCAGTCAGATGACCTACAAAATGAGTGTAGTTTACCTGACAAAGGAATAAAAGTATTTGAGAAAAGAAGCTTTTGGTAAAAACATACCGTTGGTGAAGTGATCTCATTGGCGAAAGTTTTATTGGCGAAACGATTACGCCATTTTTTGTTAGCAAAAATTTCATTCCGATTCATTGTGTTCTTTGACTATTTTTGAATAACTTAATTTGATCTATGAATTTTTAAATTAAAAAGTTTCAAACACAGTCAAACATCGTCTTAACGAAACCTCTGAGGACCGTACAAGAGCTTCGTTAAGTTGGAGGTTTCGTTCAATCGAAGCTTCGTTAAGTCGGGGGCGAACAAATTTTATGAAAAGTTTCGTTAAGGTGAGATCTGACTGCATTTACTTTACTATGTTATCATAGTAAACTATCTTTTATCCTTACTACTATCAAGGAAGTGTGTGTCTGTATGTCCACACTTTCATTTCAAACGTTCATTCTACCATGTTTTAGTCACTGGAGCTGGGCAAAAAGAAGCTATATGCATTTTATGATCGAGAGTGCTTCTCGGAATCATGTCTCAGGTAAGTGAGTGCACGCATACCAAAGTCTCAAGCCCCCTGCGCCGCCGAAAGGGGCTTAGAGGATTGGAGTTATTATGCGCACACCCACATGCCTTAGACACAAATCACTCGAAAGTGACTCTGTATGCATGAAAAAATACAAAGTGGTCCTCAACTTTTTTATCTTTTCACCGTTCGGCGAGATTCTAGTTGCATTCGAAAGAAGAAGCTTTGGGCTTTTGTTTGGTACCAAACATGTCATATGTTCCTTTAAACAGTGTTGATTCCAGACCTGTTAAATTTTGGTTCATTTTCAGCTCGAAATGGCCGATTAATCGATAGATCAAAAAGTGTGGAAAATCATTCGGTATGGAATGCATGGCTCGCCGAAGAAAGTTCAAATCGAATACCGCAAGAAGTTCGGAAGACATGCAAGAACGCGAAGCAACATCCGCATTTACATAGTGGCAGAAGATATTCGAGACGGGCAGCGTGAACAAGAGAAAGAAGACACAGACAAGGTTTTACTGATTTTTTCCTTTATTTCCACTGTTTTCTTTGTTTCAGATGGGTCCGCACAGAATTGACAGAAGAAGCAGTAATCGCCAAATTCAAAGAAGCCGTTCCGGAAGATAAATCACGACCAAGTCAAAGAAGAGTGGCCAGATTGGAAGGAACTCCATCAAAGACGACAATTCAGAAAATTTTGAAGGTTGGATCTTTTTGCCTTTTTCCTTCCTTTGTTCATTGATTTGTTTAAGGCAAGAAAGTTCCATCCGTACAAGATGCAGCTTCGTCAACAGCTTCTGCCGCAACATCATGCCGCAGAAGTGTTGAGCAAACATATGGAAATATCGAATAAATGAGAATTTTTGTTGGAAATATTAGTGATTTTTCTCTGTTGTTTTCTGTCATGTTCTGATAAATGTTATTATGACTGTTTGGTACCAAACAAAAGCCCGAAGTTTCCTTTTTCTGTTCCGTTTTTCATTCCTTTTTTGCAACAAAAATCTTGTCAAATGGTTGAAAAATAAAAAAGTTATGATCAAAACAAATAGTTCTACAAAGATGGACCACCCTGTATGTATACCAGAGTTTCTATATGAGGTAGGCTCCAGTTAACAAAACTATGTTCAAACCCTCATGCTATTTAGGAGAAAAAAATTGCGAAAAAATCAGCTTGGAAGACCAAGGCAAATGTTTTTATAAAAAATTTTCAACTAAAAAAATTTTTTGCGTGAAAATGCCTTAAAAGTGCAAATAAACACTTTTTGAAACTTTCGAGAGAAAAAAATTCGAAAAAAATTAACAGGGGGAACCAAGTCATTTTTTATTTCCAGAGATGCGAATGCATATAGAGCCCACTTTTTCGTCTGAATTTAAGCAAATACTAAGCAATTTTTATATCCATTGAAAATGGACAGCACCGAAAATTTGTAATTGAAATTAGAATGCAAACATTTTTTTGCAAAAAAGGTGTATATCAGTATTTGTTTTCTTAGATGCTTCAGCTGCTGGTAGTCCTTAACACTTGTCTCAATGCCTTCATCGATAATTTTTGCCAAACTTTTTGAACACCCGATGGTTATAATATACTTATATACACATACCAAGAAGGTCCTCCAATGGTACTGGTCTTGTGATGGATTCCATTCCAGGTGACAACATTCTTAGCCCCACTTGTCACTGAATCACCCACAGTAAATATTAGCGACCGATCAAAGGCTAATTGAAGCAGCTTAAGCACTTGAGTACCCTCTTTGTTGTTTGGCAAATAAGCCACTCGACTAGTCCCACCATAGTAAGTCCCTGGACGAGGGTGAGCAGCAGTTTGAATGCCGCTAGGAATTGAATAGCTAATCACATGGAATCCATTGGCATCTGGATGGCCTGGAACCTTTCCTTTCATTTGGCTAATTTTCATTGTCGCATCCATGGGCTGGTTGCCAAATGAAGCAGCATACCAAGTTAGGCACAAAGGGCACTGCATTTTGGATTTGAAAGCCATCTTAACAAAAACAAAATTTAATAAAAGGCAGGTGCTCGATTGAACTATACCTTACAAACCTGCCTTGGTCCTCCAAGCTGATTTTTTTAGCTTTTTGGAATCTAAAAAAAATCAGCTTGGGGGACCAAGGCATTTAAGAAATATTAGGTTGTCCAATAAGTTTTGAGAAAAAGTACGTGGATTCGCTTTAATTTTCAAAGTGCATCATTTGGCACATTTGACAATGATGTCTCTACGTGTCATATACCATTTTGTAGCCCGTTCTCTCCTCTTTTGAATGTCGTGTTAACCGGCTCTGTGTTATGAAAAAAATGGACCAAAAATAAAAAAACAAATAATTTCTCAAGTTTGGTAAATTTATGCACATTTTTTGTTTTCCTATTTTTGATCCTTTTTTTGTATAACAAAGAATTGTTCAATATCACATTTTAAAGAAAAGAGAACGGGCTACAAAATGGTATATGACACGTAGAGATATCATTGTCAAATGTGCGAAATGATGCACTTTGAAAATTAAAGCGAATCCACGTGCTTTTTCTCAAAACTTATTGGACGACCTAATACAATTTTTGTGTTTTAGCAGAGAGGTGGCTATATGCCTTTTTTCGTCTTCAGAGCATCGAAAAATATGGAAAAAATATTAAAAGCTAAAAATATGTAATGTTTGCAGGAGAATTTTCAAACGATTCCCTTGTTAGCATGAAAAATATAAAAAAGTTCATCATTTTCATTAACCACATACCGTATTTCTTCTAATTGCCGCACATGTGCGCTTATTTTTCAATCACCCGAAAATCGGAAATTTTCAAATTCGATCTACAGATTTTCGGGTGCTTAACCAAAATCTGAAAAGTGGAATCGGTAGAGCTCGTGGGAGTTAAGAAAATGCATCAAACAGCTTAGCAAAATATTCACTCTGTTCCGAGATATAAGTCTTTAAAGTTAGGGGTGTGCGGTAATTAGAGACTGTGCGGCAATTAGAAGAAATACGGTAATTGAAAAAAAACTAACTTCAATACATCCTTTGTGAAAAATATGAGAGCATCGTTTCAAACTGACAACCTCATCCTCTGGTGGTGTGGAACTAGTGTTTGGCTCCAGATCACACAGGCAAATGGAACAAGGCTGCTCTTTGCCTCCTGCTTCTATTTTTCTCTCGATTTGCTTGACTTTTTCCAGCTCACTAGAGCTTACTGAACAAAAGTACTCATTGTTGGTGGTGCCAATGCTGCTACATGTACTCGATGTGCCTGCAACTGGATGAGGGGTGGGCAAAACTGTGACTTCCTCTATGTCACTTGAGCTGTCTTGAGAAAAATTTTTCAGATAATAAGATTTTCGTAAAAAATACCAAAAGCATCGTCATAAAAGTCATCGTAGTCCTGTTCCATGTCTTCATCAGATTCTTCCTCTTCGTCTTCAAAATATTCTTCGTTGGGGTGGTTAGTGCTGGAAGATGATGGGTTTGCCATGGCCATATAAGTTTATCTAAAAATGAGATACATTTATGAATGTACAAATTTTTTTGCTCGTTAAGTTTTTTAGATAAAATGTCAAAAGCATTTTAGATAAAAAAATATATTTGTTCTAAAATTGACCAAAACCAATATTTACTTAATAGTAATAAAAATTAATAAAAAATATCTATTGGAAATTCAAATGAAAATATTTCGCAATAACTGCTTTGGCGCTGTTGCAATTTTTTGAATGACACATTCAAAGTTTTCCTTATACTGTTATATATCTTATACATTTTTTGTTAAAAAATTAAATTATAATAAAGTATTTCATTTAAACTACAAAAATAGGCAATACCGTAGTTTTTCTATTAAGAGCGATTTGTTCTAATTTTAGACCTTGACCCGTACCAAGAGTCCGATAGCGATTTTGGGTATGCCAGATTATTGCATATATAACCTATTTAAGATACGCTGAGCACGATGGCACGTTTAGAATTGCCGATTTCCTCTTTCAGTTTTCAGGACTCTGAAGTTAAGCACTCGGAAATTCGACATTTGTTTAAACTTTTGATTGTTTGGGGCACTTTCCATCATGTTTCTCTGAAGTGTTATATTGCACTTGAATGCCCAGATGATGGGCTTTCTTTTCAGAACTCAACTTTTTCTCACAAAAATCTATTTTTCTCAAAATTTTTGTCTAACTGTCAAAACTAAATTTTCATGCTATCAGAAAGCCCTCTTCGTAAGCTTTCAAATGGTATATAAATTTCTTGTGAACGAGGTGGGGTAGGATGGGGTACGAGGGTAGGCCGAAAATGGCCTTTGATGTTTGCTAGTCGTACTACCTCTTTGTCGTCCTAACTCTAACTCTTTTCAGCTTTTGACGTAAAACTTTTTTCTACAAAACTAAAATTCTGACACCAGATTTGTGATCATTGCACGTGAAATTGCTCTTAAACGTAAACATCGACCGTCATATTTCAAATTCCACTCGAGACATAAATATTTGAATTGCCAAGTACTTACTTTTTACTCGCTACGCTACTTACTCGCGAGGAATTTGAAATATGGCAGTCTATGTTTACCTTTAAGACAGGCCTCGGAAACAAAATTTTCTAAATAAGCGACATTTTCAAAAAAATAAAGTTTTTGAGACTAAAATAAAGGACATTTACTAAAACGCGTTTAAACCCACTTTAACGAATTTATTTATCCATTTTTACATCAAATGGCTAACAATTTCAAACACAAAAATACAAATTTTAAACAAATACATTAGTTTTCATCAGACTTATCCATTCCCTGAAAGATCCATCCTTTATGGGCAGTTTGTAACCGGAACAGTCCGTATCGACATTGACTCAAACTTGGAGGAGATCTTGGACTCTTTTTACTTTCAGTGAATTTTTGGAGTCATTACACTGAGCCTTGCACAAAGAAGACACGCGCATAACAAACGCATTAGCCAGCTGGATAGAGAGGATAATGCTGACGAGGCTGTCGAAATTTGGAAGTAAATCGTTGTCTCGAAAAAGAAGTCTACAGCCTTGCTCTCCTTGTCATGCGGTAAGTCCTGACGCTGTTGATTGCTGTTTCGCCCATTGATTGATCTCTTGATATCTCAGATCATAGATTGATCTCTTGTTGACAGAGAATTTAGTGAGATACGTATTCCTTTAAATTCCGTTGCAAACTCTAGTTTAAACTGGCTTTTCCGCTTAGGATTAGACATAGCAGCAACTGAAATGTACGAAGAAAAGGCAGAGAAAACCACACAAAACGAACAAGAAAATTTCGAAAATTAGCAGCTTTAAAATAATTTGGCGTCATTTTAAAAATAAACTACAAATAAAAGATGCTGAGCCAAATAAAGAACAAATCTCTATTTAAAAGACATTCAAATTTCTAAAGATTCGGCTTCTCAAATAAAGGACAAATCTTTGAATAAAGGACTTTTACATGCAAATCTCGTGCCAGAATTTCAGGTTTGCTATGCAGAAAAAAAGTTTTACGTCAAACGAGTTAGAGTTAGGAAGACTAGCCACCCCCGTTCACAGGAAATTTATATACCATCTGAAAGCTTACGAAGATGGCTTTCTGATAGCATAAAAATTTAGTTTGGACAGTTAGACAAAAATTTTGAGAAAAATATATTTTTATGAGAAAAAGTTGAGTTCTGAAAAGGTTTTTTTCATAATTACCACTGTTGTTCCGACTTTTGCAATCAACACCGGGCATGTTACTGACTTAAAAATCTTAAAATAAATCATGATCAAGTCTTTCGAAAATTAATTTTTGTTGATCTCGGTTGATCTCTAATGATTTACTTTCAGCATGCACTCTCACAACAGCAAGAGACTGGACAAAATACCTGCAAGAAGAAACAGCAGAAGAAACAAATCTAAAAGATTATAATGAAGATGATTATTTCACGTTTGTTGAGCAAATTGTTTGAAAAATTATGTAGTAAAATTTTAATAAAATGTACTAAAATGTTTACCCAATGGTTTAAGGGTGGGTGATTATTAGAGAGTGGGAGTTTTTTTTCAACCCCTCTCTAGGGTGGAAGATTATTAGAGAGTGGGGGATTGATAGAGAAAGTAGGGTACTTATTTCTTTGTCAAAACAGTCAACAGTTCAATACAGGTAATTAGATTGGATAAAATAAATTAGTTTTTTATTTACAATACACAAAAGACTGGTTTTAGGATGTACGAAATGTTCCGGTAACTTTTTAGCTCAAAATTTTTTTCTTGGAGTGTTGATTAAATGTCAGCATTTAAAAAATTGTACGTAACTTTGGGCCTGGTCGATTTGCTTTTGCATGGACCCTTACCCTCGGAAATCTCGGAATTTGATGGGATTTAACATGAAAAGCGCGTTTTTATGAAAAAGTGGGGAAAACAAGCAAAAGTATTCCGGTAAAATTAGAACAGAGTTTTTTGTGTAAAAAAGAAAATAATTTTTTTATTTTCCTCTGTAAAAGACTCTAGATCACCGCTAGACCTCTTTAGGGGTAATAGATTATTAGTTGGTTGGTCGTTTGTCTATTATAGTTGGTACATGACATGTCTTCTATGTTCTAAAGTGGAACAAATACACATTAGATTTGTTTGGATCCTAAAAATGACCTTTTAAATCACTAAATACGACATAGTTCTCCAAATCTTGCTTGACCACCGTATTTTTCAGCTTGACTCCCTGCTATTCTATTAGTTAAATAAGTTTTGAAGCAAACAACAGATAAAAAGTTAGCAAATGAATTTTTTATTTTTCCATTGTTGTTTAAAACCTATTATTTCCATACTATTAGTGAATTATTTCAAAATTGTTATAAGTGAAAACCTTGGTCTATTATAGGAAACTACTTTAGTGTCATAGGCTATAGAAAAAAGAAAGAAACATCTGCTCTCAAAAAGTTCTAGTGTCCAAATAATAAAATTACCGACTAATGCACAAAAAAGAGCTGAATTTATACTTAATACTTTATTTGCACAAGTGTTTTCTCAAATCTGTATTTTACTCAAAATAATAATGCTTTTACTAATAAATGAGGCCAATCACCAACCTTTTGTTATATGGATGCCCTGCAGTGCTATTGTCAACACATTTATGACCTTTCTAGTAATTCTTTTAATTTTCAAACATACATCAATTTATATGACTATTTACAAATGGTTTTTACTAAATCTGGCCGTCAGTTAGAAAAAATTTTTTTTCAATCCATGGAATTTTAAACATGTTTAGTTGCGCAGTTATGCTTCGGATCTTGTCTGCTTGGGTCAGTATTTCTCAAGTTTTCACTATTTCCGATTGTTTCAGTGTTTTTGTGAAATTGTAATTGCGTAAAATTTTGTACAAACTTTTGTATTGTATTTTCTATGTTTAGGCTGTTTACACTCAACTATTGGGGATGTGTCAGGTTTCCATCATGTTTGCGCTATTATTTGCATCTGATGCAGAATTTCACGAGGAACACAATGGTGAAAAATAATTCCAAAAAAACGAAGAAAAAACGAAGAACGTTTGACGTAAAACTATCTTAACGCTTGGCAAACTCAAATTCTGACATCGGATTCGTGTGCGGCATAGTCAATTTGCTTATAAAACTGTCCTTGAATTTTATAAGTCACTGTCAAATTTCAAATTCCCTTCAAGACAACAAAGAATTAAACTTAAACTTAAATTTTTTTTTGAAAATTCAAATTTGAATAAGTTTTGTCTTGATACTCAAATTAAATTGATACTTTTGAATCTCGACTTTGATGGATCAGAGGGGCATTTGATCTGCAGATACCAGATACTTTATTTGATTTTCTTGCAATTTCAAAAATTGAATGAACTTTCAATCATGCTTATAGAAAAACAGAAAAATTTTAATATATTTCGTCTCGTTCTCAGTGCCGATATTAGTGATCGCTTCAGATCACATAAGCTTTTCTCTTGCGACTTATCTGCAACTTGATTATGCAGACGGTGAAGATTTAGAAAGCAGTAATACAATTTTTAATATTTAATTCAGTCGTTTTTACGATTTCATTCACGTTTTCTTCTCTACACACTACAACTAATGGTTTTTTGATGTCACGCGACATTCTCGGAAATTTCCGAAAATGTAATAGGATAGAATAATTCCTCTTGGATGGACTGCAGATTTACTTACCCGGGGCTTACCCCCGCCTGGAAAATGGCCGTTGTACTCCCGATTCCACGACTCCACTGCGTTGTTCGTAACTGGTCTTTGTTTGACTACATGCTTGTGTGCGTTCCATATGTCCATGCTGTAGAGTGGGGGACGACGATTCTCCAAGGTGCCAAGGTAAAGGAAAGTGTTGCGAAAATATGCCAGGAAACCTATATAAGTTAAATACAACAGCTTAAAAAAGATAGGAGGATAAAAGCATAGGATTCATTCTCATCACTAGAGTTTGACATGTTGATCTGTAAATCAAAAATATTAGCATCGTATGCACAGGATTGCAATACAATAAATCAATGCAACTTATAGTGAATGAACATACAGTCAACCCTCGTTAATTCGCCACCCTCGATAATCCGCCACCCTAGGGCCGGTCCCAAAAAAGCTAAAGTTAAGTAAAGGTAGGGTAATCGCACCTCGATAATCCGGGGTATTGACGTTTCAGCACAAAACGAAATAAGTTTCGTTTTGTGCTGAAACGTATACGCACCGATAATCCGCCACCCTCGTTAATCCGCCACCCTGAGGCCGGTCCCTAGGGGTGGCGGACAGGGGTGGACACGGGCCCAAAAATTCACGGCCCGGCCCGCTCAGTTTGAATTATTATCGGGCTTCGGGCCCAAGCCCGGCCCGACATTTTTCAGCCCGGCCCAGCCCGTAGGGGGTACGGCCCGGCCAGGCCCGGGCCGGGCCGGCCCGTGTCCACCCCTAGTGGCGGACTGTAATAGTTAGGCTACAACTTCTTCAAAAGTTAAACAAGAAATGTCGCGAGACAATTTCGGAAAAAAGCAAAGAATGTCGCGAGACATTTTCGAAAAAAACGGAAATTGTCGCAGGACAGATTTTAAAAAAAGTAAGTTTTGTCGCCCGACTGTTTGGGAGCGACATTCTCAGAAATTTCCGAAAATGTCGCGCGACATAATATTTTAATTTCAAAATTTGTCTGGTCGCCGGAAATAGTGCCCAAAACTAAAAATCCTGCAGTTTCAAACGTAGTTATAACCATACCTGCACGCAGCGCCGGCGGCGCGCCGGCGCTGCACGAGCGCCGGCGCGCCGCCGGGCAAAAATGGCCAGGTTGGAGCGCCGGCGCTAGCGCCGGCGGCGAAAATTTTGAGGAGTACCGGCGCCGGCGGCGAAAAATTTTGAAGGTCCCTTTCTGCTGGACGAAAAAGTTCTACTGGTTCAAAAATTTTGAAAAGCAAAACTCTTTTAACTTATAATGAAAAAATAATTAGCATTTGAATAATTTGACAATATTACTTTGCTTTGATCTAACATTCAGATTTTTTTTTCTATCAGATCAATAAACTATCTAATGTTTTTTAGAATTTTAAATTATCCAAGCAGTGTCACTTGTCGCCGGCGCCGGCGCTGGCGCCGGCGCGCCGCCGGTTAAAATTAGCTAATTTAGAGCGCCGGCGGCGAAATTTTTCAGATGCCGGCGCTGCAGCCGGCGCCGGCGGCAATTTTAAAAAATCGCCGGCGCTTTATTTCTTTTCGGCGAGCGTGCAAGTATGGTTATAACTCATTTAAATTCACACATTTGAGGCAACCTTCAATGACCTTATACTACTTGTAAAAACTAGACAGAAAACTTTAAAAAATGTAGATGAGTACGCCTGTTAAAATTTATCGAGAAAGAAAAAACTGCTGGTCCCGCCTTGGCATGACCCTTTAAAAAGATGTTTGTTTGTTTCATCCATTCATATTGCTTGCTTTTGCTATGATGTCATACTGATAAGTTTTTAATAAATAATAATAAATAACTCACAACCGAATTTTCGAGTTTTTCCTTTTAATTCCATGCCCCCCCCCCTGAAAGTTGCAAGACAAAGGTACGTAACTTTTTTTCAGAAAAGCACCCGGAACACTGATATCAATAAACTTTACATATATATTTCATGGACGTATTCTTGTGTATGCGAAATAAAAGTTTAGAATATTTGAAGAAATAATAAATTAATCAGAAGGTAGGTTCCATAATATGCCTTGGTCCCCCCTGTTGTTTTTCGAGAAATAACGACAGGGGGACCAAGGCATAATATGGAACCTGATTGTATACCAGAACCGAAAAAAGCAACAATATGAACAATTTTTCAAAATGGGACTGTTGCGACGTATGGCTGTCGAGTTTGGCTTGTCATTGTGGCCCCCAAAACATGACGCGACGGCCAAAAAACAGAATTTGCATTGTGATGCTAGTTTATCAAGAGGTTATTTCGTTCTCATTCCATGCTCGTCAACTAAATGAGGCTTTTTCTGAGTGTGTCGCGGTTTATCAAGGGTTGACTGTGCTACTAAATTTTTAGTAAACAATAAGATTTATTTTTATTCGATGTTGTTTGTGTTTTCAATCATAACATTTTTGGTGTTTATTTGAAATTTTTTTCGGTTAGAGTTGGAGCAACAATTTTTTCGAATAGCAAAATATTCAGCTAAAAATTTAGTATTTTTGTGGAAACTGTTTATTTATGGCGTCTTTCAACTTTTTGTTTTTTAACAAAAATGTAAGGCTGCAATAAGAACTGTGCATACCCTTTTAATAAACAAAATAAAAGTTTTTGATGGTTTTTAAATTTTTTACTTTAAATAAACAGATGGTGCAACAACATATGCGTAAACTTTTATTTACTGTTACTTGTACATTATACCTTGGTCCAAAAATTTTCATATTTTTTCTTACTTTGTGATTTTTTTACTGTATATTATGAGACAGTGTTACCTTATTTATAATTATATTTAGCTGATTTGTTTAAACTTTGAAAATGGCTGAAAAAACTAGCCTTGGACCTACCGATTCTTCCACTCCAACCATACTGGTCAAAGTGAGAGATCAGGTAAATATTTGTTTAAAAAAGGTATATAAAATAAACTGCCTTCACTTGGTTTCTAAAGACTAAGACAGCGACTTTTCCCGGCACTTGTTCACTTCGAAGGGCCCCATGTGAGCAGTTAGGGGTTTTTGTTTAGGCGAAGCCTTAGGCGCAGGGTAGGCAGGCATATGTTAGGGCAGACCCAAGCGTGTGAGTCAAACTGTCTGTCTTTTTGCACTTTTTTAGTATTTATGCAGTGAGTTGCCCAAGTAAATCCACGCTTTTCTAACAGGGGCTCCCCGAAGTGAACAAGTTCCCTTTTCACACCTCAAACCTTTGACTTAAAGGGGTGTGCTCGTCGGCGATGAGAGTATTTTGAAAGGCGGGTACCCGGTCAATACAAAAAATAATAATTATTTTTAAATACAAATATGTTGAGTACCCAACCATCTATAAGTAAAAAAAACTCCCGATCAATAAAAAGTCTCGGTAGTGCAGTAGAAAAGCTGCAGAGGATGGTGAGATTTGGACGCCGGTCCGATTCTCACTGGAAGCCTACTTTTTCTCAACTTTTACAAAATTGCGTCAGTTTAATTATTGTTTGAATTCCAGTGGTACCTGCCTTTCAAAATAATCCCATCGGCGACCAGTATCCCCCTTTAAAAACCATACCAGTGATTACAATCTAAGACTTACACTTAAAAGTTAGAATTTGAAAATATCTAAGCATCTCGTGGTAGCCCGAACAGCGCTGCAAACACCATTTGTAACAACTATTAGGTTGGCGCATAATTTTGCTGCGAAATGTTTATGTGATGAAATTTCTTTATGTAAAATTATTTACTGATAGCGTGTTATATACCTATACACGTCATATATTTACTTTCTTTTGTTTAAACTCTTCTTTTTTACAAAACCCACTTTACAGAACAATTTTTAAACGTAAAATTGTTGAGATATGACCCTTTGGATAAAACAAAAAATGGAAAAAAATCCAATCTTTTTCAAGTTTCGGTCATTTTTTATGGGACTTGATTTTTTTTAAAAGGTCATATCTCAACACTCTTGAATTTGAAATTTGTTTCGTAAAATGGGTTTTGTAGCTCTTGAACTGCGCTACAACATAATGCTAAGATGTTGTTTAACCGCTTAACTCTGACTCAAACTTTTGACTAGCTAAAATAATAAAAATGCTCGTCAACTTCTCAAAATGACCTCACAATTGTTTAAAGCCGAATGATGGACTTTTTTAAAATCATCCAGCTAAGTTTTATATACCATTCTGAAGAAGAAAAGCAGAGCTACGAAAACATGTGTTTGAAATGGTTCTACATAATAAATTTTGTTTCTATAATGCAGCTACTAAATTCCTAGCAAAGGCAAGTGCGGGGATTTTCCTTAGCCAAATTTGGATAGACCATATTGGGAGCCAATATTTCAATATTTTTTATATGTAATTGTATATTTTGTTAATTTTTAGACAGCGAAAGAGCATCACTACAATATTAAGCCGCATCTTAAGATGAGTGTTGTGATGCAAGCATTTGCTTCTTACTTGGGAATGAAGCTGAGCGACCTCCGCTTCTTGTTTGATGGCAAACGTATCAATGAAAATGATACGCCAAATGGTGTGGGTTTGCAAAATGATGATCTAATTGAAGTTTTTCATTTTCAATATGGTGGCTAGTACATTGCAAAAAAAAGTAGTTGAGCAAGTAGACAATGTTTTCAAATTTATTTTTGTAAAAAAATTCACAGCCTATAACTTCTTAAATTAACACTAATGTCCGATAAATAAAGCTTGTATTATGTAGTTTAGAGACATTAAATTATATTTGAGTAAATAGCGTACATTTGTTGTTTTAAATTATGTGAATGACATTGTTTGTAAACTTACTCAAAAAGTTTGAGGTTTCGGCGCTACTATAGAATACCCCCCCTCCCAAAATTTTTTTTCAAGATCATGTTTTAACCATTTCTAAGTAATTTTTATGCGCTGAAAACGATAAAAACGGTGTTTTCTGACATTTTCTGGCCTAAAAAGTAGAGATGATGACGGGACGGGACAATTCCGTCCCTTCCCGTTAATTTTAGAGAATCGTCCCGTCCCGGAATCCCGCCCGGAAATTTTTTAGCACCTCTCCCGTCCCGGTGTCCCGTCCCGAAATTTTTAAATTTGAATTCTGACCCGTCCCATCCCGAAAAGGTCAAGCCATCATCTCTACTAAAAAGTCAGTTTTTGAAGAAAAAATTTGGGTAAATCTAAGGTAAATTTCGAAAAAAATGCTTTTTTTAAATTGACGCCAAAGCATTTTTAAATGGATTAAGGGCTGTATTGGGAGGGGAAGGGAATAAAAAAGGACCACATTGAACATATTGAACATAAACTGCATTCAACAACAAAACACAAGCGTATATTTCATTTTCAACAATATTTCTCGAGTGATTTGTGTCTAAGGTACGTGTGTGTGCACATCTCAACTCCAAGCCCCCTGCGCCCCCGAAAGGGGCTTGAGAGTTAGAGATGCGCGCACTCACTTACCTTAGACATGATTCCGAGAAGTACGCTGGATAATATTCGCTATATTAAGTTTTATTGCCAATGTTCTGTTATTAAAATATTGTGTAATAATTTGTTTAATACCTTGAATACTTGAATACCTTAATACCATTGAAAATATAGCAAAAAATTGAAATTAAGTCAAAAAAATTAAAATTTAGTCAAAAAATTTTTTTTCAAAAACTGACTTTTTAGGCTAGAAAATGTCAGAAAACACCGTTTTTAGCGCATAAAAATCACTTAGAAATGGTTAAAACATGATTTTGAAAAAATTAGGGGGTGTATTCTATAGTAGGGTCGAGGTTTCTTGCAGATCAAGCGTTGAATGAAGACAAATCTAAGCTTTTTAGAAACCATAAATAGATAGACAACCCAAATATGAAACATTATTATTTATTATTAGATTTGAAAATATTGTTAAAAAAACAATCCTAAATGACGGTACACAATTTATAACACCTCATAAAAATATGGCGCTAGTGTCATGTACCACATCCACATAAAACCGCCACCACCCCCCAGCCCCTGATTCATTTCTACCTAGACTTAGGCCCGTAGGCTTAGGCTCATGCCATTAATAACAAGGGCTTTTACACATTTTTTTGGAAAATATTGAGTTTTTATACCCTTCACAGTTATTGGGAGGGAGGTGGGGGTGGGTATACGACACTAGCTTTTTGGAAGCGTTAGTATATGACAATAGCGTCAAAAATCTGAAGATCAGTTTTTTTGAGCAGCTTTACATCACAATACGGAAACTATATTTGGTACAATGAGTTTTTTATTTAGTTTTTCTGAAACAAAGCAATAACTAATTGGTAAGCCAAACCAAATGATTTACCAAGCTTTATTATCTTCAAAAACAATTCGTTCTTCGTAGAAAGCCAAAATCTCATTGAAGCTGTTTGCCCCGAGTATATTTGTAGGCACAAGCTCGGAAAGTCCATCTTCGTAAAGTACCAAAGCCACGAGTCCATTTATTTTCCGCCCGTGTCGAACTCCAAAAATCTTGCTTACTTTTTTGCCCCTCTGTACGTCGTAGATCTTGTTAGGATAAGGTTCTTCTAAAATACAAAATTCTATTAGATATAAAACACTTTAGAGAATTGTTAAATTTATTTTAATATATCCGTATTTTCAAGCTTTTATATTATACAGTCAAATGTCAATTTGTCGTACACTAAATCGAGACTTGACTGTAGTCATTTTTTTACACTGATCGCTGGCCAAATAAGTCGAGTTCAGGCTTGCACTGTATCGATGGTGTACACTATATCGAGAATTGACTGTATATATATGGTTGTCAGGGGTGGTCTTATTTCGAACCGACGACTAGTTGCTGGGTTTGTGAGAACTTTTTTTAGAGGTTGTGAAATCTTCATTGTTAGCGTTTCAGACATTCTTTTTGAACAGTTTTGTAGATTTTGCTTTTCTGTGCAAAACAGTTCACAAAGAATGTTTGAAACGCTAAAAATGAGAATTTTACAACCTCTTGAAAAAGTGCTCACAAACCCAGCAACTAGTCGTCGGTTCGAAATAAGACTACCCCTGACAACCCCATATATACTTCTTAGAAACTAAAAAGTATTAGGCCTTGTCTACAATGTGTGACTTAGCTGCGGCTGTATGGCTATCCATTGTAGACGACCCTCAGCTACAGCCACACATTGTAGATAGGCCATTACTGTATTTCCTCTAATAAACCGACATGCTCTAATTAGGCGATACATCCTACTTTGAAGATGTATACCTCAGCTCAGACAAAATATTTTGCAAATCTGTTTTTTGCCATTTTTTTTAATTTCCCAAAAGCTCTACCGATTCCACTTTTAAGATTTTGCTTAAGCACCCGAAAATCGGCTCTGTCCAACAAACAGGGAAACCCCGGTGTTGTATTTTTGTAATTTTTCTAGTCAGTTTCAAGCAAGGGTTAAGCAGCGTATGTTAGGACAGACTTATAAACGGGTCTAAGATATGTTTTAAATGAGTGGAAGATAAATAGGTCTAAGAAATGTTGAGTCCTTCCTAACATACGCTGGCCAACCCTTGCCTATGTCTAGAAAAATTATTGGGTTGGTCATTAATTATTATTCGCTTTTTCAAAAGCCTTTTTAATAATTTTTTTAATAACATATATAGACAAACAATGTGTCGTTAAAAAGCTTTGTAAAAATGCTATCGAATGAGTATATAACTTGAATTTTATTACATTTATAAATGGGGTAACAGCCCTGTCAAACAAAACTGTTTGAAAAGGAATAAAAAAACAATGAAAGCTTTGAAATTTTAAGATTTGAGCGTTATGTTTGGCGCGAGTTTCTGGTCTGACAAAACCAAATTAATATGATATTTTGATGGGAAGATCGTTCGTCGTCCAAAGAACACCTTTTCCGAAGTACACAAAGGGCATTTGAATTCGGCGGAGGGAATGTCATGGTTTTTTTAACGGCTTGGGACCTTACGGATAAAAAATGGGCCATTCAATACCGCCAAATTCTTGAAGACAATGTATTTTGAACGCCTTGAAAATTTTAACCAAGAAGAGTAAATTCCTTCCTGTTAATCGGTTAATCCTAAATTTTTTCTTTAAATAACAGGACAATAATCCAAAACAAAGGCTAAAATCGTCGCGCGCTGCTGAAGAGAACAACATTGATGTGCTGGAGTGGCCTGCTCAATCGCCTGACTTAAATCCAATCGAAAATCTGTGGTGGGAAGCGGAACGCAGACTGGGAGGAAGGAAGTTCAAGAAGCGTGAGGTATTCTTTGAAGCAAACAATGCATGGGAAAGCATTGAAAGAACTCGAAAAATGGTTGAATCAATGCCAAGAAGGTGCCAAGCCGTTTGATACCGGAGGATATGCTACGAAGTATAGTCAATGATAGAAAAATTATTGTCATTGTTCTGTTGACGTTTCCCGTTTTATGAATAAAATTGCCGTGGTCCACATGTTCTGTCGGGGTCAAAAAGGAATGTGTTTGAAAAGTATTCAAATCGCAATATTTTTCGGTGGTTTAGGAAAATCCATTTTAGCCATATTGTAGCGCATAAAATTTTGCATATGATAGTGCATTTCGTTTGTTATTTTCTGCACGCATTCAAAAACAAATAAATCGATGAACAATAAAATTTAAAAAAAATTTCATCGGTCCATATGTTTTGTCCGCCACTGTATAGTCGACTCTCGATTTAAGGACACTCAAGGGACCGGATAAAATCATGTCTTTACATCGAGTGTCCTTAAACCGATCTATATTTTACCGCAGCCTTTAAATCCTGTCTCTAAATCGAGTGTTTTTATTTAGCACGCTCCTATGGATCGACAGTGAACAATATTGTTTGCATCAAAAGTAAACATAGCTCCAGAAAAGAGACTTCTATAAATTGGATTTTTTAAATGGTTATTCAGACCGTTAAAAAAAATTGGAAAAGAGTTATAAATAATCAGCGAAAATTCTGAGTCGAAAACAGTAAAACGGCCGCTAGGCATTTCGAGTGTTAAATTGAATGTTTATAAGTATTATAATTTAGCGACAGGCAGATCTTATTTTAATTTGAATATTTATCTACACGCGAATCTTGGGGCTTCTTATAGAAGCTAGCCATTAACAAAATTAGTCTAATTAAAAAATGTGCAAACTTTTGTAATCTTCTCAGGGGCGCTTTTATTAAAAAGTGCTCTTTTTTACATAATTTTCTGTACCTTTTCTAGAATATAAAACCACTTTAACACACTTTCTATAAACGTTGACCGCCTAAATGTAGTGCATCAAGTCAATAGCGGATTAATCTACTAGAATGTAAAAAGCGAATTAGATGGTTATATTTACCGGCGCACTGCCAGTTCCTGGAAGCCAGTTCTCGGCGGCCAATTCTTGATGGTCTTTAATATTATGTGGTCTTGACTAGATACTGACGATAGCATTCTCACTTATGAAAATTATGAAAGACAAACATTGAAAATAGTTTTGTTAACTTTGGCCTGCCGGCGGGGCAAGACTTGAGGGTTGGTTCTTTCCTGTTACCGCAAGAACTCTTTCAAATTAAACTGTTTTTGGCTTCATCCTGTTATCACCAAACTTGTAATTTGTTTATGATACAAATACTCTGCGACAGTTTTTCTCACGTCAAAAATTGTTATTTTAATAACCGGTTCTAAATTATAATATTTTAAAACAAATGAAGTCCTTTTCTCAGCTTTTTTTGAGTGCGAAATGGTCCCTTTCACCGAGCATTGCAAAATTGCAAGAAATGCGCCTTAAAGGACCGTACTTGCTGAAAATTCGGCAAATTTTAATGCGCACGGGACACTTCTCTTTCATCTCGCACTGCACTCCTTTGAGTTATTTTGAACGACCCAAAAGAGTACAGTGAGAGACGAGAGAGAAGTGCCCCGCGCACATTAAAATTTGCCGAATTTTCATTGTCATCAACAAGTATGCTCCTTTAAGATTTGTGTTGCGTCTTTACATGCTGCAAGATTTGCGCCTCACGATATGAAGACCAAGATATGCGGCGCAAAATTTGCTCCGCAAGTTTTGTTAAACAACAGACTGTAAGATTTCACCTGCAAAATTTGCGCTCCATCTTTGATTTCCTTGATTTTGAAGGCTTTTGTAGTTTTTTTTGACATTGTGGTCCCAAAAATTGCAAGGATCCCGATTTTTGCCGATTGTTTAAATAAGCCTGCAATTTTGCCCATTGAAAATCTTGTAACGCACATCTTGCCGTAAAAAAATGCAGCACGAGTCTGTGCAATTCAAATCTCACAGTCTCTTATCTAACAGTTGTAATTTTTGTGACGCAATTATTGTGGTGTTTATCTTGGTGTGCAAATCAAAATATGCTGTTTGTAAATCATCTATCGCAAATCTTTTGCTCAATTCTTGCCACGCCTGCCTACTGCATAAAGAAACTCTGGTATGCATACTGTTTCGTGCATTCTAGTCATTTTAGAGTGATTTGTGTCTTAGGTGTGTGTATGTGCATTCAGTTCCCAAGCCTCCAATCCCTAGGCTCGACATGAATCCGAATAAGGCTGTCTATCAAAATGCAGAAATAGGCTTTTTGTCTTGATCCAGTGAAGAAACGAAAAAAGAGTTAAAACTTGCCTGTGTCCATGTTAACCAAGCAAAAAGTAGGTGAGTCGGCACTTATGTACCTGAGGGGAGGCTTTTTCAGTTAACTGTAAATAGTGTTTAAAAGTCTCTTAAGTAATTTTTATGCGCTAAAAACGATAAAAAAGATCTTTTCTAACATTTCTCTTACTAAAAAGTTAGGTTTTCAAAAATAATGGTTACTACAGGTTGACCAATTGCCTTGGTTTACCAAGCTAATTAACCAAAAATGGTACTTGGACATCCTTAAAAAGATCAAAAAAGATGGGATTTGAACATATTTTTGTTAACTGGGGCCTACCGCATAAAAAAACTCTGATATGCATACTGTTTTTATGCATCCAGAGTCTTTCGAGTGATTTGTGTCTAAGGTATGTGGATGTGCGCATCTCAACCACAAGCCCCTGCGCCCCCGAAAAGGGCGCAGGGGGCTTGGTGGCACTCACTCACACTTATTTACCTTATACATAATTCCGAGCAGGACTCTTGATCATATACGCATTAAAGACTCTTTTTTGCCCAGCTCCAGTGATCAAAAACGAGGTAGGATACTTTAATATAAGATATTTCACCTTGGGGGACCTGACCTTCACCTGACCAAGGCAATTGGTCAACCTGCGGTGACCGATTTTTTTGAAACCCTAACTTTTTAGTAATAGAAACGTTAGGAAACATCGTTTTATCGTTTTTAGCGTGTAAAATTACGTAGGAGATGTTTAAACACTGTTCACAGTTAACTAAAAAGAACCAAACCCACCTCCCACCCCCGGCCAGGTACATAAGTACCGATGAACCAATAGAAAGCTGTGATAATTTATTGAATTAAAAATTCCAAGTTAAATAGGGCTCATTATTATGTCTTCAAACAATGTTGTTTACATTTATCTTTGATGAATATTAAAAGTTATTATCTATCGTGCAATTACAAATTTTGATTGATAAGACACAAAAAAACCTTATAAACCAGTTGAATTTAGGTGGCCTTCTTTGTGAAATATTTCTTCAATCTATTGTTCAGTTTTCAATGTTTATGAGTTCTTTGCTCGTATATGCTTTCTTGTTGATCACTTTGTCTTTTTCAGGTAGCTTTTCTCTAAGAGATTTTCTAAAAACTTCAAAAACAATTCAGTTGTGAGTCTGGATGAATCATACACAAAATGTATGCCAAAAGTTTTCTATTCTCCGTCAGATATTGTTTGTGTTTGCAACTCTACTTACTGCGACACTTTGCCTCCATTAGGCCAACTAGAAAGCAATCAAGCTGCTGTTTACATTTCTTCTAAGTCTGGCAAGCGTTTTGATAAAACTGTGCTGTCGTTCAGCAATAACACTGGTATATTAGATAAATTTCTTTGGCGATATTCCAAAAGCCACTTTTTTGGCTTTTATCCGCGGCGAAAAAGCCACTTTTTAATTTTATAGTTTTTTATATTTTGAATTTAGCATAAGACTGTAATACAAAATTTTGGAGTTCTTTTTTTAGGAACTGTTGTATTTTGTAGTAGCATTATTTTGGAGCTTAAAAATTCCCAATACCAAAGGCGATATCAAGTTATCACTATGAATAATCATCAAAAAACGCGGCCAGAAAGCAATTTTTCGGCTTTTTTCGCCGCGGATAAAAAGCCAAAAAGTGGCTTTTCGGTCTAATGCCGATTTTTTATGAACATTAGGAATTTTAAATTTTAGATACTGAACTTAAGAAAAATAACGTCAACATAATGGTCAATTTGAATCAAATGTTTCAATCTATTCTTGGCTTTGGTGGTGCTTTCACTGATGCTGCAGGAATAAATTTAAACAAACTAAGCAACGAAACTAAAGACAAGCTGCTAGAAACATATTATGGTGTTCAAGGTAAAAAATTTTCGACGACACTCATACCTGTTTTTTAAAAAAACCTTCCAGGAATCGAATACACTATTGGAAGAGGTTTTTGAAACTACTAAAAAAATTACACATTAATAAAACTTATTTATTATAGTTCCAATGGCTAGCTGTGACTTTTCTACCCATGCCTATTCTTATTGTGACACAGAAAATGACTTCAATTTGACCACTTTTGCCTTAGCAGATGAAGATTTAACGCTAAAAGTTGCACGGATTTCACTAACATATCAAAAACTTTAAAATATAAATTTAGATTCCTCACATCAAACAAGCCATAAGTTTGGCTAAAAAGCTCAGTCTGTTTGCAAGCCCATGGTCGTCGCCTGGATGGATGAAAAACACAGGCAAAATGGTTGGTGGTGGAACACTAAAAGGAGAATTTAACGGCAAATACTATGAAACTTGGGCCAACTATTATATTAAGTGAGTTATGAACATTTTTTATTGTCTGTGTATCTTTCCAAGCTCTACAAAATGAGTGGTTGTACGTTTGAAAAAATAAACAATGTTGGGGTTAAAAAAGCAAGACAAATTTGAAAATAGTTAACTGTAGGGGGGCCCGCTTATTAGAGTATTTACGGTACTCTGATTAGTATATTAACTTAAAATTGAAAACTGTGAATGTAAGCCATCAAAAAAAATTCGTATTTTTACGATGCACTGAACACAAAAACCATGCTTATAGCCATTCCTGGATCTGACTTCAAAATGAGTCCTCCGAGCAAACTTTTGTAAAACTTTAAACAGTCCGAAATAAGCTTGGGGAACTAAGGCATGATCCCTCAATGATGTCTGGCATCCGAAAAATAAAATTTTTTGGTCATACTCTGTGATGGCTATGCGCATGTTTTTTCGTATTTAGCGCATTAAAAAAACATGAAAAAACTTTAAAAGCAAAAAAAATAAGTGGCTTACAGTTTGTGGGTGTCCCTTGTAATCAAAACCAAAAAAAGAGAAAACGAGTACAAATTAAGATAACAATGCTTAAACTTTTTTAATGCAAGTTTTACTCTAACGTTTCTTATTTGCAGATTTTTCGAGGAATATCACAAACACAGCATTGATTTCTGGGGTCTTACTCTCGAAAACGAACCCTCTGATGGTTACATTAAGTTTTTCAAATGGCAGGCATTGTACTTTAGTCCTGCTATGCAAAGGTAAATTTTCTAAAATTGACATGTTCTTAGTAAAATATTTTAGAGATTTCATAGCTAAGCTATTAGGACCAGCTTTGAAAAATTCGTCTTTAACAGCCAACTTGAAGTTAATGGTCAATGATGACCAAAGATACTGGCTTCCTAGCCACGCTGATACAGCATGTTTTTTTGCTCCAAAATTCGAAGTTTTACATTTTTTTTAGATTTTAAAAGATGATAATGCGTCTAAATATATTGACGGGATTGGCGTTCATTGGTACGCCGATTTTCTTTTCAATGCCAACCGTCTGACCAAGACTCATAACAAACACCCACAAAAGTTTATCTTAGCGACTGAGGTAGTTGAGTTTTTTTGTATTTCAGAAAAATAAAAGATAAAAGTTTTTCATAATTCGGTTTACTTTTTGAAGAAAATTTATCGTCTTGTAAAAATGGAACAAAAATATAGATTTGTGGATCGCAAATACTCAAAGACCTGATTTTAACGACTTTGACTTACGAGGGAACCGATTGAATTGTACGATTCGTTTCAAAAATCCTGGCAATGCCATCTTTAAGAGCATAGTCGATTTACTACAGTCGAGTCTCTCTCATATAAGGACACCTAAAAAACCGCGTAATGCCTTCCTTATGTAGCAAGGGTGCACGGAAGACAAAAAAAATTGGCACGAAAATCGGAACCGGAATTAGTAAAATCGTGTTCGGCGTTCAAAATTACCACTAGCGATGAATAAAAACGTAAGACAGCAAGAAAAATATTAGGGGGCATTTTTCCCGAAATTAGGGAGCATATTTCAGAAATTTGGGGGCATTCTTAAGCAATTAGGGGCATTTTTCAGTAATTAGGGGTCAAAATTAAATACCACCCTACTTTTTTTGCATTCATCCAATTTTTGATAAAAACCTCGATTAACCGCCACTTTAGTCATGAAATGAATTTTTAACCTCGGTTATTCGCCACCCTAAGGCCGGTCCCTTGGGGTGGCAGTTAAACAAGGTTTGACTGTAGACCGAAATTACCTTGGTCTAGCCTGTGCATTTTCGAAAACATATTTTCTACAATCAAGTCTCTATACAATGAAACCCCAAAGGTTCGATTCCCAGCTGGGTTTTTTTTTCACATATGGATTTCAAATAGTGTCGGACCCTGCTAAAGACTGTACTTTTTGGGATGTCACCATATAAAGGGTAGATTATAAACAAGTATGTTTGGTAAAACAATTTTGGGAATCCCCAAGGGTGACCAAGGCAGTTTGTGTCTCGATGTTTCTCGAGTCTCCAGATTCGATTTTTTCTGTCTTTCAGGAAAAAATATTGAAATTCCATCTAGTAAATCGACCATGCTCTGCAAGATAGCATTGTCAGAATTTTTAATCGGATCGTACAGTTCAATCGGTTCCCTTGTTAGTTCAGAAATTAGTTAAGAATTTTAACATTTCTAGGCGTGTAATGGCTATATTCCCCTGGCTCAAGGCCCAAAACTAGGTGATTGGCACCGTGGAGAAAATTATGGCGAGGACATCATAGAAGACCTTCAGAATTGTATGTTTAAAAAATAAATAAAAACCCAAATCTTTACTTCAAGGGGCTGTGGGATGGACCGACTGGAATATTTGTTTGGACGCAAAAGGAGGCCCAAACTTTGTGGGCAACTTTGTTGATTCACCTATCATTGTGAATGCTACTAGCGACGAGTTTTACAAACAACCAATGTATTATGTGCTAGGCCACTTCAGGTATATTTACAAAAAAATAATCTTCTTAGAGAGATATTTCAGTAAATTCATCAAACCAGAATCTGTACGTCTTGGTCTGGAAATTAAAACCAATTACAAATGGTTTAGTCCACATCTTAGTGGTACTGCTTATTTGACTCCTGCTAAGCAAATTGTTGTAGTGCTGCAAAACAGGCATCAGGCGCATCAATACAACGTATATGTCCCTAGCTTGACCAATGCTAACAAAACATTGAACTTTGAACTGGAGCCCAATTCTATAGCTACTGTTGTCTGGAACCATTAATTTTCTTGAGTATAAAAATTTAACTTAAATATTTACGATGTTTTTCACACAATTAATTGTACATTTTCTCGATCAAAACTATGAATAATGGGCCGGACTATACAAGTGTGAAGTGATCCAAAAATGAGTTCTGACCACTTTTTCGTGTTTTTTCGACCTCGAAAACCCATATAAAATGTGTTTTTGGTGGAGGTCGGCACTTTTTGAAATTTTTTTTCGACTAAATGTTGACTTTTTGCCTTGTAGGACCAAGGTGAATGGTATTGAAAAGTGGCTGGACACCCTTCAATGGTATTCTACTAGAGATGATGGCTTGACCTTTTCGGGACGGGACGGGTCAGAATTCAAATTTAAAAATTTCGGGACGGGACGCGGGACGGGACAGGTGCCAAAAAATTTCCGGGCGGGATTCCGGGACGGGACGATTCTCTAAAATTAACGGGACGGGACGGAATTGTCCCGTCCCGTCATCATCTCTATATTCTACCCCGTTTTGGTCACTGGAGCTGGGCAAAAACAGCGTTTCAAAATGCATTTTTAATCAAGGCTCTACCTCGGAATCATGTCTAAGGTAAGTGAGCGCGCGCATCTCTATCCCACCAAGCCCCCTGCGCCCACATACCTTAGACACAAATCACTCCGAAAGTGACTCTGGATGCATAAAACATATATGCATATGAGAATTTCTTTACACGGTAGGCACCAGTTATCAAAACTATGTTCAAATTCTGTCTTTTTTTAGTCTTTTTGAGGTATCCATGTACCCTTTCAGGCTAAACTACCTTGGTCCCCCAAGGCAAAAAGTCAAAATTCAGTCAAAAAAAATGTTTTCAAAAAGTACCGTCCCCACCTAAAAACACGTTTTCTATAGGTTTTCGGGGTCGAGAAATACGAAAAAGTGGTCAAAACTCATTTTTGGATCACTTCACAATTGTATATTTTAGCCAAATAATGTTTTTATATTTTTTGCCAAATTACCGCGCTTATCAAATTGATGATTTGATAGACAAAGAAAGGTGATTTTTCAAAACTTTTTTTTTACAAAAATGTTTCCTATTGATTAACTAACTAAACTTTGTTCAGCAAAAATCTGGTATTTTTAATGAAAAGTCGCGCACAAAGTTAAGGCGACGAAATTTGGCCCACCTGGAAAAGTATTTTAGTTTTTAGATTACATGGCATTAATTTCAAAAAAGAAGTTTTGCAAAATTTTATTTGTTAGTTCAGTTCCAAAAGTCGAAGTAAAAAACTGTCGGACACTTGTTGGGAACGAACTTCAGGTGGCTAAGTCCCCTGTATCTCTTTCTATTTTTCTGGAAAGTGACAAAACTAAATTTTATTTTGTTACTTTTTTATTTTTTCTTGTCACTATATGTTGTTACTTCATTTGAAAAAAACATGTTTGAGTCAGTCCGTACGGGAACTCGCCTACAAAAAACCTACCTGACATGATAGCTATTGAATTTCGTAATTGCCAATTGAAGAATAATGCGTTTGTCTTAGAGTTATCCTGGTCTTACTCGAAATGCTGTGAGAAAACAAAAAACAGTGATCAAAAACATGTTATATATTTTTGGAGTAAAAAAAGTGTCTCTTGCTAATTCGAAATTTAGAAATGCCACTGCGCTCAGAACCATGGTTTCTTAATGGCTTATGTACGATCGTCACGTCTGAAAATTATTTTTATTTTATCAATCCGTTAGCTGAAACTACCAACTAAAAACAATAAAAACTAGAAATTGTCACTTGCTTGCCTAGCATAATTTGTAGTAGTTCCTGCCAAAACCATGTTCAATTTGTTTATATTTGGCTTTGTTGCATGCAAATTGGCTCTGTTACATGGCTGGATAATCGATTTTAAGGATCCTGCGCCAAATCACTCTTTGCATTTAACGACCACTAGTATTGTGGGCACAGTAGGCAATGGCTTTGAGTTCAATAACACTGACTTAGAAGTACAGCCTTTTTATATATATTTATACGTTTATACACTTGTTTCAGTCAAACTTCGATGTGACAGCAATTAGAGAAGTGACTGGAAGAGTTTACGCCGACAATTTGCATTTTTAAGGAACTCGCGAGGTCGATCGGCAGGACGGTATACTGCAGTGTAGAATTCAACCGAAAACACGCCTATGCTTTTTTCACAAAAAAGTGGGTCTGAAGAGTCAATATACTGCGTTGATAATGGAGCATATTTCAGTCTGATATTTTCAGTTTGTTTTGCTCTTATCTCCATTATATTGCAACAACAGTGTGTTTATGTACTGTGTTTATGTCAAAATGACCGTCTGAGTCTTTCGAATGAGTGTGAGGTTTTTCTATTATCACAACAAAATCTACGATTTTTGGTCTCAAGAAACGATTATGCACTGAAAGTGACATTGACCTATTTGGCGCCAGAGGGGGATTTAAAGGAGGATGGTACAAAAGAGAAGTGATCGACTATCTTAATCAGGAATTCCCCGATCGATGGATTGGCCACAACTCTCCTTGCCAGCAAAACGGGATTGCATTAAAATGGCCACCTCGTTCTCCTGACTTGACACCTTGCGACTTCTTCTTATGGGGCTACATCAAGCCAAAAGTCTACATAAGCTCATTGCCACACCTCCAAGAGCTGCGAAGAAGAATTGAATTGGCCTTTCAACAAATGCCTCAAGATATGGTGAACAGAATCTTCGAGAGCTATGAAAAGACGTTTGCACTTGGTCTCTGAGAATGATGGTGCCTATATGGAAATCAAATAATTCATTGAGAATTGTCCATTGTGCCTTTATGTCAATGTTTATTTATTGAAAAATAAAAAAATCGAAATATTAAAATCGAAAATTCCCCGAAAACTGTCCTTAACTTAATAGGAGTAAATCTTATCATTTAAAAAAATTTTGCAAAGCCATTAGAGCCAAAAAATTTCCTGAAAATCGGGCTTTCGAATGGTATAAAGCTTTTTTGAAAATGTGAGAAAAAAGCAATCAAAGTAGCAAAAAATAAAATGCAGAAATTCAAGAATCACCCTGTATTTTAGAAAAAATAATAATTTCGAGTTAAGTAAAAAAGCGTGTCAACTGCAAAATTCCCGTTTCCTAAAAATGCGGTGGTATTTTTAATGAATTTTGAGATGTAGATTTGTCCAAACTGTCTTTTCAGCCTATGTTATAAATTTAACCGAAAATGCTTAACTTTACACATTTTTTTGCCATCAAAAGGAACTAACAACATAACAAAGGGAAAAGTTAAGCAAAAAAGATAAGACTATTCTCGTTCATATGTGTGTATTTCTTGATTCGATGGTTAGTGTCACAAAGATTTCTCATGCTTTTCTTCACAAACATAACCAAAACAATGTGAGAAGGTGTAAAAAACACCTTGGCTGAGTTTGATTTCCTAATTTTCGCTGCATGTATTTCATTCGCCCTTTACAGTATTAAATACCGTATTTCCTCTAATAGGCCGCCCCCTCCCAATAAGCCGCCCCCTCTAATAAGCCGCCCCTTAGGGGATAATTGAAAAATAAGCCGCCCCCCTCTAATAAGCCGCCACCCCCCTTAGCTTCACCTTGCAGCATTTTAAGGCAATTTAAGTTACAAATTTGTTCCCAAAAAACTGTTTTTAAATTCGCGTTTTTTTACCTATTCTGTTGTTTGTTTTTGTCAGTCTGGAAATTTGCAGTCGTTATTTGTTTGCATCTGTTATTGTTTTTGTCAACTGTTTTTATTTATTTATTTCTGTTCCAGGCTAACTGCAATGATCGCTATTCGAGATACCTATGTCAGCGAGGAATCAGCCGATGAAGAAGTGGGCAAGTCAAAGAAGCTGAAGGCCTATTCAACAGAATGGAAGCTGGATGTTGTAAAGCACGCAAAGTTGATCTCCATCCATTCGGCAAGCAAGGAGTACGCAATCAGCCGAGGGTGCATTCGAGATTGGGTTAAGAAAGAAGGCGAACTGAAATCGCTCAAGTATGTTTTTCATTTTTTTATTTTTGTGTTATCCTCTTTTTTCAGGGATTCATGCAGAGCTGGGAAGACTAGGAAACGTCTTCGTGGCGGTGGACGCCCTCTACAAGATGATCAGCAAATCCTTCAAAGGTTGGTACATTGTGATTGTGGTTTTTTTTCCTTATCATTCCATTTTTTTTTCAGATTGTGGAATCACTAATGCGCTATATGGCGACGAAGATGATGATATCCATTGCTTCAAGGAACATGGGCCGGTACCTGAGGGACGAAAAATGCTTCAAGAAGCCCGCTTTGCCATGCATGATCTGCTTGCCGTGGAGGAAGTCGACTCGGATGAGGACAAGGAAAATGGTTATCTGAGTGATCACTCTCTTAACTTTGATGAAGCTCTTGAGCTTGATTGGAACGATGAACTGAATGCGCCTAACCCTCAGTTCCATGCTTTTTGAATGATCATTTGTTTGTTTGTAAACACAGCATTTTCTGTTATCGCTTTCTCGTAAATACAGCATTTTCGGTCATCTCTTTGTCATAAACCCAGCGCCGATTTTTTAAAAACGTGGCGTAAATGTTGGTTAAAAAACAAGCCGCCCCCTCAATAGGCCGCCCCCTAATAAGCCGCCCCCTAGAAGGTGATTGAAAAATAAGCCGCCCGGGCGGCCTATTAGAGAAAATACGGTAAGTTGATTTGCTGCTTTCTTCAAATATAATTTTTTCAATTTTTTTAAATTAGAAATATGATCAGTGATCACTGACAACGATAAAATTAGTTTCTCCATTGTTAAAATAACGCACTTATTAAACATCCTCTGTTTATTCTTGCGAGCAATTGAATGCCCCTGTTAAGTTTATTGTGCCTTTTTGTGTATAAGAATCGAGAGTCTGTGTTCGCATGCAGCAGTCGCTATGGTTAAGGAATTTATTAAAAATTTATTTCTAATCTTAGCCAATCCGTATGGAACAAGGCAGCGAGGATTGAAGCTTGAATTTAATTCTTAAATTCGGGTGCACTAAGAGACTCAGATTAAAATTTAATTTCAATCCCTATACAGTATTTGGGTCGGGGGTGTTAAGTGTCCGTAACGCTTTTTGAGTAGTCCCGTTGCACCATCAATAACTTTTTTGTGAGAAATATTTTAAAATGCAAGTTTGTACTTATTTTAAAGCTATTTCAATGGCGGAGGGCCTTTTATTTTTAGATTTGGTGTGTGCTGTGAAAAAATTTGAGATTTTGCTTCCTGAATTTGATATATGTGAGTTTCATGGGAAAATACCATGAGTGGTTCCGTTGCACCAGTTATAACTTTTTTCTGAGATATATTTTATTAGGTGAGTTTATACTCATTTGAAAGCCCTTTTAACGGCGAAGGACCTTTGTAATTTAGATCTGGGGTTGATGAGAAAAAAATTTGGAATTTTAGCCTTTAAAGCTGATAATTGGGGGTTTTATGGGAAAATCTATAAATAAAAAATTGAATGAATTTTTTTTGACTTGGCGCCAAATTTTTTGGCAAAACCGCCAGTCTTCTTAGCCCTTATAGTAAAATCTTATATTCGCTTACATGGTCACATAGGTAGGAGGGCAGGTAGGGTGGATAGAAGGTAGATGGCCAGGTAGGATACCCGCAACCACCAGGATGGGGCCTGAACCACGTGGATACCCCGGAATCACCAGGATGGTTCTCGAACCACCAGGAAAGTACGCCAACCACCAAGATGGGGCCCGAACTACATGGATAACCTCCAACCACCAGGATAGGACCCGAATCACCAGGATGGAGATAGAACCACAAGGTAAGTACCTGAGTAGGAGAGTTTGTATGCAATTTGTAGGCAGGCACCCAGGAAGAGGGTAGTCAAGACGGGGGTCACCAAGAAAATGGTAATCAGGGGGTATGTGGTGGATTAATATTCATTAAAATTTCAAAATACGATAGAGGCGCCGATAGGCGTCTGCTGTCCCTAGTAAACAATATTGTGGTTAAAAATGCAAAACAAATATGTAAATAGTTAACTGTAGGTGGGCTCGTTTATTAGAGTATTTTCGGTAGATAAATTTTATTTGTCCTTTTCATTCTCATTTTTTGTTAAAAGACGTTTTTAGTTAAAACATAACACCATGGTTAATCATTACCAAAAAATGTGTCCGACAATATTGTTGTTTGCTATTTTATTGATTAAAAGTTCTCTAACTGTTGATCAACCACCAAAGCCTACCCTAAATGAAATAATGTGAGTCATAATTTTACCCACCAAATTTACAATGTTAGCATGATAGAACTTTGAAAGTGGACAATTCTTCACCAAGAGTGTCACATCATGTGTCTACTGCCCCAGATTCACAATTTCATATAAAAGCACTACGACCTTCTGGTGGTGATGCTTGTCTCGGTCAAAATCAAGGGTTAACAAAAAAAATTATGTGTAAATACAAAATCATACAAAATGTTTCAATTCAGCGTCTTTTTAAAATATGGAGATCAAGAAAACTGTGTGTTCCATTTAAAATGGAATTCACCCAACCAACTTGAACTTCAAACCACTGGCAAAAATAGCGCTAAAGGTAGAAACTTTTAAATATTCAGACGTGTCTAAATTTTTTGGCTTTTAGCAATCTACAAGATGGACAACAATACTCAAAACGGAGTGGATATATTTCTAAGAGACAAGGTTGTATCTTTCTCATCCACTTCTGAAGACTTGAACACCAATTGCATGTTCAACAAAAGCAAACACCCAAAAGACACATCTAACATCGGATCCACCAAACTGGAGTTTGCCCAAGCCAATAGCAATTTATTCAACAAAGAGTGTGCCTTACTTTATGAAATGGTTATTTTTTTTTCAAATAATCAGTAATAATCCTCAACTCTTACTTTTAGGACACATCTAAAAACCACGCATCAATCAAAAAAGACGGAGCGCGCTCTTTGTTTGGGTAGAACTTATTTTTTTTAATTTAGCGACAAATAAATTATTGCTTTTAGATGGAAAATGACTGTTTTGTAATACTTTTTGTGGTTTTAATTTAATTAAATTGAATAGTTTAGTGTATTTTTCCTGATTGTGCTTGGAATGCCATGCCTATGCTTCGTCTGCGTTGGCGCTCTTGTTGGGCTCATATTAAAAAACATGTGTTGTGAGTAAGAAGTAACTTTTTTACGTTAATGATGCATGCTAATAATATGTAGCAATAAAACTTTTCTGTGTGTGTCAACTATTTTCCACCCGAGCAAATACATTGGGTCAGCTCAAGTTGCAAAGGTTTTTTTTATCATATGCAGAGTTTTATTGCATTTTTTATAGTGAATCATTACTACCGATTTAACTGGTAAGAAACTGAAGCGGTTTGTTCTGAGTAAACATTCTTATGTGTAGATCGTTGAAAAGTTTGAAAACAAGCTGATTCTTTCGTGGACCTTTATGCCCAGCTCCAATGACCAAAGTTTGGGGGTATCCAGCTGCCCTCAAAATATTAACCAATCGTTTGACTTCGCGCGATCTGAATGGATAAAATGATCTGAACAGATTTAAAAATCTACTGTATAGAGTAGGGTTGTGAAAAAAGCACATTAATTACTCTCGAGCATATGCTTGGCCTGGCAACCGGTAATTTTGTAAAATTTGTGCAATTTGCCCGCGAACATCTACATATAGTATTTTTGTCGGCATGTCACGCTTTTTTTTCGTGCCACGCTTTTTAACCCACTTCCCGATTGTATTATATTTTGTTCTCATCATATCTAAGGGTAAATCGGGGTCGCTGAGAACGCTAATGCTATCAGAATTGACATGTGATGCTTAAAATTTTGAGTTTTGCCAGAAAAGTGGGAAAAACCAGGCATGCTCAAGGGGGGGTCTTCGAACCTGTGACCCCAAATTTTTTTTTCATTTTTAGTTTATTTTGGCGCCTGTTAAGGCGCCTGTTCGGCTTGTTTTGTATAATTTTGAATGAAATTCGGTTGTTTGCGCCCGAATTTCATTCAATATTATACAAAATCTCCGCGGACAAATTGCACAAATTTTACAAAATGTCCGGTTGCCGCTTGGCCTTTGAAATGGCCTACTGTTTTTAGTAAACAAATAGCGCATTCCTGTTTCCCATAAAGTCAAACCTGAAACCAGTTTGACTGTACAATTAACTGTACAGCCACATTCGGATTTTCATAATTTTGATCTGGAAGCTTTGCTTAAAGAACATAAAAGATATTATAAAAAGAAAATATGCAGTTAAACTCGATTGCAGTACTTTATTTTAGGAAATTTTCAGTTTATTACTCATGAAAACTTTTATCTGAAAATTTATTTAAGCCGCAGTAGGCACCGGAGCAGTAGGCAGACTAACATTTGGGGGCAGAGAAGCTCCACTGGCAACTAGTTCAGCAAGGGCTTTTTGGAGTGCGTGGACTAGCTCGGACAAACCTAAAGCTGTAATTGTAAATAGTTAACAACTGATCCTAACTATTAGCTGGAGAAGCTGATGGAGCTGACACATTGGGTGCAACTGAAGAGGCTCCGGCTGCTGCAATGGCCTTTTCGATTTCAGCAATCAAGTTTTGGATCAGTGTGACTAGGTCGAAAGAAGGGGACACTGAAGGCACAGATGGCACAGACACATTGGGCAAGGAAGGTACAGATGGCACAGACACATTTGGCAAGGAAGGTACAGAGGGCACATTTGGCAATCCACCAGCTGCTGTAGCTGGAGTGGCTGGTGTTGCTGGTGTGGCTGGTATAGCTGGCAAAGCTGAGCACACAACAACCAAGACAAGGCAAGAGACGACTACTTTGCAGAACATTATTGTTAGTGGTAGTGAAGTCAAGGACTTGAGAGTGATTTTAGAGAGGACCGTGGGTGTTTTTATAGCGATAGGTTTGATGATGTTGATATACTTAGTCTGTTATTAAAATTCGAAAATAAATTTGCATTCCACCAAACAACACATCCCAGACAAAGCATTTCATACACAGTTCACATGTCGTGCACAACAACACTGTAGACTAGGTCTATATTTCTGCATAATTGACTAGTCCACGGATTAATTTCTGTTCGTTTTAAAAAGACCACTAATTTTTTTGAATATACGATCTCAAAGTCCAAAAATCTATTATTGTTTCACAAACAAGAGATCAAAAACACCAAACCCACCCTATAAAACCACCCACAGTCCTACCCAAAATCACTCTCAAGTCTTTGACTTCACTACCACTAACAATAATGTTCTGCAAAGTAGTTGTTTATTGCCTTGTCTTGGTTGCTGTGTGCTCAGCTTTGCCAGCTATACCAGCCACACCAGCCACTCCAGCCACTCCAGCTACACCAGCTGGTGGATTGCCAAATGTGCCCTCTGTACCTTCCTTGCCAAATGTGTCTGTGCCATCTGTACCTTCCTTGCCCAATGTGTCTGTGCCTTCAGTGTCCCCTTCTTTCGACCTAGTCACACTGATCCAAAACTTGATTGCTGAAATCGAAAAGGCCATTGCAGCAGCCGGAGCCTCTTCAGTTGCACCCAATGTGTCAGCTCCATCAGCTTCTCCAGCTAATGGTTAGGATCAGTTGTTAACTATTTACAATTACAGCTTTAGGTTTGGCCGAGCTAGTCCACGCACTCCAAAAAGCCCTTGCTGAACTAGTTGCCAGTGGAGCTTCTCTGCCCCCAAATGTTAGTCTGCCTACTGCTCCGGTGCCTACTGCGGCTTAAATGAATTTTCAGATAAAAGTTTTCATGATTAATAAAGTAAAATATTTTTTTTAAATAAAGCAATGCAATCAACTTGACTATCTATTAAATTGTGCTGAAAAGTTCGACCCATGCCGAATTTGACCCGTACCCCTGAGCGACATTTAAGGTACCGAAAAATAGGGTTTGCTTTTAAAATTGCTGTTTTGAAAAGCTCGACTTTTGTTCAAAACCTAATTTTTTACACAAAAAATACAGAGCTTTAAAAAAATACCTGAAATACCAAAATTTCGATTTTCACTTCGGAGATGATTCTTGCCTGGCGGCAGCCGGCTTTTCATTATGCTCTCCTATTTTGGTCATTTATTTTCCAAGTCCAAAGTGACTTTGACTTGTGAATGCATTTTCGCGTTTGTATAGATACACCTCGCGTTTATGACCGCACGCCAAACCTTTCTATAATGGTAAAATGGTTTTCGTAGTTCTTGAACTACGCTACAACATAGTGCTAAGGTATTGTTGAAACATCAAACCCTGAATTAAACGTGTGACCAATAAAAGTGATGAAAATGATCGTCAACTTCTCAAAAAGACCTCACAGGTGTTTGGAGCCAAATGCTGACTTTTTCAATATCATTCAGAAAAGTTTTATGTACTGTTTGAAAGAAGAAGAAATATGCTGAAAACTGTATATTTGGAACGATTTTTTTAAATATTTTCATGCCTAAACATTAGAAACACACCTTAAAAGCCGCGGAAACTTTTTCCGCACCCGGTATTATAATACCGTATTTATTCTAATAAAACCACTGGCGGGTTTATTTTGTATTCTTAGTCTAAGGAGTGGTTTTATTGGAGAGGGTAGGCTTATTTTTGGATGTGATAGCGCTGAAGGCACGAAAATGTTTTTTTCAATTTACAGTGATTTGAAAAATTTCATATAAACGTTTTTTGAAATTTTTGACGATACAGTCAAACATCGATATGGGGGCCGGGTAAAGGGTAAGTTATATTGGGGATTAATTTGACGGAGTTTATTATAGAAGGGACCAACCCAAGGGGTACGTTATATCAACGGGTAAAGGGTAAGTTATATTGGGGGTTAATTTGACGGAGTTTATTATAGAAGGGACCGACCCAAGGGGTACGTTATATCGAGGTTTGACTGTATTTAATTTTTCACACTACATTGGAACCTAGATATAACAGCACCCCTTTATAATGCATTTTAAAATATTTATTTGGTCAAAAGAGAATTGTTACAAATTTACACCTGACATATTGGTACCTCTAGTTGATCCCTATTGGTGTCGATATATACACGTTTGAATGCAATTTTAAGTATATTCCTCTGCAATGAATGTTTTTGGCTTCCACTCATATTTGGGTCTAGGAGCGCTGTTTCCTATATGAAATAAAAACGTTCTGAACCGAACGTTTTTAAAATCTATAAGCAAACTAGGTCTTTTTTTGCTGCAAGTGAAGAATTGTTAGATTTTTTCTTGGAAAAATAAAAAAGTTGTGTCGAATTTACTTAGTTAACGTAATTTTTTTTTTATCAAAATACTATTAAGAACATACTTTTTTGTCTGGCTAATGGATATAGTGCGGAGATTTGATATAACGGACACCTGTAACCTGTTTGGCCTTTACCTAATATACCCTTCATACAACGTGTCCCTAAGCCCAGCTTGGAGGTTGTACGTTATATCCAGCTCTTAATGTATTTAAAAATTAATATATGGATTTGCTCAAATCGACTTCTGTGGTATGGCAATAAGCACTGGATAAAATGCGTTTTTCAATAGTCAAAATGTACTTTTTAAAAACTTTCATTCACATCCCTATATATGTATATACATAGCTTTTTCAAACATTTTTCATTAAAAACAAAAATAAAATTTACGAATACAGATACTTTTTACATTATGATTGACAGAGAAATACTTCAGACGTGTCTATCACATATTAATCATACAAATAGGCTATCTTGCTCATTTAAATTTTTATGTTGATTTTTTAGTCATTGGATAATTTATCAACAATCTTTTCATAAATTTTATGTCTATTATGAAATAGTTGAACAGATGTCAAAATACTAGACGTTTTTTTAATTTTTAGAATAAAAATATTTGCTTTGTTACCATTTTCTTTGATAGAAATGATAGATAACATGTTTTCAGGGCCCGAAAAAGCGTATTTAAAAAAATCGACCGAAAATTTGACCTTTTGCCTTGGAGAACCAAGGCTAACCACCTTATGTTAAAATATTCTACTTTGTTTTGGTCACGACCTTCTTTGTGCATTTTTCATCATGAGTTTTGCTCGGAGTCATGTCTAAGTAAAGTGAGTTCAGGGGGCTTGGTGGATTGAACAAACATACCTTAGACACAAATCACTCGAAAGTGACTTTGGATGCATTAACACCTAGGGAACGGTTTGTGACATATGTATTTTTCGTTACAGAATTTCATGCTGAACAACCTTTCAGAAAAAGATTTTGCGTGTCTGGAGTCAGAAACTTGACGAAACACCTTTTTAAAATTTTACTCAAAAAATGGTTACAATTTAAAAACGGCTAGTTGACCAATTTTTTAAAATTATTTTTTCCAAGTTAAATACTCATTCGAACCGCTATTATTCGCACTTTTAAAAAAGCTATTAGCTTTGGAATTGATTTTTTTTTAATTTGAAAATAAGTAAAAATAAAGATTTTTTTCTTCAAAAATTCACTAAATTTATTAAAAGTAGATTTGTAGATTTATTAAAAGAAGTTGAGATGCGCACATCCACATACCTTAGACACAAATCACTCGAAAGTGACTCTGGATGCATAGAAGGGGCTTGGAGTTGAGGGGTTGAGATACCTTACCTTAGACACAAATCACTCGAAAGTGACTTTGGATGCATTAACACCTAGGGAACGGTTTGTGACATATGTATTTTTCGTTACAGAATTTCATGCTGAACAACCTTTCAGAAAAAGATTTTGCGTGTCTGGAGTCAGAAACTTGACGAAACACCTTTTTAAAATTTTACTCAAAAAATGGTTACAATTTAAAAACGGCTAGTTGACCAATTTTTTAAAATTATTTTTTCCAAGTTAAATACTCATTCGAACCGCTATTATTCGCACTTTTAAAAAAGCTATTAGCTTTGGAATTGATTTTTTTTAATTTGAAGATAAGTAAAAATAAAGATTTTTTTCTTCAAAAATTCACTAAATTTATTAAAAGTAGATTTTATCCATGGCAAAATTTTTGTTAGGCACAAGAGTTGTGCTTAAGACGTAGCTAAGATTCAGCGCGTTTGAATGGTATGTCATCTGTGTATAATTCAGCTATTAACCAGCAAAAAAAGACGTTTTTATTTAACAAAAAATAATAATATAATTTTTACAAAGGCTATTTTAATGGTCAAAATATCGAAATTAAAAATTCTGACACCGGATTCGTGATCAGCGCACCCGATTTGCTTATAAAACTACTATTAAAATTTGAAATTGACTGTCACATTTCAAATTCCGCTCAAGAAAAAAACATTCAAAAAGCTCAATATTTTGTAATTCGGATGTTTTTTGTCTTGAGAGGAATTGAAAACGTGACAGTCAATTTTAAATTTGAAGAGAAGTTTTAATAGAAAATCTGGCACGCTGATCACGAATCCGGTGTTAGAATTTCAATTATTCAACTTTTTGACTATTAAAAAACCTTTTGTAAAAATTATATTACTTTTTTTGTTAAATAAAAACGTTTTTATTTAGCTAGTTTATATACGAATTATACACAGATGACATACCATTTAAAAGCGCTTAATCTTAGCTACATTTTAAGCACAACTCTTATTTCAACAATGTTTTTGTCACTTTTAATGAATTTAGTGAATTTTTGGAGAAAAATCTCTTTAGTTTTACTTATTTTTTAATGTTTAAAAAAGTCAATTTTTAAGTTAATGGCTCATTTGAAAGCGCAAATAATAGCGGTTTGAATGAGTTTTTAACTTTGAAAAATAACGTAGGTGCTTTTGGCCCCTTTTTCTATTTGTGGAAAAAGGGGCCAAACAAATTACGTAAGTCGTTTGCCTTCTTTTTTCCACTTTTTGAATTATCATTCAATAAGGTTTAAGTTTGTTTTTCTACCTGCTTTTATTCAAAATTTGCTGAAATTGTCATAGAGTCGGGCAAATGGTAGGACATTTCAAAATGGGCGACGAGTCCAGGCATATGGCCAGCCAAGTATGGCCAAAATCAGGCTATTTTCACATTTTCATGGGAACAAAATAAAGGCGGTCAGAGAAGGAAGCAAGTTTCGCATTTTTAAGAAGAAACAAGAATGTATTTATGAATGTCTTGACTGCAGGCAGTAAGTTTTTTTAGTAAGTTATTAGAAGAAATTCGTAATTTTAGCACTGGCGAAGATGATAGACCGGAGCCATTGCCAACACTGAAGGAAAAAGATGGCTGTTATATACTGAACAAAGGGATTCATCACAGCACTGGTTTTCTGTGGAATCGGAATCAGCTTAGTGATAATTTTGCATAACTGTATTATGCTTTTAAAAGGCTTCTAGCTTATCGCTAGGAATATCGATCGGAGAATGCGCGAAGAAGTGCAAGCCAATCCCTCGATGAAGCCTCAGGAAGCGCATGAAAAGGACAGCGAGAAGCGCTGGAGCTTGCTAAAAAATCCGGCCAGACGGGAAAAGAGGAGGATTCAATCGCCGTGCTCTTTCAGCCATGGCAAGAAGTTCGGAACAATTACTATCGAAGACGAAAGATGGCTGGTTACACTGTCACGAACCCGTTAAATCCGCCGCAGATGTACCACAAGACTTATCCTGCCGTTGTCATGGAAAACGACAAAAGGTGTGCAAATATTTTTTCCGCAATTTTTTTTCAAGGTTTTAGGTGGCTCTCACTAGCAGATGAAGGGACCGGACTAATCGTGTTTGTAGCAGATGATGATTACCGAGCGGCTGCCGAAATCACACTGCTAATGGCAGACGGAACCTTCGATCTGTGTCCAAAGAAATTTTCGCAGATATATGTCATTCATGGACTGGTAAGCATTTTAATTACCATTATATTTCTGAATTGGTTTACGTTTAGTTCAAGGGCGAATGGGTAGCGCTTGTGACATGCGTAATGAAAAATCGTGAGAAGCTATCATATTCCGTAATTTTCTATCATCTTCAAGCCAAGTGGAAAGAATTGGGAATCAACTCTGTCTTCGAGGCGTTCCATTGTGATTACGAGAAAAATGAGATGATGGTTGCAGTGGATTCATTTGGAGTTGAGGTGAGCTATCAGGTTATGCAAAGGTTTTTAGAGTCTAAGTATTCAGAAAATTCGTGGATGCTTCTTTCACTACACGAAAGCGATTATGCGCAAAGTGAACGAGCTTGGATTCAAGATAGAATATGAGATAAAAAAACGACTTTTACAAACTTATCCGCCTCGTGATGGCCTTGCCTTTGCTGCCAAAGTATCAAATTGTGTCTTTCTGGAAAGAAGAAATAAAGGAAGACTTGGAGCTTCTTGGGGCAACTGCGACTACTTTGAACACTTCTGGCTGAAGATGACTGCGACCAAGTGGAATTTCTATAGGCTGAGACACCGAACTACAAACATTTGTGAGTCATACAATGCTTTTTTTGCAAGAGTGAGTGTTTTTAATTACACATACTTATTATTATTCAAATCTACAAGGCGACATGGGGCTCTACGCCGTCCTGGCTTCTCGCTTCTCTTTCAATTTCTGCAGAAGCTGCATTATCAGCAAAGTGTCCGAGTTTTGCAGCTGAGGCACGGATGGAAGCCTCGACCACCGAACAAGCGCTACGCAGAAATGAACGATCAGCTTCAGAAATTCTGGGATAGCTATGAGGTAGCCAAATATTTCGTTTTCTGCAATATCTTTTAATTCTTAGGAGGACACTAAACACGCTATGCATGATATCAGCATTGTGCCAGATATGTTCAAGTTCCTCTACGCTGCCAGCCATCTGCTCGCAACCGCTAAAAAAGGAGACAGAAGATCGCCGCTAAAAGAAGGTTTAAGCAGCTAAAGAAGCGAGTGAAACAATTGTCAATTTTGGCTGCAAACGAAGCAGAAAACGGAAAGAAAGAAGCAACGCGGAAACAAGGATCCATCCAAAAGAAAGAATCGATTGAGTTTGTTCGGGAAGTCGCAGCACCAGCACGCCTTATCTATCAATGAAAAAAGAAGGAGCCGAACCGATTTTTTGATGTTCCTGCTAACGGTCACTGTTTATATGGATATGTTTTTAGAGATTAAAGGGAACTTCGAAATTTTGTTCAGATCAGTCGCTCAAATCGTCTACCAGGATTATAAACAACAGGCACGTGTCCGCAAAGAATTGATGGATTTTCTGTGCAACAACTGTGACGCAAAATGAACTAGGTGGATTTGCTCGAGAGATGAAGTCGACGACTACATTAAGCTCCATCGCGCAACTCCGGATGAAGATTTTCGCGAAAGAAAGCACTGGTGAAATTCATCACTGTTTATTCTTGTCGCCCGTCTATACAAGCAAAATTTGTGCTCTTTCAGCCTCAGGAACCAATCAAATTCATCCACTTTTCCGCTGAGTACAAAACAGTAAGTATTATAGATGAGATTTTACCAGACTTGTTGCATGTAGGTTTATTTTAAGATCCGAACTCCACTGGTTACTGATATTCCAACGTCTTTTCTTAGGCACCAAAAAGATCATTTTGATGTTTTCAGTTTTAAGTGAATATGTTTTATTATATTTATCTGATGTTATATGGAATAAAAATTTTGATGGGTAAGGCTTGATGTTGTGATAAGAATATTATAGAGTGTGTCGTAAAAAATAACCACTTGAAACTTTTAAATTAATCTTTATAGTGTGGTTTTAGTTAAAACCGTGAATTTTTCGGTTTTCACAACTGTTTTACTGAATCCTAAGTGAGTTTGACGATTTTTTGAGACATAAGGCCTGAAAATTTCGAAGATCTACCTAGCAAAGGTTACCGTATGCAAAATTTTTATATGGTCACGTTTTTATGACATACTTTGTAGAGTTTAAAAGGCAGTTACAATAATAGCTGAAAAAAATTCTGGGATATCCTTGTATAGAACTTTATCCAATGCAAAGATGAAACGAACATTTACACTAGGTTAGGATCCACTCGGTCAAACGACAGCAGGCTTGTGAAAACCAGTTTTATAAATCGGCCTATCTAAAAATCCCAACCTACTTTTCATTTAAAATCGAAACACCGTGGTAGAAAAACAAATTTTGAAAAGAGGAAAAAAGGCGCTAATTCAAAAAGTGGAAAAAGGGGCCAAACAAATTACGTAAGTTGTTTTGCCCCTTTTTTCCACAAATGGAAAAAGGGGCCAAAAGGCTACGACCCGAAAAAATTGCTCAATTAACCGTTTTAAAATCGTAGCCATTTTTTATGACTAAAATTTTAAAAAGGCGTTTCGTCAAGTTTCTGACTTGAAACACGCAAAATCTGTTTTTGCAGAGTTGTTCAGCATGAAATTCTGTACGAAAATATACATTTGTCACAAATCGTACTCGAGGTGTTAAAAAGTGTATGTATACTAGAGTTTTTTTATGCGGTAGGCCATAGTTAACAAAAACTAATAACAAATTCTATCTTTTTGGGTATGAAGGTACCTTTTTAAATTTATTTGCCTAGGCCCCATGGCAAAAAGTCGAAGTTTTGGTCAAAATTTATTCCAAAAAACGCTCTTGCGCGCCCTAAAACATGCTTTTATGGTGTCAAACATCCTCAGAAATGCTTAAAACACAATTTTGAGCGATTCAGGAATTTCAAACTTTAGCCCAATGAATTATTGATATCATTTTCAAAACAGGGATACGGCGTGATCTTGGACCGAGGTTTTCAGAAATAGCAGTAGTCAATCAATAAGTGAGGGCACAGTCTGTGTCGAGATCGGGGTCGATGTCAACAAAAACTAATAGCAAATTTTAAGAATGCTTGTACTCTTTGATCAAGGTCAATGAGACCATGGGCGATATAGTGAAGTGTAGAAAAGTTTTCCCATTATAAAACAACTTATGGCTAAATGACCAATAATTTTTTATTTAAAAAAAAAATGAGGTGACGATTGCAACCTCGATCAGGAGTGTGGCACACCTCGACTACGACTTCGAGTGAAGAATGTGAGAGCAACGGATTAATAAAATCTATATTTCGGATCGAAAAATAAACAGAGACTGTATTAAAAATTGCGACTCTCCGAGCAATAAATTAGCATTTATTAAAAGCACACTTATCATGACGTTTATATTTAACAAAATTTTAGATTTCGACATGCTTCAAGTCAGCGAATCTAGAAAATGTTCAGCAGACTTAGATGTTGAGACAATCTCCAGAGCAGTCCATCAATATTTAGAAGCAAAAAGAAAAGCGCAAAGAAAACGTCATATAATGGTTTGTCGAATCGATGCGATTTTTTTGTTAACGTCACAAATTTATAGCTAACCTCCAAACTGTTAGTAATTGTTGATATGTTGGTCAAACTTAGTATATTTGGCTTAGCTCATAACTTTATTGCTGTTAGAGTAGCAGGTTTTCTAGCAGTTTTCCCGCTTACTTGCTGGTATGGGATGGCTCTGAAAAAGCCAATGATGATGCTGCCACAATTAATCCACAATGTTAGTTTACATTTTTATGGCTACTATAATCTCTCTAAAGTACCGTATTTCCTCTAATAAGCGCCCATGCTCTAATAAGCGCCCACCCCTAACATTGGGGACCTAAATCTCAACTCAGAGCAAATATTTAGCATTGATGTTTTTTTGCATTTTCTTAACTCCGACGAGCTCTACCGATTCCGCTTTTTACATTTTGGTTGGGCCACCAAAATTTTCGAGATCGACTCCAAATTTTTAAGATTTTTGGGAAGTTTGAAAAATAAGCGCCCATGTGCTCTTATTAGATGTTTACACACGGTATACACCTCTCTCTAATTATACAACGTTTCCGACTTTGAAGACCTATATCTCAGCCTCTAGAAAACATTTTCTATAGCCTTTAAAGATTCTGCAGTGAACGATTCCTCTCGAGACAAAAATATTCAAATTTTTTAAACCAAACTTTTTGTCTCGAGAGTAATAAGAAATTTGACATAGTCTCTTCGCAAATCCAAGAGTAGTTTTGTTATCAAATCGACCATGCTGAACGTGAATTCGGTGTCAGAATTGATTTGCGTAGGGTGTACTTGAAGTGTACTCCCAGGGTGTACACTTGATCGGAGTGCTTTAGCACAAAGTGCTTTCTTATTAAAATTCGTCTGACTTGCCCACTTCAGAGCTCCATATACCGTGCGCACTTATTATAAAGTGGTTTTCCGCTTAATGCTATCAGATGCAGTTTTTCGTATAGATTCTGAAAATGCAATTTAATTTTTTCCCACGTCGGGTGCGCCACGGGTGAAATAGCAAATTTAAAAAAAAGCATAGTTTAAAATTTATAATTTTGCTTTAAATTGGTTGAAAGTTTAAATTTTTGGCAATATTATCGCAATTTCTTACAGCCATTTTGTAGAACTATTCAAGCCAAGCAGAATGAGACCAAATGTGTGAAAAGTGTTATTAAAACAGCCCACTTCTAACAGCCCACTTTAGAAGAAAGTCGAAAAATCGCGGCGAAAAAGTCTACATAAAAAACCTCCAAAATTATGGATTATGTCTCTTAAGGGATCAAAAAAATAAACTTACAAAAATTAGTTTATTATATCGATCGTCAACCGTATCTAATTTTTTAAAATTTTAGGTTGTAATTGCCATATGTATGGATGGGCTTTTGCTGTGCGTTGTTTTTAATGTTAAAGACTTGGATCAACACCTCAAAGACTTAGCTCCACGCTCATTTTGGCTGCCAGTCGCAGCTTTTGGATGCTTGGTTGTACATACTATTGAGTATGTCACTCGCATGAGCTACAATAATATGGAAAGAGAAGCCGACAATACGCTTAGACCAGAAGAGACTTTAGAACTTAGAGAATATGTATCTTCTGCAATTGAAGATAATTTGCGCCAAGAAAACACAAGGCCTAACAATAATAACGGCCAAGTTAATTTGATGCCTGAACATCCTCCTGTTTATAGCTCTAGAGCAGAAGATGATCAAATTTATCCTGAACTTTTTACTGTTTAATTGTTTGTAAACTTTATTTGAATTATTTATTACTTTTAATATATTTTATTTTATTTTATGAAAGGCTCCTATTTTAACTCAACAAGAAAACATACTCAAAGCAAAAAATTGATTTCATGAAACGAGTAATATACTGTTTTCTTTTTCTTTAAATTAAAATCGTGTTCTTATGTTTTTAACCTAGAGCTATTCACGGAATAAGATCCAGGATTGTTTGAGCGCCGGCAGAGCGCCGGCTGTTAGCTCGGCGCTCCCCCGACTTTAACCCATTTTTGACCAAATTTCCCCAAAAATCTCTATTTTTAATGGTTTAAACTCACACCCGATTTTTCACTATTAATTATATTTCTTAGATTTTGAAAAGCTATTTGCAAAAACTTCTATTTGTTATTTTCAGGTTCGTTAGTCAGGTAAGTTTGACATAATCACACAATTACTACTGCAGCTGCATACAGCTGGACAAGATCATGAACAAATTTTACGTCGAATCAGATTTTTTCGTCTATGCGGAAACTACTGACTTTGTCGAGCTGTAGGTAGCCGAAGTGTGACTCTCTATGTGCATTCATGTTGAACAATCAGATAATTAGAGACCTGAAAATAAGTAATCTGAATACTACATTAGTTAACTCTCGCTATATAGGCCTAGACATACTGTCCGGGAATGGAGCATGAAGGAACATAGAGAGTCACACTTCGACTAACTACAGCTCGAAAAAGTCAGTAGTTCCTGCATGGACGAAAAAATCTGTTCACGACCTTGTCCAGCTGTATGCAGCTGCAGTAGTAATTGTGTGATTATGTCAAACTTACCTGACTAACGAACCTGAAAATAACAAATAGAAGTTTTTGCAAAAACCTTTTCAAAATCTAAAAAATATAATTAATAGTTTTGTTTTATTCAAACTTCAGGAAAGCATATCTCAAATTTCAATTGGTGACTAATTTACACTACAAGTCCAATGACGCGGCAAAAATGTGACTGCGACTGTGTCTGCGACGTAAATTTAAATCGATTTGAAGCGTCAGTCGCAGTCACAGTCCCAGTCACACTTTCCCGCGTCATTGGACACGTAGTGTTAGCATATATTTATTGGTTTGCAGTGAATATCATGAATACAAGAAATACATCTTGCAGAAAAAGTTCATTTTATCGACCAAAATTGCATTTTTCAAGAATAAGGCATAAATTTGACGTATCATTTTTAATCCTCTGTAAATTGTACTTATTTTTGTGTCAAAATTAAGCAAATTTACTCTCAATTTGTAGCTTAGACATTAGATGTGGTCACCAGAACTAACCATTAAAAAAAACAGATGGAAATAAGCCCATAACAGTGTTTTACAGCAAAAAAAATTTTTAATTTTGGAAAAAACAACAACAGGGGGAGTAAGGTATTTTATATACCTTTTGGGACACATGCGCATTAATGGGTTAAGATTAGGGTTGTCGAAATGTCGAAAATTTTCGACATTTCGACGAAAATTTTTGACATTTCGACAGGAAATGTCGAAAATTTTTAACTGTTTCCAAACTAAGCTTAGCCATGTGCTGTAAAATTAGAATATATATTTTGTAATGACAAAGAAGGAGACTAAATTGAGTCGAATCAAAATATCAAGAGGAAACTTTTCGACATTTCGAGACGAGTCGAAGGTTTTCGACATGTCGAGTCGAATGTCGATAAGTCGAAAAATGTCGACTTTCGACACGACATGTCGAAATCGACATGTCGTGTCGACAAGCCCAGTTAAGATAAGCGCCGGTGCCAAGTTTGCGCTTACCCCATTAATTCAAAGTGTAAAACATACATAAATAAGTACAGGCCAAAATAAGTACATGAAGGACATTTTAGCGTCTTTGCTGCGCATGCAAAAAAAGATCACAACTCGTGGATCAAGTAGGAGTGCACCCAAGAAGAAAGATGCAGGTATAAAATTCTAAACATTTTCCTATTCATTTCGTAATTAACTTCATTCCATTGATTCGCTCGCCATTGACAAAGCGTTATAAGCTCCTTTTGTAGGCACAGTCAATAATTCAAAGATGATACAGTCAAGGCCCGCCAACCGGGCCTTATATTTTTCAATCCCCCAAAAATCCAAAAAAATTTGAATTCGATCTCGAGATTTTCGGGTTCTCAACTAAGATTTAAAAAGTGGAATCGGTAGAGCTTGTGGGAGTTAAGAAAACGCAAAAAACATCTTCTCGGAATATTGACTCTGCTCCGAGATACAGACCCTCAAAGTTGAGGGGGACCTTCTATTAGGAGGGGCCTTCTACTAGAGGAAATACGGTACACTTGTAAGTAATGGTCAGGCACTGAGGCCAAGCCTATATACCTAAGCCTAAGTAAAAGTGATTACGGGTCTATGACACTAGCGCTTTTGAGAGGGGGGAGGTATATGTCATTAGCGCCAAAAACTTTCCTATCGCGTTAGTACAGTCGACACTCGCTGTAACGATCACCCTCTAGTTTGTTTTGGGTTAGGCGCTTTTTTACTTTGGATTTTGAGGTACTGTCCTTTTTTGTCGCCTTTTTGTTTTCCACTATTTTCTTCAAGAAGTCGTATATTACCATATTTTGCTAAATGTTTTTAAACTTAAAAAAGTCTTTTGCAGCTAAGACAACTCGTCACATCCTAAAACACTGTCAAAAAACATTTCTTGGGTTGTCAAGGGTAGTCTTATTTTGACATGCCGACTAATTGCTGCGTTTAACAGCGCTTTTTCAACACGCTGTAAGATCTTCATTTTTGGTGTTTCAGAAACTCCGTTTGAACTATTTTGTAGATTTTGCCTATCTGCGTAAAACAGTTCAAAAACTTTTTCTGAAACGCCGAAAATGAAGATTTCACAGCCTGTTGAAAAAGTGCTGTCAAACACAGCAATTAGTCGGCATGTCGACATAAGACTACCCTTGACAACCCTATACATTTTTTCTCAATCCCTTTCTGTCAATCAAAAACATTCTTTATATAGTCTTTTTTCTTTCTTTAGTTGTCTGCGTTATCTGAGTCATCTAATATTATTATATCTTTTGATTGCTGATAAGATAACATAAAACGTTGCAAAGTTTTTCGTTGTCATAAAAACTTATTAGAAAAATTATTTTGCTCTGCGTTATAGTTAATACCAAGTAGAAGTTTAAAAATGTATGTCATCGATAACCCGGTAAGCAGACTTTTTTATTCTCACTTTTCACTTTAAAATAACACACTTTTTGTAGCCAATGCCTTTCACTCATCCTCTATACGGAGGACTTTCGACTAATTCTGAAATTTTGATCACCGGAAAGCCTTACCATGGCCCTAATAAGAGCTTTGGTGTCAATTTTCGAGTTGGCTCCAACGACATTGCTTTGCATATAAATCCAAGATTTAAATTCTTGGAGCATAGAATCATCCTCAATTCGCAGGTATTATTGCATAACTGTCTAAAAAATATAAAACTAATTTCCAATTCTAGGTTTACGGTCTTTGGCAGAAAGAGGAACGACACAGCAACTACATCAAAATGAGTGAAGTTTTTACTCTTAAGGTGTCTGCTCACAACGACCATTTGAAGGTAACTAAAAAAGATAGTGGTGATATAGATTATTGAACACTTTTTAAGATCTACGTGGACAACTACTGTGTGGGCAGATTCGACCATCGCATTCCACTAGGAAACATCACTCATTTTGAAGTAGTTGGAGATGTGGCTTTGCTCAAAGTCGCCCTCTACAATGTTGGCACAGGTAAGTAAAAAAATATCTCTATTTAATTTTTAAACAGCTCTGGGGATACAGTTTACCCAAAACAGTTTTGTCACCCGGGAAAAAATTGACTGGCTCAAACTTCGAAAATACAATAAACAGTTACAGCACCAACCTACAACTATCAACCACCACCTGCCTACCCCAGTGCTCCTCACCCTAATGTCGTGCATCAGAATACCACTACTACTACATACCAAACTCCATATCCCAACCAGACGTATCCGAATGCTCCACCAGTCTATCCGACCATGTCACAGTCTTACAACCCTCAAGGCCCTAGCCCTAATGCGAGAGTGAGTCTTTCTCACTTTTTACTCTTACAAATAAACTAATACATTTCAGCCTTATTAGATGATGGAGCATGTTTGCAGAAGCTGTAATCATTCATTATTGTGTTTTCATTGCTTGATTGAAAGTCTGACCTCTGAATTTCATTTCTAATTTCATTCATGTTGAAAAACCATATTGTTTGCCCAGCTTTATTATATCAACTGTATTTTTTTGAAATAAAAGATAAATCATAAATGATTTAGCCAAGAGTGAGGATCATTTGGACACCAAACTTGTAAATTTACTTGTAAATAAGATGTGCACAGAGATATTCGAACCTGTGACCTAGGCGATGCGTACATAAAGTTCACCCCTCCCTCTAACAAGGGAACCGCCCGAACTGTATACTCGAATTCGGGCAAACGGCATATACCAAAATGTAGCCCGTAGTCCATTTATATAGTGTAGCCGGAGTTATTTTGGCGGACAGAAGACAAAATTAGAAGTTTGGGGTGAAGGAAACCTGGGAAAAAAACACGGAAAATGTGCCTTGGTCCCCCCTGTTGTTTTTCGCATTTTTAGTCAAATTTTTTAATCGATTTTTTCGTGTTTTGAAAAAACTTTATCCATCGTTCAAATGACATCACAACAATGGTAATTAATAACAAATGATCAAAACAAAGCGACGCACAATGTGACAACGAAAAAAAAACATATTTTTCCACAATTACATTTGGAATTTGGCGGATAATCTTGAAGGAAGTATTGGGGAGGTGTGCGAAATTCTAAAGGTTGTTAATTACTCACTTATTACAAAGTCATACCGGCTTATTTCGGACTTGTTTGTAAGCTTCTTATATTTGCCTTTGATGCTAAATATCCATTTCTTGTCCGCCAGATCTACGATTTTGCCCACCTGCTCCAAATTGTACTTCGACTTGCGCGGATCCCTGTTCAGTTCCGTGTCTTCATCGCTGTCTTCATCGTAGTCGTCACCATCGGAGTCAAAGTCGAGCTCGTAACGCGCTGGTTCATCACGACATCCATTGTTAACTTAATCTACAAACACGCAACGATATTTGCTGCAATATTTGTTAGTAATAAAATAACTGACCTTAAACCTTTCTGATAAAAATTATATCCTCTGCTGATGGACTGGACCGTCGAATTTGCGCCAATTTCTCGAGAATTTGATCCTGTACCCTTTCTTTCATTGTTTCTCAGGTAGCTGCAGTTAAAAATAATTAATCCTTGCGAAAAAGCACACGAAAAAAATCGATTTAAAATTTGACTAAAAATTCGAAAAACAACAGGGGGACCAAGGCAAATTTTCCGTGTTTTTTTCCCAGGTTTCCTTCACCCCAAACTTCTAATTTTGTCTTCTGTCCGCCAAAATAACTCCGGCTACACTATATAAATGGACTACGGGCTACATTTTGGTATATGCCGTTTGCCCGAATTCGAGTATACAGTTCGGGCGGTTCCCTTGTTAGAGGGGAGGGGTGAACTTTATGTACGCATCGCCTAGGTCACAGGTTCGAATATCTCTGTGCACATCTTATTTACAAGTAAATTTACAAGTTTGGTGTCCAAATGATCCTCACTCTTGGCTACCCCACAAAATCATCAGCGCGGGGTTTCACACTGGAGCTTATTAACAGGCTAAAATAAGCTTAATTTCCGAAAATCGATCGTTTTGGGGAGTATTCTTCGATTGGTTTGATTGATATTTTCTGACATTCTTCTACAAGTTACATTTTTCATATAGTAAAATGTATCCGAGATTCTAGGTTTTCATTTGAGGGTTTTCATACGAAGAAAAAGGTAATATTTAGTTAGAGCTAAAATTCAAAAAACATTCAACGATGTCCAATTCCATGAAATTCTACACAGTGCTGTCATTAGGCCTGTTTCACAATGCATCCTAATTCCTCAACCTTGGCGAAATGCTTTTTGAATTTTTGCAAAATAGCTTTGAGATTTTTGTGCAAGTTTCTTATCATATTGAAACTGAGATCCAGGGCTTTCATTTGACACCAAATTTGCACAGAGTGAAAATAAAAATTATTAAATAAAATTATTAAATAAAAATTATTGGTAAAAGTGCGTTCATTCTCAACATGATCCTCAACATTGAAAAATGAGGATCATATTGAAGATTAACGAGTTTTATACATAATTATTATTGTCGCCCTATAAAAATTCGGTGTCAAATGAAAGTTCTAGATTTCAGCTTCAATATGTACTGCACTTTTTAATAAAAATCAAAGTTATCTTGCTGAAAAAGGCTTAAACACTTCGCCAAGGTTGACGATTGAGTTTGCATTGTGGCAGAGCCCTTAAATCCCTAAATTAGGGCAATAGCTGAAAGTAAAGCAGTGCTGGAAATGACTCCAATCGATTGCTCGATACTTCTTTGCCCTTGAGGGCAGTGAATATACTAAAAAGTAGAGTAAAAAAAGATAGGGTGTGCACCCAGGAGGATTTGATAATTCGACCATAGACGATGCGTATATAAAGTTCCCCTCTCCCTTTAACAGTTAAGCTCCGATATAAAAGACAACCCTTAAAAATTTCGTTCCCGCCTAGGGTCCGACACTTTTTACCCTGATTTTGAAGTTCTTTGGCAGTTGTCTTTGGTTGGTCTTATCTGAAAAATAGCAAGAATTATGATTCAATTAAAAATTATCAAATGCGCACACCTGAATCCTTAATTTAGAAGTATACATTAGAATTTTTCTAGTAAAAAAGTGAATTCAATTTAAAATATAAAAACTATTTTTTGAGTTAATTTATGCGGCAGACTGACACTACATTATCATATTGTTGCGAGTTGATGTTGTGTTTACAGGTGTTTACAGGGCTGTGTTCCTGTGTTTACAGGGTGCTGTTTACAAAGCTACTATTGTGATGGTTATTTGATAATCTAAAATTATGCGTCAAACACGATTTAGCCGAAAAGATAGCTATAGGTATTCTGCAAAATCACAGAAAATTCTTTTAAAAAAAGGGTATAGTAAAAAAAAAGACAAGCTAAGTGTCCACCTTACATTAGCTTTAAAAAGAAATACATTGTGAAATACATTTGTGAATCATGTCTAAACGACTCTTGAGTGATTTTTAAACGCTTAAAACATTGCAAAAGTAGTTTTCTCATACTTCACTACAAAAAATCGAAAAATTTTGGCCAAAATTTAGCTTTTTGGATTGTGGAATCAAGTTAAATTAAAGTTTTTATAGAAATTAGGCAATTTGGAATGAAAGTATAAAAACACAACTTTTTTTATCGATAAAGCATAAAAAACTCATTAGGTTTTTTTAGAACACGACTTAGACACTATTATAAAATAGACAATAAACATAACAGTGATTCTACACGTCGTTTCAATGCGACGTGCCCTGTAAACAAAATACAATAGTAGACTTGAACAGAAAAAACTTTGTCAACGAATTGGAGTTGCGAAAAATGGAATAATTTAGACGGATCGCAACACTTGGATTATATCGGCATACTGATAAGCCCTAAAATAGGTGTATAAAAGGGCAGCAGGGGGCAATGTCTGCATCCATTTCTAAGCCAAGGAATGGAGCTGTTTCTTGTTTTCACAGTCTTCTACGTCTTCACACTAGCTTGTGCTGCTGATCCAGTGGTGAAGCTGGCTGAGTATGAAGCTACTGGTCTGGAATACTCTTTCCAACACAATGGTGCTGAGTTTTTAACCAACGCCTTCTACAGCCTGCCATATGCCCAGCCACCAGTGGGACCTTTGCGCTTTGAGAAACCACTTCCTCTGCCAGCCAACAATACAAAGAAGATTGTGGGAAAAGTGTTGCCGCCAGGATGTTACCAACAAGAAGACTTCGCTAAGATCAGTTCAGACTTGGATGAGGCGTACCCAGTCTCTGAGGACTGTCTGTTTCTGAATGTGGTAGCTCCTTCTAAGCCTCCACCTGCAGGCAAGAAGTACCAAGTGCTTGTGTGGATCCATGGAGGTGGATTTGTATATGGTATGTCCAGATTCTATGGAATGCAAACACTGGCCAGACACTTCAATCCGCAAGGCATTATTGTGGTCGGCATTCAATACCGCCTTGGATTCCTTGGTAAGAGACCAAGAATATCTTTAACTCAATCAACATGTATTTAAGGCTTCCTTTCACTTGACTCAAGCTATGCCAACATCGGTCTGTATGACCAGTCGGCAGCCTTGAAATGGATCAACTCCCATATTGGCGCTTTCGGCGGTGACCCCAATCAAGTGACTGTTTGGGGCAACAGCGCTGGAGGTGTTTCCACTCACTCTCACGCTTTGTCTCCACTTTCCAACAAATACTTTACAAATGCCATCCAGTCGAGTGGAAGTCTCTACAACCTGTGGTCTCATCCCAGACAGACTCGAGTAATCTCTGCCAACTTCACCACCACTCTTGGCTGCAGTTCTACCAATATTACCCAAGCTAAAGCTTGCCTTCGAAACAAGACCATTGAGCAAATGTGGCAAGCTGTGATCCCATTTGTAAATTGGCTTTAATCTTCTAAATGTTTTAATTTTTTACTTTGCTTGTAGACAAGAATGAACAATGGCATGGACACAATTCACTGGTGTCCCCTTGCAGATGAGGCTTTCTATGCTGGCAAAAGCATCAAGCAACTCACACAGGAGTCTCCCATCAAAAACATCTTGTATGGCACAACATACGGAGAAGGGTTGCTTCTAAGTAAGTGACTAACACAATAAATTCAATCTTTAAATCTTTGTCTTATAGCTCTGAGATCAGAAAGTATAATTGCTTCGGTGTTTGCCTATTGGTTAGGTCAAACAGTGGATCAACAGACATCCTTCACTGAAGCTAATTTCACTGACTACCTGGATAACTACTTGAACACTGAAGCCACATCCGGAAACAAAAGAAGTCAGATCCGAAAAATACTCAATGACTACTACCATCAAGGAGCACCTCCAGCCACTAATAATTCCAAGTTCTGGTACACTCAACAAACTACAGTATTTTTTTTTAAATTCCCAAACTGACTAATTTTTTATCACAAAATTTTGAGTCTCAAACACACGGCACTTTTCAAGGCGGCATCAGTGTGGAGATCAGAGACAAACTGAAGTGGGGATATAAAAACTTGTACATGTACTTGTTTGACTATGTCCACCCTGAACATCTTCCATTCACTGGAATGCCAATCAAATATGCTCCACATGCCTACGAGTATCAGTATTTGACTGATGGTGAACCTTACTTTGCCTTCGACAACGAAAATGGCACCAATGCGGTGGAAGATAATTTTACTCAAAAGCTGGTCAATGGAATAGGTGCTTTTGTGAAAACTGGATGTCCTTCAACTAGTCAGCTTGCCTGGCCAGTCATTGAAAACGCCGAAAAGATTGACTACATGGAAGTGGGCGAAACTGTGGCTCCTGATAACAAATACTTCGTAGAGATTTTCAAAATTTGGAATCAGGTCTACGAGCTTGGATATGGATCTCAAATACTTATCTGAGTAGTGATCAATCAAAGATAACATATATGCTGATCAAGTTTATTGAATAGTCTTGAACACATTCTACTTAACATTGTCAGCTTTATTGTCTTTGAATAAACTGTTGCATAGAAATTAACGTGTTAACAGACGGAAAACTTCCACAAAATACTGACGGCAATGTACTAAACCACTAAAAACATGGCTGAAATTTTGCACTTTTTTCTTTTTGCTTTATCAACTGTTCAAATCTGTTACAATTATTCGTTGTCAAGGCCAATGTGCTGTTAAATATTTATTATACACCATTGTTGTGCTCGTGAAATGAAGCTGTCGTTTATTGCGCTCTCTCGCTCTTCTTTCACCGCTCTCAATTCCTATCGCTCAACGACTGAACGTTGGTGCCCAAAAAAGATGCCCAAAATGATATGAAAAAGAAGTGGGTACTATCCGTGCCACCGAAATTCACCAGGAGGAGGAACGACTGTGCCACAAAATACGTCAGCCAAAAAGTTTGCCCCCTAAAAGCGATTAGTCGACTTGACAATAGAAATTTTCATGTTAGAGAAGAAGACACGGTTAGAGACGCATAGACAGTGTTAGGTGACAAAATGTGTCGGTAGACTACTACCATGTACTTTGCAGAGCCAGTCAAACAGCTAATCATTGGAAAAAACACGTCAGTGGTCCAGAACAAGAATAAAATTGCCTCTTGATGCATGCAATGCTGTTTCAATGTCAGCATCTGAATGGCTAAATGCAGCTTTTGAAACGTCTCATTGTCGTCATCGAGCTTCAGTCTTTGATTTTATATGATGCAACAACTCAAACATTTTGCTAAAAATGTAAAAAAAGATCCAATAATTTCGACTTCCACCGATTTCTCGATAATAAGATCTTAATCTAATTGAAAATCTAGAGTTTTTGTGACGAAATGGTCAAAAACTGCAATGTCCTTTCTAAATATGCCTATTTTACTGACATGATCTCTGGAAAGACTCTTTTTTTTTAATTCACTAGAAGTAAGACATTTTTATTGTATCTTTCCAATTCTTAAAGCCTGCTGTTTTGCCTTGTAATGTGAAATATGTGAAAAATAATGTCAAATTCCATTGGACAACAATATCTTTCCACCCCCATTTATGTTATATTGTTTTTAAACGTTCCTTTGGTATGATTTGTGTAATAATTACAATCGTAGTGCGCAGAACAGATAAATTTATCTATCAGATAAAACACCGATCGATTTTATCTCCTAGATAAAATTTTATCGGTCAGAAAAAATTCTGATTTTTTTTATATATTCATCGAGAAAATAAAAGATGAGTTTCATTATAAAAAGTTAATTAGAACAATTGGAATAAAAATTTTGATGGGTTTCCAAAATTGAATTCGGTACCTCCCAAACTTTATTTTGTAAACCCATCAAACATTTTTATTCCAATTGTTCTAATAAATTTTTCATAATGAAGCCCATTTTTTATTTTGACTGATCGACAAAATTTAGCGAATTTCGTCATCGGCAAAATGTCTCTGTTTAGAGAAGGTTCGCCAAGGTTGACGATTGAGTTTGCATTGTGGCAGAGCCCTTAAATCTCTAAATTAGGGCAATAGCTGAAAGTAAAGCAGTGCTGGAAATGACTCCAATCGATTGCTCGATACTTTTTTGCCCTTGAAGGCAGTGAATATACTAAAAAGTAGAGTAAAAAAAAATAGGGTGTGCACCCAGGAGGATTTGATAATTCGACCATAGACGATGCGTATATTAAAGTTCCCTCTCCCTTTAACAGTTAAGCTCCGATATAAAGACAACCCCTAAAAATTTCGTTCCCGCCTAGGGTCCGACACTTTTTACTCTGATTTTGAAGTTCTTTGGCAGTTGTCTTTGGTTGGTCTTATCTGAAAAATAGCAAGAATTATGATTCAATTAAAAATTATCAAATGCGCACACCTGAATCCTTAATTTGGAAGTATACATTAGAATTTTTCTAGTAAAAACGTGAATTCAATTTAAAATATAAAAACTATTTTTTGAGTTAATTTATGCGGCAGACTGACACTAAATTATCATATTGTTGCGAGTTGATGTTGTGTTTACAGGGCTGCGTTCCTGTGTTTACAGGGTGCTGTTTACAAAGCTACTATTGTAATGGTTATTTGATAATCTAAAATTATGCGTCAAATAATCTCGCGAAACACGATTTAGCCGAAAAGATAGCTATAGGTATTCTGCAAAATCACAGAAAATTCTTTTGAAACAAAAAGGGTATACTAAGAAAAGACAAGCTAAGTGTCCACCTTATATTAACTTAAAAAACAAATACATTGTGAAATACATTTGTGAATCATATCTAAACGACTCTTGAGTGATTTTTAAACACTTAAAACATTGCAAAAGTAGTTTTCTTACACTTTACTACAAAAAATCGATAATTTTTTGGCCAAAATTCAGCTTTGGATTGTGGAATCAAGTTAAATGAAAGTTTTTTATAGAAATTAGGCAATTTGGAATGAAAGTATAAAAACACAACTTTTTTTATCGATAAAGCATAAAAAAACTCATTAGGTTTTTTTAGAACACGACTTAGATACTATTATAAAATAGACAATAACAGTGATTCTACACGTCGTTTTAATGCGACGTGCCCTGTAAACAAAATACAATAGTAGACTTGAACAGAAAAAACTTTGTCAACGAATTGGAGTTGCGAAAAATAGAATAATTTAGACGGATCGCAACACTTGGATTATATCGGCATACTGATAAGCCCTAAAATAGGTGTATAAAAGGGCAGCAGGGGGCAATGTCTGCATCCATTTCTAAGCCAAGGAATGGAGCTGTTTCTTGTTTTCACAGTCTTCTACGTCTTCACACTAGCCTGTGCTGCTGATCCAGTGGTGAAGCTGGCTGAGTATGAAGCTACTGGTCTGGAATACTCTTTCCAACACAATGGTGCTGAGTTTTTAACCAACGCCTTCTACAGCCTGCCATATGCCCAGCCACCAGTGGGACCTTTGCGCTTTGAGAAACCACTTCCTCTGCCAGCCAACAATACAAAGAAGATTGTGGGAAAAGTGTTGCCGCCAGGATGTTACCAACAAGAAGACTTCGCTAAGATCAGTTCAGACTTGGATGTGGCGTACCCAGTCTCTGAGGACTGTCTGTTTTTGAATGTGGTAGCTCCTTCTAAGCCTCCACCTGCAGGCAAGAAGTACCAAGTGCTTGTGTGGATCCATGGAGGTGGATTTGTATATGGTATGTCCAGATTCTATGGAATGCAAACACTGGCCAGACACTTCAATCCGCAAGGCATTATTGTGGTCGGCATTCAATACCGCCTTGGATTCCTTGGTAAGAGACCAAGAATGTCTTTAACTCAATCAGCATGTATTTAAGGCTTCCTTTCACTTGACTCAAGCTATGCCAATATCGGTCTGTATGACCAGTCGGCAGCCTTGAAATGGATCAACTCCCATATTGGCGCTTTCGGCGGTGACCCCAATCAAGTGACTGTTTGGGGTAACAGCGCTGGAGGTGTTTCCACTCACTCTCACGCTTTGTCTCCACTTTCCAACAAATACTTTACAAATGCCATCCAGTCGAGTGGAAGTCTCTACAACCTGTGGTCTCATCCCAGACAGACTCGAGTAATCTCTGCCAACTTCACCACCACTCTTGGCTGCAGTTCTACCAATATTACCCAAGCTAAAGCTTGCCTTCGAAACAAGACCATTGAGCAAATGTGGCAAGCTGTGATCCCATTTGTAAATTGGCTTTAATCTTCTAAATGTTTTAATTTTTTACTTTGCTTGTAGACAAGAATGAACAATGGCATGGACACAATTCACTGGTGTCCCCTTGCAGATGAGGCTTTCTATGCTGGCAAAAGCATCAAGCAACTCACACAGGAGTCTCCCATCAAAAACATCTTGTATGGCACAACATATGGAGAAGGGTTGCTTCTAAGTAAGTGACTAACACAATAAATTCAATCTTTAAATGTTTGGCTTATAGCTCTGAGATCAGAAAGTATAATTGCTTCGGTGTTTGCCTATTGGTTAGGTCAAACAGTGGATCAACAGACATCCTTCACTGAAGCTAATTTCACTGACTACCTGGATAACTACTTGAACACTGAAGCCACATCCGGAAACAAAAGAAGTCAGATCCGAAAAATACTCAATGACTACTACCATCAAGGAGCACCTCCAGCCACTAATAATTCCAAGTTCTGGTACACTCAACAAACTACAGTATTTTTTTTTAATTCCCAAACTGACTAATTTTTAATCACAAAATTTTAAGTCTCAAACACACGGCACTTTTCAAGGCGGTATCAGTGTGGAGATCAGAGACAAACTGAAGTGGGGATACAAAAACTTGTACATGTACTTGTTTGACTATGTCCACCCTGAACATCTTCCATTCACTGGAATGCCAATCAAATATGCTCCACATGCCTACGAGTATCAGTATTTGACTGATGGTGAACCTTACTTTGCCTTCGACAACGAAAATGGCACCAATGCGGTGGAAGATAATTTTACTCAAAAGCTGGTCAATGGAATAGGTGCTTTTGTGAAAACTGGATGTCCTTCAACTAGTCAGCTTTCTTGGCCAATTATCAAAAACGCCAAAAAGATTGACTACATGGAAGTGGGCGAAACTGTGGCTCCTGATAACAAATACTTCGTAGAGATTTTCAAAATTTGGAATCAGGTCTACGAGCTTGGATATGGATCTAAAATACTTATCTGAGTAGTGATCAATCAAAGATAACATATATGCTGATCAAGTTTATTGAATAGTCTTAAACACATTCTACTTAACATTGTCAGCTTTATTGTCTTTGAATAAACTGTTGCATAGAAATTAACGTGTTAACGGACTGAAAACCAAATTTTCAATGGATGTACTTCTGGCCAATATGCCCATCTCGTTGTAGAATGAGAAGTAAGTCCCTTGTCAGTGAGTTCTCTGAGCATTCCCAAGGCCTGAGGAGATTGGCGCATGCTTGTGATGATCTTAGCCATCGACTTGAATGCACTGGAAGCCATCAACTCTCTCAGACCCTTTTCCATGGCAGTATTGGCTCGGTGGGCAAAGCATGGAAGACGATGAGGGGAGTCAATGCTGAATAATGTAGGTGAACATGTGATTAATGTGAATTCGAAAATCATACCTCAAATCTCCAAGTTGAGTCGTTGTTGAATCTGCACTAATTGAGACCGCGTCATCATCGTCATCTGGGAAGGGTGTAAATTTGTAATCTGAAAGAGAGACAGCCGTTGTCGGTGACGATTCACAACATTCCAGCACTTCGAGTTGGAAGGGCTTCAGCATCTCTTCGGTGATCCTGCGAACCTTAGAAGCCGTTTTAGAACCCTCAACCTCCTCTATTCCTAGAAAGAGTCGCCGCAGGTCGTCATACGCTGTGAAGAAATGGTAGGTGACTGAAACGAATAAGGAATTAAAAGAAGCAGAGTCCATAGCAAAAGAAACGAAATGAAAGAGAGTGAGGATTTACCTCCCAGATAAGACGACGCAGGATCGGACCAGATGTCAGTAGTGAGCGAAGGCTCGAACTTGTACCCCGATGTGATCTTGACAACTTTCTGAAGAATCTCCTTGTATCGAACAAATAGTACCTCTTTTAATCCATTGAAGGTCGTCGGCATCTGAATCAATTAAATTAAATTTGGGTGAATCAAAGTTTAACAATCAAACTCGCATTGAATTTGGGGTCAAGAGCGGCCATCAGTTCTTGGGTCGAGTCCTTTAGACATGAATTGATCGAGACGGCGGGATTTGCCATTACATCACCAAGATGTCGTCGAAGGTCCTTGACCCTGAATAATTTAAATGCCAAGTTTGATTTCAGTGGAAATTTTAAAAGGGTTTAGAAATTTACCTATCGCTGAGCGGATTGTACTGAAACTGTTGCGGCTGACTCACTTGCTTTTTCATTCTCTTCGCCTTTGGGAAATCTGTAGTCTTCTGGAGAGCCTGCGCTTTGGAGTCGTAGACTTTGAGTTTCTCAGCATGGGACTTCAGGGACTGAAACTTTGGCAAATTTATGAGTGGCATTTTATTTTTATACTAAAAAGGAAAAGCCGGCCGCATAGTGTTCGTGCAGCACTGTCGTAGATGAGGGGTGTGTGAAGAGCTGAAGGCAACCCGAAAAATTGCAGATGATGTAGAGCTTTCCATCTTGATCCTTGCACGTGCGAGCTCCCTGCCATATCGGATGAGGCTTGTTGATCACTTTGAGGTCCTCCACCGGTATCGCGCTTCCCAACTTGATCTTGCCGTGAAGTTGAGTAGTGTCCATGTTTCTGAAGACTGAAAATGATTGTAATTGATCAAGCTGGTTGATGGAAAAAAGAGATAGAAGCTGGAAGGTGTATATAGGACTCCTAAAACTTTTAGCCTAAAGTTCAAGTTTTCGTCTACGACAAAAAAAAATTCAAACAAAAATTTTCGTGAGCTCATTAAAATTGAGATCATGAGATTATGAAATCCTCATGAGTTCATAATATTCTCATGAGATCAAAAATTTTCATGAGCTCAAGGGGTTCTCATGAGAATTTCATGAGGACAGGAGCTTGTCCTCAACCTCATGAGGATGAGGACGATGTGAGCTCATAAAATATGAGGTTGCGTGAGAATGAGGTTGCGTGAGGTGAGCTCACGTGTGAATCGGTCCTCATGAGGATGAGCTCACGATTTTGTGAGCTCATGCAAACCGTGGTCTTACCACAGTAAGAGAAGGAGGTACATTCTCTAAAATTAACTGGTTTCTTTATTAGTGCACCATAGTGATACAGAAACAGGAGTAGAAACTGGAGAAATGATAAGAGAACTAAACGATGAGAGACCAGAGAAGCATTCTGGAGATTCTTGTTTCACTACAGAAGACATAACTGGAGAATTGCCAAACTGGATTTCTGAGAAGAAAACTGACGTCTCGAGAGAGCACTGGAAACCACCCTGTTCACCCATTTTAGGCAGCAGTTGAGATCCAGGTGGAGACTTGTCTTCTTCACTGACAAAGCGGGAGTAGACGGAGGCGGAGAGCAAAACCATACCGAGGGAATCCTGGTTTGCAAACACTTCGGAAGATTGGTAATATCTGAAAATACAATAGGCACCTCAACCGAGGACACCTTTTGGAATGGAGGATTCAAACAAAATTAAATACTTAATCGCGGGCTCAGCCGCTTTGACTGGTTCTATAACTAAAACTTCATCACCGAAGAAATCAACGAGACAAAGGTCTCGATAATAATAACGGGTCTCAATGACCGTGTGCCCCGTAACTGGATTAGACTAGAGAATCAATTAAGGCCTGCACCTGTGCAAAGGCTTTCACCGCATTAAAATAAGACTGGATCAAACCAGAGCTCAAAAGACCCTGCATTAAAGAACCATACTTGTTGATGACAATGAGAATTTGGCAAATTCAAATGCGTGCGGGACAATTTTTTATGTCTGTAGACTTTTTGAACATTCTATATACCAAAATGTAGCTTGCAATCTCTACTAGAAGATCCCCAGACGGAATTTGAAAATTTCAGACTTTTCGATAGTTATGGCCATTTGAAGCCAAAAAAAACACGTTTTTAGTATAAAATGTGATTTTACTGTCGCTCCATGAAAAAAACATTGTTTGTCGTAGGACTGCTGTCGTCTTTATATGCATAATATCAGATAAATCTCTCATAATTTTATTTTTGACACAGACTAGTACAGGCAGAATGTTTTTTAATTTTTTTTATTTTATTATTAAATTTGTTGATATAAAAAGTAATGTATCTTAATGAATACAATCTCTTGTTTCTCCAGAAAATTCTCCAGCCAGTTCTATAGTGCCTGCATCATAAATCCTTCTGGCTACTTCACCGTCATTGACATATTTGTCTGGAATCATTATGCCAAACCTACGCTGACAAGGCTAAAATAAAGATTTTTTAAAACATATAGAACAAAATAAGTATTGTTACCTTCCATCCATCATTGCAACTAAACATCAAAGTTAGAATTAAAATTTTAGAAAATAAAAAAGTTACTCGTGATAAACGTATAATTTGGGATCAATCTATAAAGTTATGTTTAACTTAAATGAATTTTTTATCGATTAAATGAAAAAGTCTTGTATAAAGAATAATTTTTTTCTGCCTAATATAAAGCGCCTCCGAGCAGGCTTTTTTATTTCTGACTCTTGGCCAAAAAAAATTTTTATTTCTTTCTGTCCCATAGTTTTTTTCTGACTTACACGGGAAAGACACGACCTATCGAAGAACGTCATACACCCAAAAAAATAGCTTTATTAAAGCTGGTCACGGAACCATTCTAAAAATCTACTACGAGCTAAACTATGCCAAGATATTGGCTTTTAACATGCAACAATGTTCAAAAGGTAAGCATGGCTCTTTTCATGTTGCAGATTCGATTCTTAACCGGTGCGTTTCTTTTTTGAGCAATTTTTATTTTTTATTTGCCCGTATTTAGAACTTTTCGGCAAATATTTCCCACTCTTACAACTTTTTCGTCGCAAATTTTTTTTGTTAATTTTTGTAGAGAGGTCTATTGCCAGTTCTACATTTTAAAATGAAAAAAAATTGTCGAAAAAAATGCACCCGTAGGGAATCGTGGAAAAGGACCCTGCACCCATACCAGTACTTACCTGTTACCACAAATTTTTAACTTTAAGAAGCTAATGTATTGGCACAGTTTCTCTCCTAGAAAATTTTGCGAATGGTTTTGTAACCAGCTCCAATAGAGATATCTTTTGGTGTATGACGTTCTTTGGTAGGTTACGTGGTAGTCGTCCATTTTCCGTGTCACCAAAACACCCACTTATCCTGAGTCAGATTTTGCTCCCTTGTTAACTGTAGAATGTCTCGTATATTATACGAGACATTCTACAGGTATTAACGTACAGTTATCGACGGGGAAAAAACTAAATAAAAAATTATTTGTAAAAAATATAGTAAAGGATTTTGAAGTAACAATCAATCTAGTAGGTTTGTTCGAATTTCTCCACTATTTTTAAATCAAGCAATAAAATTTGGTGGGAAAAATAAGTCATTTCTGTAAAAATGTGGTTGTCTGATATTTGAATTTTAGAAATATAAGACAAAATAATACCGTGGAAAATTCCCTAGTACTGCCAGATAGCTGGAAATGGCCATATTCATCTAAAATCAATTTAAACAGCCACGTAAATTTAAAAGAGTTATATTCAAATTTGGCCGTATAATTCTGAAAATTGGCCGTCAAATAGTGAATTTTAGTAGATTTAGGTAGTAGATTTTTATTAACTGTAGAATTCTGAATTTTGGCCATAGATTTGTGAATATTACCCGTACTCGCTCAAAAGCATATGGCTCTAGTGGAGAATCCGTGTCCAAAATATGCCTTGGCCCCCCCCCTGTTGTTTTTTCGTGAAAAAAAGCTTGGTCCTCCTTGTTGTTTTTCTTATCAAAAAATGCCTTGGTTCAAAACAAATTTTTTAATTCAAAAACAACAGGGGGACCAAGGCATATTTTGGACACGGATTCTCCACTAGCGCCAAAGCATGTTTCACCCACTTTCTGAGATGTTTTTGGGTCTGAAGCATGCTGAAAAGATGTTTTGAGAGTGCGGACGACACTTTTTCGAGAATTTGTTTGTTTGAAAAATTTGCTTTTTGCTTTGGGGGTCGAAAAATTTGTTTTCGAAAAAGTGTCGTCCGAACCATAAAAACAACTTTCAGCATGTTTCATGATAGGCTCCCCCACACTTCACCGAAACATGTCTACCGAAACGATCAGAAATCGATTTGGTTTAGAAATATTTTATTTGTTTTTCTAAAAAATTTAATACTTAGAATGATTGCCAGGAGTTTATGCTCATGTTGGTAGTAAGAACTTTCGAGAAAAACAATAAAAACTCTGAAGATTGAATCAAATAAAGTGGTGTTTCGGTATGTTTCGGTGGATTTCTAAACACCACCCGATTCAAAGTATGTGCTCGATATTCTTTCAACTTTTTTAAGCGTATTGTATTTACAGAAAAAAAATCTAAAAACTATTGAAAGCATGTCATAGACATTGTTTAAACAATTTAGATAAGAAAGATTCATATTTTTTTTACCTGTTTTTCCATCATCCAGCTTATCGTCCATGCTCACCACTGAAGAAAAAATTTGCAAAAAAAATGTTTATAAAAATATTATTAATATATTAAATTTTTTTAAAAATTAATACAGCTCTTTTTAGTTGTTTGATATATCGAACTAGGTCAGAATTTAGGGGTAGAGCAGCTGTTTAAAATCAGGTAGGTCAACAATTGTTTACGAAATTGTCTAATTTTGTAAAGAGTTCCACTTACATCTATCAATATCATAAAGCTTGACTCGCACTCCTTTCGCAGGTCTCCCATCACACATCAAAGTGCCTTTGACAGCAACACTTTGCTTTGTTCTCACACCTATAGATTGTCCTGGGTTGACTAAGCCAAGAAAAGCACAGATAGAGAATAAGTTGAGAAGAGAAGTCATTGAAGAAATATAGCACACAATATTCAAGATGGAGAGTTTTTAGAACAAATAAATTTGTACTGCAGGCTGGTAGCAAGTGGTCTGTTTAAATAGCCAAGAAAAGATATTAAAATTATGATAAACAAAACACTGTCAGATAAATAAGAGTTCACCAACCAATTTTTCGAAATGGTGAGTAATAGGCAATACTTTTTGGAAATTGCAGCCAATAAACAAGAAGAATAAGACCGGAAAAGATAGCAAAGGGATGATGGACAGGATAATTGGGCGGTAAACAACTGAAAATATGATCACTTTTGATTTAAGGGGAAAATGTTGAAAGGGCGTAGTTTATTCTATTACAAATTAGCTGCTAGCAAGAGATTGTTTATAAAACAACAACAAAAATATCTTCTTTCTTATCATTGCATCGATTAGATGCGAAAAACAGTACTTTTAATTCTGCGTGAGTATTGAAAATACAGAAAAGTGGACAATCAACTAAAAAACTAAAACATGTTTTTTTTAAAACGTTGATTAGTATGTTGCACTTCATGACATCTTGTTAGAAACTGGAATCACAGGGCTTTATAAATGGGTTATCACCCGTGTTGTTCCGGCGCCAACTTCTTTTGAAAAAAGGCTCCGGCGCTGACGCCGAGCTCCACCATAAAACATTTTTGGCTCCGGCGCCAGCGCCGGCACCACCCCCCTTAAAAACATTGGCCCCAGCGCCGGTGATGGCGCCGAACTGAGCATTTTGTTTTTTTCTGCAAACTTTACAAAAAAATATGTATTTTTGTTGACAGTACAGGGTTGGGCAAATTTGTTGCACTTTTTGTTTTGCTCATAACTTTTCAAATTTATTGTGTCTCGACGAGATCTTTTTTTTATTCGATAGAGGACACTCCGGGAAATCGAATGACACCAAACATGCATATTAACATTTATTGAAACATCAACAAAAACAACAGACAAAATCAACAACAAAAACCAACAAATTTTCATTCAATGTTGCCATATTCTTGTTCGACACTTCTGCCTTGGACTTCAATGCATCGTTGCAGGCGGTGACCATAGCTGTTCATTGCTCTTTGGACCATGTCAGTAGGCAGTTCTTGGAAGGCTCGAACAATCCTTTGCTTCAGTTCTTCGAGCCAAACCCTGTATATTTTTTCACAGTATAATGTTTAATAATTGTTACAGTAAATTTAAAAAGTCTGGAAATTTTGGGGTCGATCTAAAAACAAAACTAAACCAAAATCTAAAAAAGAAATCAGAACAACGCTGGTTATCATTTAAAAAAAATTACAAAATTAAAGAGGAAAGACAAAACAAAAAATTGCGCCAAAAGAAACATAAGTTTGCGCCTTAGGAAAGTTTTTATGCACCAAAAAAAGGTATTTTCAATTAATTTATAACTTTTTTTCCGAAAAAAAGTTTTTATTTGTCGATTTTTAATTTTAATTGTGTGTTATATCCTCTTTTTATCCTCTTTTTATCCTTTTTTATTTCTTATTAATATTTTACCAAAAAAAAAAATTCTTATAAATTTATTTTTTTGGCAAAATATATTTTAAACTATTTAAAAAATTTTTTATTAAAACCAATGCCAAAATTGGCAATTTGTATGAAATGTTATAGACACTAATTTGTAAAGTATGCCAGCACTTAATTCCGGATTAAAATACGGCACTACTGGAGAATCCGTTCCCATTTTTTGCTTCGGTCCCCCTGTTGTTTTTTGATAAAATAAATGAAACAGCAAAGCAAGCAAACACAAAATCTTAAAAACTTCGGGAAAAAAAATTTGGAGATTAATAATTTTTGAAACTATTTTTTTCAAACACTTAAAGTCAACAGGGGGGACCAAGGCAAAAAATGGGAACGGATTCTCCAGTAGCACCTAAAATACTTTTTAGACGGGATAAAATAAACAATCTTTTGTAGCCTATGGAACATTCCTGTATTCCATTAGCTTCGGAGACGTTGTTAGATGTTTTTCAATTTTTTAGCTTTAGTCAGCTAGTAAATTGTCAGCCAGTCTGTTCCAAATGGTGCCATATAATAAAAAGCAACCGGTACTACCTATGCAGCCCTCTTATTTACTCACTTAATATGGTCTAAAATTTAGAAAACCTTTACTATTTTACAAACAAATTGTGTTTTCAGAGCTCAACGGTTGGACCACCTAAATTTAGTGTGACAACTAGACCAGATTGTTTAAATGAGTGCCAAAAAGTTTGGGTAAAATATTATATTTAAACAAAAAAGTGAACTAACCTATTGCAGCATGGAGATGAAAGTTACCTTGAGTTACTAGATTCAAAAATTTTGCCAACGATTCCTGAAGACTACAAAATAACTTTAAGTTTTACCTGGCTACCTTCGAGACAGCATTTGATAGGTTATTCTTTTATGTCATACTTTTTTGAGGCTTTAAAAAATATTTGATGCAGTCGATATTTGCTATTGCATCATACCCAAATAAAAAATGGGTACTTATTGGGTTGAGGGGGGAGGGGGCGAGTTTTTTACTTTTTTGAAAATCATGTTTAAACGTCGTCTAAGTAATTTTTATATGCTTAGAACGATAAAAAGGATAATTTCTGACATTTTTCTACATAAAAAAATGATTTTTCCAAAAAAATTTTTGGACCAAAATAGGAGGTTTTGCCTTGGGGGACCAAGGTAAACCACCTTATATAAAGGTATTCTACCTCGTTTTCTTAACCGGAGTTAGGCAAAAAGAGCCTCCATGTGCATTTTATGATCAAGAGTCTTGCTCGGAATCATGTCTAAGGTATGTGAATCCAGACAAGTAAAAGCCTAACTCCGTTTAAGAAAACGAGGTAGAATACCTTTATATAAGGTGGTTTACCTTGGTCCCCCAAGGCAAAACCTCCTATTTTGAACAAAAATTTTTTTTTTTTAAATCAATTTTTTATGTAGAAAAATGTCGGAAATTATCCTTTTTATCGTTTTAAGCATATAAAAATTACTTAGACGAAGTTTAAACATGATTTTCAAAAAAGTAAAAAACCCGCCCCCAACCCAATAAGTGCCTCAAAATTTGCAACCAGAGTCGCAACTCAACTTTATCAAGGGGATAATTTGGTTTATTTTACTTGTCTGGATTCCGGTCAAGGGTGTTAATTTTGGCAAAAGTCTCTAATTTTTAGGCAATTTCCCCTAGATTTATCCACTTCTAAGTTAACTATATGTTAAAAATGGTACTTCTGTGGTTGCCCCCTGCCCTATTTTTGAAAAATCACCCAAAGTTACCTTTTTAACTTATTTCTTTCTGCTCAGAAAGATAAAAGAAACATTACTAAACGCTTTCTGGCTCGAAAATTTCAAAGGTTTTTCAAAAATGTTGCCTCCCGTTTTTTAGAGCTAAATGGTCTTTTTAAGGTATTTTTGACTAAATTTCAGTCTCTTTTAAGACAAATGACAAATTAAAAATGATATATTTCGAAAATGTTTTCACTTTTTAATGCCTAGGTAAATAATCTCTGGCATGCATGTTTTTATGCATCAAAGTGATTTTTGAGTGATTTCTTGCTGAGCTCCAGCAAAGAAAATGTTAAAAATTGCCAAAAAAGGACAGCCACCCCAGGGACCAGGCTTAGGGTGGCGGATAACCGAAGGTAGCGTAAATTGGGTTGGAGGATAACCGAGTTTTGACTGTAAGACCAATGATAAATAGCCATTTAAGTGTTTACGCATGTATTTTCAGACTACGCATCTAGAGAATTCATTCTGACATGTGCCAACAAGCTAACTATTGATTCTCTTCCTCAAGTTCTCCATTGGTTTAAACACTTTCGGGACCATGACGCCTATATTGAGCAACTATGTCTTCTAGGCTTCTCCCTACCATTGTGGGACCTAACTTCTAGTGGCTACGAGCACGAGACCATTCGCTGCAAGTACTTTACTCTGCAAAACTTTGATCACGAGAGTGTATTTATCCAAATGCTAGACTTTTTGACTCGGCATATAAGAAGTAAAGACACCGTCATTGAATTCCATCCCCAAGACAGCTCTTTAGACGACCAAGTTGTTGAAGAAAAACTTATGAATTTTTTATTTCATGGATCAAAAGTTGCAAGTGGACAAATAATAGTCTTCGACTTTGTCAGCGACACTTTTTTAGAAAACTTTTTTGAGGTAAAAAATATATTATTTTTCTTTTTTAAACCTTTTAATTTTAGGCTTTCCAGTTACTGCCAAACACAAACCTGGTAATACCAGCAATGAATTTTTCCTTTACGACGAGAGAATTGAGAGTAGACTCGATGTTTGAAGCCAATTATAAAAGAATGATGTCTACTAAATCAGTTTTTGACCTAAGCAAAACTGTTACTAAGAATGTTTACGAATTTGTGAATTTAAATTCCAACTCTGTTCTAGAAGTTTTTGTTGAAAACCAAAGATCAGTTAAAACAGTAGATATGTATTTAAAATATTTGTTAGAATAAAGCTTTACGATGAGCTGTTTTTGTTAATTTATGTTTTCAGCAATTCTAGATTTTTTAAATAGAATCTTAACCGAAAAACATTATTAATCAAAAAAGTTTAGAAAAATATTTTACGACAACTAACACATAAATATTTTTTATTGCTTTAAAAATACATAAATACATAACTAGGATTGCTACACAGTTAACTCGATTTTTCACAAAAATTTGCCCTTATTTCTTGTTTTTATGCTATTTTTTCTCTAAAATTTTGAGCAGGTCACCCCACGTTTGAAAGCCTAGAATCTTGGCTACCCAATGGTATAAAAATTTCTTGGTTTAGTTCACAAAAATGTATATGTTTTATTACAAACACTTTCGAACTATTTCGAATCAAAAGTTCGAAAATAATTCAAAAGTTCGAAAATAATTCGAAATAATTCGAAAGTGTTTGTAATAAAATATATACATTTTTGTGAACTAAACCAAGAAATTTTTATACCATTGGGTAGCCAACATTCTAGGCTTTCAAACGTGGGGTGACCTGCTCAAAATTTTAGAGAAAAAATAGCATAAAAACAAAAAATAAGGGCAAATTTTTTTTGAAAAATCGAGTTAACTGTGTAACAACCCTATACATAATATACATAAGACACTGTCTTGCTTTAGTCAACATCAATAGAAGCAGTTAAATTAAGTGTTTCTCTTGACTGAGTAGACGCTTTGAGTTCCTGCACAATCTGATGGATTTCCTTGTTCCTAGTCTCTGGTAGGTATAGATATATGTAAAAGATGCAAAAGCAGCCAGGCACTATAAATAGTGGGATAAAAGCCCATACATTATAGTATTTATAAGCAGGCAACGTAAGAAATGAGAACAAGAAGCTGATGACCAAAGTGATAAAAAAGACTACTGATTGACCCACTGAACGATGCAATTGAGGCAGCAATTCACCAGTGATGTAGAATGAAATAGTACCAATTCCAATGCTAAAATTTTAAAATATAGTAAAATATTTTTACAACATTCAACGGTCAGTAGTTCAAAAGTTTTTTAATTTCGTAAAAAAGGTTAAAATGTGTTTTGCGACAGGGGTGGAACGAGCCGAATTTTGACGGCCCGGCCCAGGGCCGTGATAGTTCGGGCCTTTTTAGTCCTCGGCCCGGAAGCCCTACTTCAGACATACTCAAAAAATTTTCGACATTTCTTGAGAAAAAGCAATGAGTCTTTATTGATAGCCCAAAATCAACGTGTCAGTGAGATAGTCTTCTTCAGAGCTGGAGCAAAGTAAATTTGATGATGAAGTAGAGCTGCCGGAAAAAGATTGATACCGGTATTAATCTCGCAAAAATACCGGTATTTTTTTCGATTTTTGTGAAAAGTACGCTTTTTACGCGCTTTTCATTAGGAAAGATGCCGAAAAAATACCGATATTTATCTCGGAATTTCGAAAATCGGTATTTTCGGCAACCCTATAATGAAGCTTTGGTTAAGTGGTTTTGGCGGGAACTTCAATGAGAAGGGGCCGGTTTTTGTTGAGTTAAGGGCCGGCCCGGAGCTTTTTCGGCCCGGCCCAAAGCTCGGCGGGCCAGGCCGGCCCGTGTCCACCCCTATTTTGCAAAGCTTACCCGTAGGAAAAGTTGTACAAAAACATAGATACTAAGCACGCATATATAAATGTATGAGAAAATGAAAATGCCAGCCTATCAAACACGACGTAGGTGAACAAAGCAAATACGTTAAGAAAGCTTGAAATTAGCATTAAAGTCCTTCTTTTTATCCTGAAAAAGTCTACTTAAAAAGTTTTAAATAAAAAAATAGTTGTAAACCTAGCAATTGCAAATACACCAATTAATCCAGCTATGAAATTAACACCAAACAGAACAGTTGAGTACAACTAAAAAATGATTTTTAATGCTGTTTTAAGTGTTATTTGCATTTGAAGTCAAATGAGGACCGGCCAACTGACCGCAAAAGATTTTGACCAGTTAATTTCACAACTCAGGTGTAAACACAACGTTTTGGTTTCTTCTGTTAAAAGAATAGATAAATTTTTGGATTTTTCTTCATTTCCAGCATTTTTTGCCTTTTGATTTACGATTTTTGATAAAATTAGCAGAAAATCGAAAATGTGAAATTTTTTTTTCCTTTTTCTATTTTCGTTTTGCTATTTTTCTATTTTTGAGGAATTGCTAATTCCTTATAGGAGTGCAAAAAGTTATTTATAAAAAATCTCTTTCCGCCTTTTGTCAGTTGAATCAAGAATTGTTTACAAATTGTGATTTGCTGCTCAGTTACTGCTCAGTTTTAATAATTTTCATCCGCTGGTTTTAACTGATTTCAGAAGTGTTAATTTGAATGTGCTGATATGCATTATTGATCAAAAAGTCGATGTTTAAAAAACAAAACTCTAAAGCCGTATTCACAATGAGGTGGCAGTATTTTAACCTAGAAACTGGATGAGGACGCTGCTACCTTAGTGCTTACGGATAATATCAACCGGCATAAAAAATTTCAGGTAGGATTGCTTTTAAACGTTTTATAAAAAGGTCTTCAAAATCAAGACTTCGAATTTTTGCCTCAAAGCAAATAAAAATTCTATTACAAATTTAAAAAGCAAGCTTACTTCAGATTCATCAGATGTAAAATGAGCACTTAGAAGTTCTGTGGTAATATTCCAAACGCCAACAATCAACTTAAAACAGTTTTTATCATTTTACAGTCGAGTCCCACTAACCCGGCACCCCAATAACCCGGCACTTTTAAAAAATTTGGTTGGCTGGCAAAGAAAATCAACAAAGTTTACCCCCAATAACCCGGCACCCGGTAACCCGGCACCCCCGGTAACCCGGCACCCTAAGACTGGTCCCGTCCAATAAAAATTACCCCCAATAAACTGGCATCTATCACAGTTTACAACATTTTTCAATTTGCGTCAATTTTTTCTAAATATTTTTTGAATTTCCGTCATTCAGTTTAGTTTTCTGCTTGTCACGTTTTATTTGTCTACATGTATGTCATTTTTATTTTTTCGTGTCATTTTATTGTTTTTAGATGTCAAAACGAAAGCAGACGATTCAACGCGATCGACGACAAGAAGGACATCCTGATCAACCTGCACATTGCTCTGCACAATCTTCGTCGGGCTTGGACTGAAGTGAAGCCTCAGACCATTGCCAACTGCTTCCGGCACGCAAAGTACGTGATTAATCCAGAGGTAAGGTTTTTAATTGGTTTGCGTCGCGAACATTCAATGTTTAGGTGGAAGAAACCGTGGCGGATGAAGCGGAAGGAATCGATGAGCTTCTCGATGCTTGGCGCGATCTGCAGCTGCTCGGTGGAATCAACAAAGAAGCTGCGATGATGGACTTCATGGACGTGGACGCAGATGTGATCACAGGTTAGTTTCAGCTTTGTCCTTTCTTTCTTTATTCTCTCCATTGCAGATGGAGCACTCACTCTGGAAGAAATCGTGGCGGAAGTCTCAGCCGTAGAGGAGAAAGAATCCAACGATGCCGGTGACAGTCAGCAAATGGAAGGGGAAGAGGAAGAGCCGGTCGTCACTCGCCAAGAAGCACAAACCGCCTTCAATCTTGTGCGCCGATTCGTGGAGAAGATCAGTGCCGATCCCGTCATGCTCATCCACAGCGATGCTTTCGATGAATATTTTTACCAGGAGCGCAAGAAAAATGAAATCCAAAGCCAACTTACCAATTTTTTCTCGATTGTTTAACCATTTCTTGAATGTTATGTTTTGTTTGAATAAAGGGTGATTATATAAAGGGTCAACTGTAATGATTAAGGCCCGATAAAATCATACCGTCGCTAACCCAGCACCCCCGCTAACCCGGCACTTTTTGCCGGTCCCAGTGGTGCCTGGTTAGTGGGACTCGACTGTACCACTAAGCTTAAAATTGTTACCTGAAGAGAACATATTCCGAGAAAAACGGCTCTCCTCAAGTATGGTTGGCAGAACACTTCTTTTGCAAGCACTAATGTTGAAATATTAGATCTTGTGTCTTCTTCTTCTGCAAGAGTTTGGTCCATTATCTCGTCATGGTCAATATCATGTCCTGTAGCGACTCTTTTAATTAGAGAAACTCGCAAAATACAAAAGTCTACCTTGATAAAAAATTAAAGATTTCTTAGCTTCTATTTTATTTTGACGGTTTACTAATAGGAATTTAGGAGATTCTTTCATAGGGATGGCCATCAAACAGCCGAAAATAGTAGGAATGACACCAATTGCTAAAACCAACATTTTTGGACTACTTCTGAAGTATGATAGTGAACTCACCAACAATTACAAATATATGATGGCCGAAAAAAATTGTCATCCCTGAAATTTGAATAGTAACATTTGATAAAAAGCTTCTAAGCAACTTTTACCAAGCACCATTCCAAGAACAGAAGCAGCAGAAAAGCTGACACCTGCAATGAAGAAACAAGTTCCTCTGTGTTTTGTAGCTGCGCATTCCTGAATAATTTTTTTACTAGCTTTTAATCATTTTAGAAAATAAGTTTAACTCAAGGTGCTAAATGATAAGGTATGTATGAAGTAACCTTATAGACTTTATTTGCCAAAAAGTCGAAAAACTCATATTGACACCCGAATTGACAACTGAATCAAAAGTTATTTCGAAAAAATTGGAAATTTTGAGTCATACATTATTAAATAAATAATACAAATTTATTACTGTCATAATCAAGCTCAAAGCAACAAAGTTAGTCTGAAAAGATGGTTGTTGGAATGTGAAATTTGCTATTTTACTTACAGCCGCCATAGCAGACCCTAATATTCTGCCGAAGACAAAAAGCTCAGGAAGTGAGGTAGGAATTGATATTGCGCCAATCAAAGAAGCTATTAACATCCCAACATTGCCTATCATTAAAGTGACTAAATATTTTTTTTGTTAATATTTTGTCAAAAATTACAATATTCTCTATAATAAGTTGCTTACATTTTCTACCCATTTTCTCTGTCAGTAAAGGTGTGTATAAAGTTCCGCAAAAATTTCCAATAATAAGACAATTTAGAGTTAAGCTCCAGAACCACAATAAATGGCTTGAAGAGATCGGCGACCCTCGCCTTTTATAAGATTCTTCAATAAAATCTTTAAAAGCCTCAGCTGCAGTATTGGTGTAAGACAGCGCATAAGCTTGCTGAATAAGACCAAAAATTTTTACAAAATTTTTAATAGTTTTAAGAACCTACATAAAAACTGCTACAAAAAGTGATTAGAGTTGTGTAAAACATTGTCCGGAAAAATGATCCGTTTGGCGCGAATATAGAAACTTGGGGTGAGAAAGACATTATGACTTAGGTGAATACAAATTGAATCGAAGAGTAAATTTATGCTAAACAAATAAGATATTTTATTAAAAAATGAGACCGACAAATTCTGCTACTTCTTTATCCTGAAAACCTGTTCAAAATCTATGATCTTTACCTTTACTTTAGTTAAAAGGGCTAAAGTTTAGTTAAAAATACCCTAAAAAGACCATCTATCCCTGAGGCGTTGGGAAAATAGTCATTAGAAAAATATAGTTAAATCAGGTGAGCAGCTGTAAAAAGTATACGACATTTTTGAATTTCCTGCTGCCCATCTTGCTTTGCACACAAATGATGCCCTTTGCGCATTATAACATTTCCGATAACATAATAATTTTTTCTATATACTTATTGATAAAATTTCTTTAAGAAATAGCTTGTTTTTATCCAAAATAAAAGTTAAAAATGCAAAAGATGCTCTTAAAAAAAATTTATATTTAATATAAAAATTGTTTTGTTTACAGAGTTTTGTATACAAATATGAGTCGTTTGTTTGTTTTTATGTACAAACTACACGTTGTATAATATTTTAAACCCTTTACTCAAGCAAGAGTTACTGATAAAAAAGAAAAGTTTCCTTAAAGATAATCTCAGGCAGACTAAATTCGACAATTTTTTATATGAGGGATAAGAAGCCGAAAAATATTTATCAAAAGTTCTATGAACTGATTGATTTTTTCAGATAAAGCAAACAATTCATTTCTTTTTACGACTAGCTTTTACAAAGGTAAAGCACTTTTGTCAAGAGGTTTTAAAAATAAACACAAAAAATTATAATCATATTTTTTTTTCGGTGCTTAGGCGTTTGAAAACTTTTCTGTCATTTTGCTGAATTTTAGTTGGTTCGGGTGTTTAGGAAACGTTTTGACCCAGTGACTGGCATACTTTTTGCCTTAATCCTTACCCAACTTAAAAAAAGGTAAAAAATAATAGTAATATTAAAAAAATAATAAGGCGGGACTTGAAAAAAATCAGAAAATTTTTGCTATTATATTTACTATTTTACTAACTATTTGTGTGTATGTGATCTATATGTGCTAAGGTGGCTCCCGAAAAAATTTGCTTTAGCCCCCTACTTGATTTTTTTTGGATTTGTTTTTTAATTTTTTGGCTTTGGCTTAGGCAGAGGGTAGGCATCAGAATAAACTTTACGTTAGAATGAACTCAAACATGTTTCCACCACAAAAATGCAAAAAAACATATTTGAGTCCGTCTCAACGAACAGTGGCCTATCCTGGGGCTAAGCCAAAGCCAAAAAAGACTCTTCAATTTAAACATTTTTACAATGGCATCGATAGTATGGTGTTAAAATGTTTATTTGAACAAAAAGCAATATATATTTGTAATTTAATTGAAAAATAATCAAAGACCAAGGCACATTTTTTCTGTTACCCCAAAACATATAGGGAGAGGGACGATTGGTATTCGCAGAATTGGTATTCGGCTTTTTTCATATATAGAGCCATATAGAGCCAACTATTTTATTTGAATTGGTGGGGGACAGTTCTCTTTCGTCAAGCACTGCACTCTTTTGAGTCGTTTGAAATTAATAAAAAGAGTGCAGTGAGAGACAAAAGAGAACTGCCGTATTTCCTCTAATTAACGCACCCCCCCCCCTTGATTCAAAATCGTGTTTTTGGCATTGCGTTTTTGACCCACTTTTTGATCACTTCTCTCAGGCAAGTTACCAACCATTTAATAGCTCATCTTTCTGGCTACAAAATGGGTGGTAACTTTCCTGAGAGAAGTGATCAAAAAGTGGATCAAAAACGCAATGCCAAAAACACGATTTTGAATCAAGGGGAAGGGGGTGCGTTAATTAGAGGAAATACGGTATCTCCCGCAAGTTCAAATTTTATTCATGCCACTGCGCGCGAAAACAAACAACTACAATTTAAACAACTACTCTGCCCTGCAGATATAGCTAGGTCATAAGTATGAACTTGGTCACTCTGTCATTTTTTCTCCTTGAACTTGTGTAGTCCAACTCCCGCAAAGACAAACCTAAAAATAAAAACCTAAAAAAGGCTGAGTCTATCCTACCGTGCGCCCAGCACAATTCGAAAATTAACAAGGGGACAAAATTTAATGCGCGGGAATTGCTCATGTAAAATAGTTTTAACGTCTAATTATTTTATTAAGAATGAAAAAATACACATAACTGTTACATTTTAAACAGATCACAATAATTATTATTAGAATGATTATTTTATACTAATTTAAAACTACCAAATGTAGCAAGAAATGAGGCACCAGAGCTATGAGCTATGAATGTTTCCGGTCAAGTATGGGTATTGCAAACTAACGTTTATAGATAAGAGTTATCAAATAACTAGTAACCACCCTTTCTTAACATGATTTATTATTTATAATGTAAATTTTTGCACAGGCTAGGATGGAATTTAATCGCTAAATTAAGAAATATTTCCAATAAATTAAGGAATTTCCAAACTAAATTTTGAAAACTTATCTTATCAGTGTATTTCTAACAATTCTTTATTTTATTAGGCTAGCATGTAGCCCTGCTCTTCTATATTTTAATGATGCATTAACTGAACCGTTATGGTTTGAAAATATTGAGAAGTGTTTTTTTCATGAAACAGCTTCTTTTTTTCAAATTTCGAAATTTCTACGTATTCCTGGTATATAGTACTACAGTCAAAACCTCGGTTATCCGTCATCCCAGTTTACCACCACCCTCGGTTAACCGACACCCTAAATATACTTTATTTGGCTGTGATTGGCTTATTCTCTGTCATCTGTCACCCCAATTAACCGCCACCCTCGGTTATCCGCCACCCCAAGCTCGGTCTCTGGGTTGGCGGATAACCAAGGGTCAACTGTAATTCTCAGATACTATAACCTACTGCTCAGGGTTGGCAGGGTGTGGCTTTTTAGCCAGCACCGCTAGCACAACCATATTTTTTAATGATGTGTTTCGGGAACGGCTGAAAAGCGACACCCGAAACACACCTGCAAATTCATAATTCAAAACTGGAAAAAGCTACACTTGGGTTAAAAAAGCCACACCCTGCCAACCCTGATACTGCCTTTTTGGCGCTACTGATAGTTAGATGGTCAGGTTCTCTACAGACTTAGTCAGTTAAGTCAAATATTTTACATTTTATTTATTTTTTCTTTTACTTTTATAACATTAGACAGAGTTGATACTACTGAAATCGAAGTTTTAGACTTGTTTCTGATTAGTATCAGAGAATAGTAGGTGCCACACAGCGCAACATCCAGAGAGAACAATAATGTGGCATATTGACCCACGTAATTAGCTAGTGAGATTCCAGTTATCTGTAAAAAATAAACTTCAAAAATAAGAGAACGGGGCTTGAGTTTTATCCGCTGTCCGTATCTAGTCTTGCATGGAAATGGTTTAAATTCAAATTTAGGCTCATTCAGAGGTTGCTGGTTCAAATCCCTTTAAATGCATATTTTATTTTTTTCACATTTTATTTACGAGTCTGGTGTCAAAACCATCCTTTGGGTCCTTAGCCATTTCATTAGACTATCAGCGCAGGATTTCATGTCCAATGAAGCTGAGTTACAGTCCAGAACCCAGAAAAAGAATTTTAACCCTGTTTTTTCGACCAAAAATCTAACATTTTTGTTTCCTCTCACTGCTTCAACATTTTCCACTCTAATATGTCACTGCCTATTCTCGATCAGCTTTCACCTTATAAGAAGTAAAGCTGGTGGGAGCTTAAAAATTTATACGGCACTCAAACAAGAACTGCAAATATATCTGCACAATCAGGTGACTTTTTTCAAACATAGCGCTTCCTTGCTAGGTCAACCTGCCAATTTTCTAAAGTAATTCCGGAAATTCTGTGAGTTTATCCGTTTAAATTCTGAATCTGAAAAATTAAAAAAAAATGTGTTTTTTACAAAAAATGTAAAAAATGTTTTTGCCTTGGTCCCCCTGTTGTTTTTTTTGCATTTTTTTCCAAATTACTTTATTTTGTAAAGGGAGGGCGATTTACGGATCGCACTCCTGTACCGATGCCTTTGAAATAGTTACCGATAAAAAGAGAGGGAAAGACCATAAAACATCGGCAAAAGGGAAACGGACCAAAATACGATTTTGAATCGTATTTTGTCTCTTACCGTAAAATACTGACTCATGCGTTAAAAAGCAATTATTTTCATTCCTCGGCGAATTTAAAAGAATTTGAAACGCTCTCTAAATCATGATGTCTGCAATTTTCGGAAATAAGGTACCGTATAACCTCTTTTAATCCCCCCGGGGGGATTATTTTTCAACCCACCTCGGAGAGGGGGGGATTATTAGAGGGGGGGGTAATTATTAGAGGGAGGGGGGTTAAAATTCAACATCGGCGGAAGGTGCCGCAAATTTTTGTGTCCATTGGAGTTTTGTTATTGCAGTTTTTTTGCGAAAAATGTATTTGATTTCCCACGTTATTTTTTTCGTAGTTTCCTATTAAATTGTATTTGTTCGCATCGCCGACTTCTTATTCTTAGAGATATCATTAGCTATGAATCCAACCGATGGCTTTAATGGTGCAAAAGTACTCCAAACAGTTTTTCTCGATGACCCTAGTGGTGAAACTCAGAAATCTTTGCAGCGACAGTTAGAATATTTTGCGCAAATGGATCGGGAATTATCTATCGCAGAAGATGAGGAGGTTCCTTTTTATCGTTTGATGCATTCTCATCATGATATCTTTTTTATCCTCATATTACTCCATCTTTTTCATTAAGATCGTATTGTGTCTTTTATTTTTCCAGATTTCTTCCCTTATGAATCAAGCAGGTGACCCTAGTGGTGCAATAACTCTCCGATGCGGTACTGCCATCGCCGACGAATATGAAGTAATATTATTATTATTCAATGCTAATTTCTCTTACGGGTTTATTTTAAGGTTAGAAAGATTCAGCTGGATGACGATGAAGAGGGGCCAATAAGAGAAAAGAGAGATCGAAACAATAATTTTGCATTATCAATCTATGCAGATCTACGTCTTTAGTCTGTGCGCTCACTACATCAATGGACGGTTCAGAAGATGACAAAATAGCGTGCTTTAGGCCAAACTAGAAGAGAAAAAAAAATTGGGTCGGGATGGTCGAAAAGATGACGAAGAGGCTTGCATCTCTGATGAAGACAATGAGCAAAGTTTGGAAGATATTCATGATAATGAATTGCTGATTGTTTCTTGAAATATTTGATTGTGTTCGATCTTATTTGGAATAAAATAGGAATGTTCATGAAAGTGTTACAACAAAAAACGTTGTCAACAAGGAATACAACCCATAAGTGTCCTAATATAAGGCGGCGTAGCCGTCGACAAAATTGTGGGGGGGATTATTAGAGGAGGGGATTATTTTTAACACTTCAATTCCCTTAATACCCTTCGGAGTTAATACCCTTCGGAGAGGGGGATTATTAGAGGGGTGATTATTAGAGGAGGGGATTAAAAGAGGTTATACGGTAGGCGAAGTTTTTGTCGATGTTGAACTGCTTCTCAAGCAGCTTCCTTTATAAAGCCGAAGTCAAGAATCAGTCAGGGAATATCTCTTCAGAATCCCATTGTTGTCTGTCTCGTACCTTATTTGATTACGGTTTCACCAATAAAAGCCCCGTGTCCAACCTTAGGTCCGGTGCCGGTCTATGTTGAAAAGTCCCGAAAGACTTAATAAACTTTACTATTTTCAACAATAGTAACGACAACAATGATTTAGGCATAAATTCTCGTAATTTGTTCAATCAGCTTTTTTAAATAGTTCAAGTTCTTAGCCAGACAATTTTGACGAAAAATTGATTCCGCAATGTAGGACGCCAGCAAAGCATCATTTTTGCCAGAAAGTCGATTCTTATAAAAGTTAGATCCAGCCCGAAAGCCTTCACCTACGAAGTATACTCCCAGAGAGCACTCGCGTTAGATATTACTTGTTAATGAAACAATTTTTCTAAAATTAACTAACCCTCCTTCTAATGAAAATTATCATTAGAACGAAAAACAGCAAGCAACAGTACAACCTTCGACCAATATGATTGAACAGGCCCGAGCTGACGACTGTTCTTGAGAATCTTGCGGAAACGTTATTTCTTGCTGCTCTTCTTCGTGTTCCACCTAGCAGGTCGATTCCTTTTCTGAAATAATATATAAAACACAGTAACTGAAAAAATGAAACCTCGTTTTTTAGCCATTCGCAGGCGACTTGCTTCTCTTTTCTTTTCTGCTTCCACTTGCTTCTTGCTTCTTTCGTCACATCGATCGCTGAAAAAAAATATATGTCGCTAAATCGTTGTATGTTTCAAATAACATAACGCAGATTTGTTGGTTAGCATCACGAATATAGATAAAAAAAACTGCAATAACTACTTTGACTACAAAGCTACTTAGCTTTCACAGTTAGCTAAATTGTTTATTATTTATTGAACAACAGAACATAATAAACATTGTATATGATTGACTGAGATTTCGACTGTACACATTTGCAACTTCCACCATGCAAATTCAATCTTGATCCATTGCAAGAAACACTTGAAACGTCCGGAATCCCAAACCTGAACTCAAAATACGATGGTCCAATCAATGAAATAGTATGTATCACTCACCTTGATTCAGTAGTCCATCTTGTAGGTTCGAGCTTGATCAATTACATGAAATGGTTGAAATGTCAGGATAAGAACACAGCTTGATATCGAAATGAATAGAGATCACATCAGTTAAGTAGCATGTACCAGCAACCTAAAGTCGATAGTTCATTCTGTGAGTTTGAGCCTGATCCTTTCCACAAAACACTGGACTCTTCGATTAAGAAGACAGCCTTGAATTCAGAAAAAAGGGTTAAATCGATTAAACAGCATGCGCCACTTACCTTCATTTGATAGTCCACCTTGCAGGTTTGAGATTAGATCATTTCACAGAACACTTGAAATGTCAGGATTAGAACTCAGCCTAGAATCAAAAGAAATGGAGGTCGCATAAATTAGGTATTATGTACCACTAACCTTGAGTCGATAGTTCATCTTGCAAGTTTGAGTTTGATCCATTACGCAAAACACTGAAAGCGTCAGGATAAAAAGGCAGTCTTGAGTTTAAAAATAAGGATTGAATAAAATAAATAGCATGTGCCACTTAGTTGATAGTCCACCTTGCAAGTTTTAGCTTGTTCGGGTACCCGCGTGTGGTCCACGTGTAATCTTGTGATTCGGGTACCCGCGTGTGGTTCGGGTGTATCCTTGTTGTTCGGGTACCCGCTGGTGCTTCGGGTGCATACATCCTGTGATCTTTTTGATCATATTTGCGCCAAAAACTGTTTTTGCGCCAAAAAATTTTATTTTTAAAATTTTTGAAAATTTTAAAATTTGTTAGATGAAATAAAAAAATTTAAGGCCAGATAAATTTTTTTCCTTATCGAGAAATTTTTCAAAAATTTTTTTTGACCAGAAAATTTTTTTTCGTCGCACTAACCCCAAATTTTTATATGCTCAATCGCGAGCCTTCACCCGGTTTCCTAATCAAGGACACCAACTTCGAAAATAAATGATCGCAAGAAGTGACCTAAAAAAGTAGTGTTTCGAACGCGGAAAGCAGCGTCATAGTAAAGGTGGAAATCTACAACTATTTTTCTAAGTGTTCTGCCTAGTTTTTAAAAGTATTACAAGGTCGTCAATACTAAATTTAATAATACTAGGAAACGAGTGAGAAATGGAACCATTTAAAAAAATTGGCTGGTCTCCGCCTTAATTTTTTGAAACGCATGGGCATGCCCCTTCAAAAAAAAATCTTACTTACTTGACTATAAAAATATCCAGAAAAGGCAGGTATGACATTGAGAAATATTTCTGACAGGACTGTTGCTTTCACTGTTCTATTTTTCTAAAAATAAACATTTATTGATTTTTTTCTAAATTCGTATCTTACAATTGTGGAACCACTATGACGGACTAAATAAAAGAAAAATACACTGCACAAAATATTCATAGTTCCAATGACAAGCTTAAAAAATAGTTGAGGCAAATTACGATATTTTGGAACAACACATGCCCAAATATCACAGTCTAAATTTAAAAAGTAGCTGAATTATACAGGATTGGCTTATTTTTATCCTCCTAATTATTAAAAAATAATCGAATCATCTGCTTCTCTTTTTTAAACAAGATCTTAGACCTTAGGAAACATTTCTGTAAATTTTTTCTTTAAAATCGTTGTCTGTCGCTAGCAAGTCATCATTTCAAAAAAGAGTTATTTGACAAAAATACCAAAAGGAGGAATAGGGCAATTTTTTGAAATCTAAAATTATTTTTCGAATTACCACCCGATTTTTAACAAACATTCAAATACCTTCGTGATGGAATATGTTTCTGATGTTGCTCTGTTGGGAAAATTTGCACAGAGTCAGATCCGAGGAGTAAGAAGGCCACATGATTGGAATAGGAATTTATCGTTTAGCATGGTAAAGTGAATCGAAGTCACTAAAACACTAAAGCTGGTAAAAAAAAAGCTAAGCTGGTAGATCTGCATCTAAGCAAGACGCAAAAAAAGTTTTGTGAATTATATTGAGAGAAAAAGATTCAAATTTCAAAAAGTTTGTGTTATTCCCCCTTTTAGTATTGCTTTGTCAAATAACCATATTTATTAAAACAATGACTAAATACATGAATAACTACGATTTTTTACACAAAAGATTTTAATGATCTGAAAAAATATAAAAAAAATATGGAGAGAATTTTTGTTTAAAGTTATGGCAAAAGTTAAGTAGGGCGAAAATTAGCCCATCCTATACTTTAAAAGTTACAAAAATAGCATTTTTGCATTTTTTAAAATTCAATTTTTACTAAATTCAAGAACTTACCTTTTTTCAAATCTAACGGTAATTCCATCATATAAATAAAGGTGCTAAACAAGTAAGCACTGATTAGAACCAGAAGAATACTACGGACCAGCCAAGCTTTTATCCTATCATTGTAGTGAAATGTCATTTTAAGCACCAAACACCTATCCAAAGTCAAAAAAAATATTACTATAGGTCCACACGCTAAATAATTCAGTGTCCACACACCAAACCAAAAAATAAGGTAAGAATTGTAAATATTTTTATCGGGTCTCCACCAAAATACCATATAAATATGGTAGGTAAAAGAAAGTAATAAATTGACTATATGCACGAGCATATAAATTAGCATAGTAGCTGACAAAGATTTTATTGCAAGTGCACCCGGTCTGAAAAAATGGCAAAATACTATTCTGCTCATTGTGACTAGTCCAATAAATCCACAGACAATAATAGAAATGCCTTGGAATAAGTAGAGATAGCTTAAATAGCCGCCAGCCATTTTATTAAACTGACTTAAAAATTAAAAAAATCCGAGATGTCTTAAAAGCGCTTTTAAATAAAGAATAGTGTTAAACTATTAGATAGCGACTCAGCTATTTCTCAATATTAGTTAATTACAACTTATGTGTTTACGTACTGGATACTCTTCCTACTGTGTTTTTCAGTATACATGTGTGAGAAATCATTCATCATGTCTTTTGCTAGGTGAAAAATAATTGCTGGCTTCAAGCAGAACGTAGAATTAATCTGATCAGCTGAAAATTTTTTTTGTAGGTTATGCAGTGTAAAAATTTTTAAAATATAATTTAGGCCTTAAGGCTATGCATTAAGGAATATGCATTCTATTCGCGTCATAAAAATAGCATGTAAATACCTTGCCTGTCATGCGTGATCTTTAAAAATTCTTGGGGAGGTGACTGGACTCCCTCATACGGTCATGGCCCAAAATCGTCCAAAACAGTGTTATTTATTAATTTTTAATGTACTAAACGTAAAGAAAGGGCATAAAAGTAGTAGGAAGACACTTTTCAGAATTTTTTTTGACCAAAATTTGACTTCTTGTCTCGGGAGGCCAAGGTAAACAATCTTATATTAGGATATTTTACCGCGTTTTGGTCACTGGAGCTGGGAAAAAAAGAGACTCTATATGCATTTTTAAACATGATCAGTGATCAGAACCATGTCGCAGGTAAGTGAGTGCGCGTGAGTGCGCGTGAGTGCACCCCCCACGCACCCGAAGGGGGCGTGGGGGGTTGAGCACACACACATCTTTAGACACAAATCACTTGAAAGTGACTTTGGATGCATGAAAAAAGCATGCGTACCGTAAATTTCTTATTAGATGACCAGGGCCGTCTATTTTTCAAACATGCTCGGAGGGGGGCATTTATTAGAGAGAGGCCGTATATTTTTCAACCCTTTGGTACCAAAGAGGCCAATTTTTTTGCGTATCTTTAGGAAACAAACAAAATTCAGTTTTTGAAAAATTGAAAACTCTGTGGTCACGAAAATAATTTAAAAGCAACAGTTTTTTTTTCTTTATTGCTGTTCTATGAAAGTTCGGTTGATGTTTATCGTGTTCAACATGTTTCGTTTAATTTTATGCATTTTGGAATGTTCTCTAACAAGGATTGGCGCACAAAAGCTTCTGTATTGTTGGATGATCCGGTGAATGTGGCTCTTCTTCAACGCTTTTCAAATATCGTCGACAACGTGGAACCAGCAACTCACTTGAAAGCTTTCGAGAAGCAAATTACAATCGGGATCGCGAGGCTGTTCTAGAGGAAGAGGGGGAGAGGGGTCGAAATGCTGGGGAGCAGCGGGTTGGTTTTATTTTTATCTCGATGAATGTTAATTTTTGGTTATCCATTTGTGTATCAGGCGCTTGATGATGAAGAAGAAGAGATGAAGTAAACGAGAATGAAGGCACACTTAAAAGCAGCCGGAAGCGACATAATTACGATGCAGCAACAAGACTCGAGGCAATCAAATGGGCACAGGAGAAGTCAAAGAGATCAGCAGTCAAGCAGTTTGGTGTTACTCCAAGTCACATTCGCGTAAGGTCAAAACAAGAAATGGAGCTAAGGCAACAACAGTAAGAATCATCCTTTATTTTCGATGGATGACCAACGACGCACAGAAGCAGTTTACTCCGGGTGGTAATCCGAAAGCTCCGCCTTGGAAGTTGTCCTGGACTGAGTCTACCGAGCGTGGAAAGAAATATCCAATGAAATTATTATCGAGTTGGTTTGCTCTTTTTTTCCTGATTTCGTGGAGATGACAGAATCATTTGCTAAAAACCGGAAGGATACATCGGCTCAAAAGGAATGCAGCTTCTTCTCGAATGTCGTGCTCAAGAGATGAAGAGGGATGGTTGCAATGACTTTGAGGAGGCCGGACTTGAGGAAAACCAAGAAGAAAAAAATCCAGAAGATGTTAACAATCATGAGCCTCTTTTTATGATTGAATTTTGTATAGCATTGATTTCGGTTGATACAGAATTTGTTTCGGAGCGATTGGTTAGGCTTTCTATTTTTGGTGCGTGGTTTTTTTAGTGCGGCCCGGGCCGTCTATTTGTCAACCCCCCTTGCAGGTTGCCGTTTATTAGAGAGGGACCGTCTAATAGAAAGGGGCCATCTAATAGGAAATATACGGTACCAGACTTTCTTTATGCGGTAGGCCTGAGTTAAAAAAACAATGTCAAATTAGATCTTTTTAGGAGTTTTAGTGGCATCCACGTACGCTTTCCTGGAAAATTCATCTCGGTCCCAACGCAAAAAATCAATTTTTCGTCAAAAAATTCTTTTTTGAAAAGTCTTCCTGCTACTTTTTTGCCTTTTCTTCACGTTTCCAGCTTGAAAACGTATAAATAACGCTTTTTCGTACGATTTTGGGCCATGAACATATGAGGGAATCTAGTCGTGGAAATTTAAGAAATTTTGCACTTAACATGTTGATGTTGTCAGTTAAAAGTTTTTTAGCTCTAGGTAAATTGACCCGTGAAAATTTTCTTTTTTGCATAGTCGACTCTCGATTTAAGGCCATCTCAATATTAGGCCACTCTCGCTATAAACCCAGCTTTGACCACCACCGACTGCAACGCCGATGTCTGAAAAATCGACTGGAAAGTCTGGCGTACGAGCAAATTCAGATAATTGTGAAACTCACGAATAGAAGTATTCATAGGTCGAAAATTACTCCGTGCTTGAGTAGATTCGTGGGCTTGATGACATTTGCGTCTAGGTTTGGCGGAAACTACACTGGCTGACGCGTCTTTAGCGGAAGCGACAAAGCAAATTGACAAATGCGGACCTATTTTTGGCAATCAATATTTCAGATTAATCCGAACATATGTGCTCAGGTTGTATCCATTCCCATGACATTTTATATAAGCCAGCATGTGGGTTGTTATGTGAGATGAAGTTTGTTGTTTTCAGGTTAACCATGAATTCATGAATAAACCGTGAATAAATGTTTTTTCTGAAAAAAGCGTTTTAGACGACTTAAACTATAGAAAAATGATAGACAAACAGTATTCCACATGGGCGGTCGATTATTTCAATTTTCGGAAAAGTGCCAAAAAATATCTTTCCCAATCTTAAAAACACGTTTTCTATCATTTTTACCGTCTAAAGCAGCGCTAGAAGTCGATAAAACCCGATTTTGGCCCACCTACATAAAAGTCATTCCTGTCGAGCGGTGTTTTGACTACCTCCTGGTTAACTTTTCCACATAGTCAAGCTTTTTTCAGGTTTTTTGGGTTCTTCGGAATTTTTTCAAGTTGTTTTTAGTTGTAAGCTGTTTCAAAGGTTAAAACTTTTATTTTTTACAGTATCTAAAAAGCTTTAAAATTTTCATCATCTACAATTCTGTATCTAATTTGCTTATAATTTTGAACATTTATTTTTCTTTGGTTGTCTACGTGCTGACATATTTTCTGTTTAACTGGCGGAAGCTTCTTAAATTTAGGAAGTATATTGTTAGCTGTGCTCAGTTTGTAAATGTAGTCATAGTAGCTCCACTGATCAGCGCCTAATTGATGATAGTATTTCAAATGTCTGCCAGATGCTTCAACTTGTCTAAAACAATAAGTATAGAGTGACAAGCATAGTTTTCAACCTCATTTTTTAGCTTTCAAGCCGAAAATTCCTATTTTTTATGTGATGTGGTTAATTAACCTACGATTCGCTAGCACAAAACTCGGCTGATATGTTTATATAACTGGTGGTCCAAAAGTTCCCAATTTTTAGTAAAAAAATTATATTGCAATTTTTTTCGAAACAGATGGTTTTACAGCCCTGCATCTCGTCTTGTAAATGATATAAAATATTTAGCAGAATTATTTTAGAAAAGTCATTCGGGTCTTAACACTTGTGAGGTCATTTTGAGAAGTTGGCAGACTTTTATCGCTAAGAATTTGGAAAATTAATTTTGGTTTGATACATGAAATACGAAATTTTAGGAAGAAACCCCAGTGTGGTTATCATAGTAGCTATGGGGGTTTTTTTTATCGCAGTAGCGTACGGAATTAAAAATGAATTGGTTTATTTTTTAAAGTTGCTACAAAATTAAAGGCACTTGTTTACTTGGGGGCCCCTTTTTGGTCAACTGTGAATAGTGTTCAGACGTCTCCTAAGTAATTTTTATACGCTAAAAACCATAAAAAAAGTTCTTTCCAAACAATTTCCGTACTAAAAAGACATGTTTTGAAAAAAAATTTGGTTATCGAAGGTTGACCAACTGCCTTGGTCCCCTAAGCTAAATAAACCAAAAAAGGTACCTTGTCTTTTTAGTACGGAAATTGTTTGGAAAGAACTTTTTTATCGGTTTTAGACGTCTGGAGACGTCTGAACACTATTCACAGTTGACCAAAAAGGGCCCCCACAAGTAAACAAGTTCCAAATTAAATTTTTTTAGGGTACTCTGTTTAAAATTTTTCATTTAACTGTTAAAAAAATAGAAAATTCAGAGAGGAAAAATGAAACCAAACAGCTAACTTTATTCGTTTTGCTTCATTTCCATTGATCGTTTTGGTGTCTATCATTTCTTGTGGAACCAAGTGGAGCATAAGAGCCGTAGCAAGACTCACTTGCAGCTGCATGGCCATAGAGACCAACCCAAAGGTAAGGCCAATAAAGAACAAGGAATCCAGATGATCACGATGCGCACAATGTGCAAACAGGGGTGACACATAACTGCCATCTGCTGGCGTTTCTATCACACCACTATCTTTAAAAAAAGGGTAGGAGTACTTGTAGCCTGTGCAACTAATAACTGCATCTATGTCGTTTAATTCCTCTCCGTTGGCTAATATTATGGAATTAGCACTGGCATCCGACACGGCTCCTATTTCAATGCAGTTATCTGGAAGAACTCCAAAACTAGTGTTGTCGACAGACGGCTTTTTATGTGAAAGATAGACCTAAAAATAAACTTTTGAAATTTAAAACTTAAAGCCACATACCCGTTGCCAACGGAAATATTTATTAGTTATAAGAAACGCAGGCGACAGTTGTATTCAAAAAAAGATTTAAAAATCAACTTTGTAATTTTGTAAAAAAGTGAATTGAACCCACGACCAACTTCCGCTGCTCTACGACTGAGCTACCATAACTTTTTTGTTACTTCTTATTGTTACTTCCTGCGAGAGTGCTCGAAAATTTTTTATTTGAAAACAGTTTTCTTATCAATCTAGCTAAAAATATTTTCGTTACCGGCAAGCATGCCCCTTTTATAGAAGAAAATTAACAAAAAAGTTGTTACAACCAGTTTTTGACCCTACTTTGATATACCCCAAATCAATTTTTTTAAAGTGTTTCCAAACACCCTATATCGACTCAAAATCGCCCCAGCAGCTCGAAAAAGGCATTATTTTTGAGTTCTAGTCTATAAAAAATCGAGTTTCGGGCATTTTGAATTTTTGACCATTTGACTGTTTTACCCTGTTTTTCAACATGGGACTTGGCAAAAAGAACCTCTTAATGCGTTTTTGATCAAAAGTCTTTCAACCAACCAAGCCCCCTGCGCCCCCTTTGGGGGCAGAGAACAATGCGCACACCCACATACCTCTTTTTGCTCGGACAAATCACTCGAAAGTGACTCTGGATGCATGAAAAAGCATGCATACCAGAGTTTATTTATGCGGTAGGCCCCAGTATTCAAAACTATGTTCAACGTCTTTTTTTGCCTTCTATAGACTAGAACTCAAAAATAATGCCTTTTTCGAGCTCCTGAGGCGATTTTGAGTCGATATAGGGTGTTTGGAAACACTTTAAAAAAATTGATTTGGGGGGCGGTGGTGTATATCCAAGTAGCGCCCAGTTTTTCATGTCAAAATTTTTCGTCAAAAGTTGCTCAAAATAGCAATGCTAAAGTACCTGCATAAAATTTATCTTGAGGCTACTTAATTTAAAGAGGGGACTTAAATTTTTATTTCATCTGTCAGACAACGGTTAAATTAGAGACGGGCTTTTAATTGAAGAAAATAAGTCATACTAAATATGACTAAAGTGTAGGGGTCAAACTAAAAACTTGGGCTGTGCCTGATTTTCATAACATCTCTATCTCCAAACATTTTTTTTAAACTTAAAAGGTAGCTTCAAGAAACAAAATATTAAAAATTTTATCAAAAAATGGCCCTTCATGAATTTAAAAGTCACTCAAAATTTCATAAAATATGCCAAGGTAAAGAAATCAATTTTTCCAATAATTTGATTTCTATGAGCCATGGAAACCTATTTTTACAATGACTGATAATCAATAATTTTCTTTAGTTCCCCACATGATGATTTTTTTTAATAATAAATAAGTAATTCTCACCTTTTTTGCAAATTCAGCAACTTGGAGGCAAATGTCCATGCCTGAAAAACCAGCTCCGATGATACAAACAGTCTGGCCAGAATAAATGTCAGCCTTTCTATAGTAATGGCTGTGAATAGAAGGCAGTTTGTATTTACATAAAAATGGGAGTATCCGCGGACATGAGAAATGACCATTGCACACAAAAACAGCATCAAACACTTCGGTAAATGTCCTAGATTTAGCTGCTGCTTCCATTTTCTGACTGACAGTGACTTTCCATTGGGTAGTGTTTTCAGATTTAGGTTGATTCACTCGTTCAACATTTAATACAACACTGTTGAACTAAAAATTTATTTTTTAATGCTTGCTTTTATCGACTCTTTAAATTTATAAAAAAATTAGAGCTTTCTTATATAGCAAAATTGTGTTAAAGACCCCTCCCTATACTCAGAAAGTATCCCGTGAGTCAGGATTTTGAATATGATGTCTTAAAGTCTCGACTCACTTTTTAAAATTTTGAGCCGAGTCGAGCCGTCGAGCCGAGGGCTCGAAAATTTCGAGGGCTCGACAACCCTACTCCTCACTAACATAGTGACCGCGCTACTCAAAATTTGGACGGCGTCCCGTCCCCGTCTTTCACGTTTTCGACCGGCCGTCCGCCGGCCGTCCGAATTTTTTTTCTAACGGCCGGCCGTCGGCCGGCCGTCCAATATTTCGCCGTCTTGCTAAAATTTTCGCCGGCCGTCCGCCGGCCATCCGATTAAAATTTTCTAACGCCGGCCGGCTCAAATAGCGAAAAAAGTTCTGTGACAAATTTTTTACTTAAAAATTGATTTTTATTGAAATAATTAAGCAACTTAAGAAATATATATCGAGTTATATATCAGAAGTGTTCGAGACTTTAAAAGTTCTTTGTTGATACCCACTCTTCTTCCTTCCGCATGCATTGTCATTATGGAAAAGATCCTTTCAGCAGCACCAGACGAAGCAGGAATTATCAAAATATCGATTGCTAACTTTTTTATCGGTCCATCTGGCTGAACTTTTTGTTGTTTTAGAAATAGTTAGTGTCTTTACCTCGTTTGTCCAAAACGTTATAAGAATAGATGTTGTTGTGAACAAAGGAATTGATTACTTTGACTGAGATTCTTCAGAAGAAACACAACAGCTACTTGAAAAATATCTTGATGAATTGAGAAACAAACTGCGAGATCGTAAACGTTTGAATAAAAAGCTTATTGTGATTAGTTATTATACATGTTGAATGAAATAAACATAGGTTTTCAACATAAAAAAAACAAAAAAATTTTTTTTTCCAAAATTCGTTCGGTATAATGAAGGACGATCTCAAGCTCTTGGCCGACCGTCCGGTTTTTCGGCGCCGTCCGGATGGGGACGGGACGGGCCCGGCCGGACGGGCGGTCACTATGCTCACTAAGAATATTTTTTTAAATAATACTTTAAATATACCTGTATCAAATGTCTAACTGGTTTTGCATATTCCTGCAGGTAAGTCAAGACATGTTCGCGACTGATAAATGAATCACCATCTTTATTTACAATATCGTCATAAGAAAGCTCTTCAAAGCTCATAACTTCTTTTGGTAGATTAGTGCTAAAATAATTTTTCTTAAATTTTTTTATTTCTAATCTCTAATGGTTACTCACCTTAAAGACCCTATATCTCAGCCCAAATCATATTTTAGATCGTTAATAACTGAGTTTTATAAATCACTACCAGCTCTACGAATTATAATTTTTTGATTTTTGTTTACACAATAAAGTCTCCTAATTAACCAATAATTTTTCCGCTTTTTAACATAGCATGCAGGACAGTGATTAAAAAAAATTAACTGTCATGTTTCTCAAAAACTATCGGTTAAATTGAAATTCCTGCGAATGTTAGGGCTAGACTCATCAAATCAAAACTGAAAATCTCAAAAATTGAGGTAAAAAAGTGTCGACCCTAAGCAGGAACAAACTTTTGAGGTGTACACCAGGGCTGAATCGGATATGAAAAAATATCGGATCGGATATTGGATACCGGATGTCAAAACGTGCCGGATATCTTTTATCGGATACCCGATTTCGGATATTTTCGAGAATTTTTTAAAAAATTTCCGAAAAATTTTAAGAAAATTGGCCATTTTGAGAGGGGTCTCAAATATCGGATGTAAAAAGTGCCGGATATCGGATACCCGATGCAGCCATGGTGTACACTAAAGCCGGAATCGACTGTACACTAAATTGAAAGTTGACTGTACAAAAAATGTATCTTCTGTGAAAAATGTATACGTTTTAGCTACAGATTACACAATTTTTACGAAGAGATTTCATGCACCCAGTGAACTAATTGTTTCTGTTAAAGAGAAAAGCCAACTTACAGCAACACATCATACATGCTGGAGTGAACATTCCACTCTCTGTTCACAGTTTCCTGATCACTTTTTCCATTTGTAGGGGGCTCCAAATAAATCCACGTGCCGCCGATACTGTCGCTTTTCTCAAATATCGTAATATTTATATTTGCCCAGCCAGCTTTATTGACTGCTAATAGTTTTCGTGCAGCACAAAGACCTGCTGCTCCACCACCGCCGATTATGCAAACGTTTTTCTTTTCCATTGATTGAAAAAGAGCAAAATTTGCTTTAAAAGTGTTTGCTAGGCACTAGTCAATAACGCTTTAAATAGAGACTTTATTTTGAAACACAGCAAAAGAAAAGTGACGATCAATCAAATAAAGACAATTATCACTGCTTTAGTTCCTTTTCTCTTTTGTCTAGATTGTTTAAACTGTTGTATAACAAAAAAAGTGTTATTCATAAGGAACTAATTTTTGATTTTTAGAACGGGTTCTCGCTGTTGCTGTAAAAAAGTAAACAATGTTTTATAACGATGTACAGTTTAACCCAGGGCACGTATATGTCCTTTTTAAAAAGATTTGTCCTTTTTTCGGGACCCCAAATCTTTTTTTATTTTTGAAATTTTAGTCAAAATCTTTTTTTTCGCTTCGAAATGGCAATAAGCACTGGATAAAATGACCTTTTTCCTTCAAAATGGTCAAAATGTCCTTTTTTTGAAATTTTGAGATACGAGCCTTGGTTTAACCTGAAAATGACCTTGGATCTGACACTTTCCTACAATAATGGGCCGTAGTAAATGAGTGCTAGCGGTGGCATGTGCCATCAAGATTTATTGTCGTGGCTCTGTGGTACTCCTATCGAAAGGGCCCCCCAAAATTTTTGCCTTTTTTGCCTTGGTCCCCCCTGTTGTTTTTTCCATAATTTTTTTACAATTTTAAAATTTTTATTCTTTCAGTTTTACAGCTAATATTTTCATTTGGATAAATTATTTTATTAATCATCAAATACATCGTAATCCCATTCACTATCAAAAAATTCACGTATAACAATTTCGTTATCGATACATACAAACACTTCAGAAATTTGTTTCCACAAATAATAAAAAGCGTCGTAACCTTCGAATTTCTTTTTTCCAGAGGTACTCAGACAAGAATTGCGTAAAAAGAGCACGAGATGTTCCACCACGCCTGCGATTCGCTTGTTTAAACTTCTGCCATGTAGATTCTATTGTCTGTGTATGAACATCGGGGAGACGATGTTCATACACAGGGGGGACCAAGGCAAAAAAGTCAAAAATTTTGGGGGGCCCTTTCGATAGGAGTTCCGCTCTGTTGTGATAGAGGGGGTACCTTTTTTTGCCTTGGTCCCCCTGTAGATTTTTTTTAAAATTCTTCTGGGGCGCTTTTTGGAAACAAATTTTATTAATGTATATACATAGAGATTAGAGTTCTTGAGCATTGTAAATTGAATATACGCAGATACATCATGTCTGTCGACTACATCCACAAGTGTTCGGCCCATATCTATACTCAGCATATAACACAAAGTATATTTTATAAACTACAATATAACTGATAAATTAAATAACAACAATCACTAAACAGTAATTTGGCGCCTTTTGTATTGCTAAAAATGGGTATAAATTTAAAAAAAATCCACAGGGGGACCAAGGCAAAAAAGGGTGCCCCCTCTATCGCAACAGAGCCGAACATGCCATAATTTAGTAAAAAAACATTTTACATTTTCGCACTAACGTTAGGTTACTTTACTTTAGATTACTTTAGGTTGGCACTAGTTGACTGAACCGTTTTTTTCGGACCTCAATGCAAAGTCAAAATTTAGTCAAAAATTTTACCCAACACTACGTTCCCTTACCTGAAAACCTGCTTTCTAGACATTTTAAACCCTAAAACACACTAAATCATGGTTAAAACCAGGGCTCGTATCTCAAAATTTCAAAAAAGGACATTTGGTCAAAAAAAAGGACATTTTGACCATTTTTGAAGGAAAAAGGTCATTTTATCCAGTGCTTATTGCCATTTCGAAGCGAAAAAAAAAAGATTTTGACTAAAATTTCAAAAATAAAAAAAGATTTCGGGTCCCGAAAAAAGGGCAAATCTTTTTAAAAAGGACATATACGTGCCCTGGTTAAAACTTATTTTCGGTTATTTCCCTTTATATAATGTACTCCAGCGCAAATTAATAACTTTTTTAAGCCCTATTTGTCTAAATCTAGACAGACAGATAGACAGACAGACAAATAGACCAGACAGTTACCCTATTCGTCCAGCCGAGTGACTAGACAATTCCTTTCTATTAATTTCCATGTTCTAAACACAAACTTCATTACTAACTTCTTATTAGCAAGTTCGTATACAATTACTTATTTTAAGAGGTCATTAAAAATATTAGTAGTCTAATACCCCTTTTTTGTCCGGGTAGCCGGAGTAGGGAAAAGAGAAATATTTGTCTGAAAGCTTTTCGAGGGTTCATACCCGCATAGTGATCATATTCTGCTAAAGCCCTTCATCTCATCATTTTTTTCTAGTTTTTTAAGAACCTGACACTCCCATACAACATGAACATTCATTATTTTTTCTAACTTTTTTAATTTTTCTTTGGTCTTTTCATAGTTAAACCCGGAATTGTTACCATTCAAATTCTTGGCTCCACAATGATACCAACCATGAAAACCACATCCTTGGAACTCGATAACTAAATCTTTATTTCTCCAAAAGCAGGTATCCTATCAAAACTGTTTACATAGCCATTGATTTCAAGCTCCCAAATTTTCTCACCCCCATTGCGAGCATGCTGTACTTGAATGCCATATTTATATGCAAACCATTCGAAGTAACGAATAGCAATTTTGCTTTGGTTTTCGCTTTTGTCATACCTTCTTTCAGGCACGATAGAAATAGTTTTTTTGTTTCAAGAACTTCATTTAAAAAATTCTTATTATAGCTCCTGCAATAGTAGAGCTAAAGTCAAGAATGTCACTATCGGCTATTGCAATCATTATTTTTTTCATTACAATTATTGCTTCTAACAAAATTAAAGTGTCTGTTTTCAAAGGTCCCTTAAATAGACAATTTGAGGTGTGGACTAAATTCTAAAACATGCTCTATATTTACTTACAAAGCTTTTTAAAAAGCTCGTGTTAGACAAGACTGTCCTATTGTATCTGGTTATAACAGGATTCTTAAAGATAAGAAATCTGTAGTAACATCTGAAAATCAATCTAAAAAGTATTCTCCTTGTAATAGAAAAGGTTATCGGTCAGATTATAGGATTTTACCTTTTGGCTATGAATAATTTATTTATCAGAAATTGTAAATTAAAAATTTTATAGAAAGTAAAAAATAAACAAATAAAGTGTGGAAATATTTATATGATCCCTGTGATCAGTTAACGTATTCCGGTGCATGGACTGGCTTTCTAATATAGCAGTGGAATACGACGGTTGACAAAAAAAAGCTAGAATGTTACTCATTCTAGATTTTCCAGATTTTCCTAGATTTTTATGAATAATTTTTCTTATAAAATTTTGAAAACTAAAAATCTTAAAGTCTTTTATTGTATCTGATTATATAAATCATTACAATAAATAATCCGTATTAACATCTTTGAATAAAAAAAAAGTATATATTTCAAGTACCTAAGCTTTAAAACGGGTAAAAAAACGCCTGAAAAAGGTACCTGATTTTGCAAGAGAAAAAACATATGAAAGAGGCACCGCAGTCAATGAGTGGAGACGTAAAAAAAATTTCAAAAATCAATATTTCTCTGTTCCCTCCTCCGGCTACCAGGGCAAAAAAGGGGTACTAGAATAGTAATATTTCTTTTATTAATCGATGCAAATGCAAAAATCTCGCAAATACCAAAAAGCAATTTCCAAATATGGGTGAAAAATATATACGGCGAAAAAATTTAAGCACCTAAGAAGATTAGCCTGATATTTAGCAACAATAACCGGTACAGTATATTTTCTAAAAAACTGTAACATTTCATGTCGTTGTAAGTTATAAAACTTTTATTATGTTTTTCTTTCACCTTTATAGCATTAGACACAATTGATACTACTGAAATTGAAGTTTTAGACTTGTTTCTGATTAGTATTAAAGAGTAGTAGATGCCACACAGCGCAACATCCAGAGTGTACAATAATGTGGCATATTGACCCACGTAATTAGCAAGGGAGATTCCAGTTATCTTTGAAAAAAATGGATAAATAAATTATCAAAAAAAATTGACAACAATTCCACTTACTTGATTAAAAAAATATCCAGAAAAGGCAGGTATGACATTGAGAAATATTTCTGAAAGGGCTGTTGCTTTCACCGTTCTATTTTTCTTAAAATAAACATTTATTGATTTTTTTCTAAATTCGTATCTTACAATTGTGGAGCTGCTATGCCGGACTAAATAAAAGAAAAATCCGCTGCACAAAACATTCATAGTTCCAATAAAAAGCTTTAAAAATAGTTGAGGCAAATTACGGTATTTTGGTACAACACACACCCAAATATCACAGTCTAAATAATAAAATTAACCAAGCTATACTTAAAAAAGTGTATTTTTTAATCTGTGTGCTCAGTTTCAGCAAGAAATTTCAAAAATGCTTTCGGCCGCCTTACGTGCCGGGCCGAAAATCCCACTTAAAGTAGTATTTATACTTTTATTCTCAACTATTGGGTATCAACTAGAGTTGTCCACCGTCGGTTTTTTCGGTTTGGTCGGTTTTAAAAACCGGTTGTTTTGTAAACCCGGTTTCAGTTTTCGGTTTGGTTAAATGCGGTCAGTTAACTGCCGGTTTTTCGGTTTTTCTCCAGTACGAAATTAGACTAGCCTGTCCTACATCTTAATATGATGTATAACAAGGTTTTATGCTACATTTTAGCTGGCATACCGTATTTTCTCTAATTAGCCGACACCCTCTAATAAACTGACACTATAGAGGAAGGTTGAAAAATAAACCGACACCCTCTAATGAACCGACACCCCAAAAAAATTTTCAAAATTTTTAGTAATATGACGACATATTTTTTACTCGTCCATACAGCGCTTCATTCATGACTGATTTCTGTTGCTGTGTTCATCGAATGGATGCTAATTTCTTTATCTCAGTAAATGGATGAATCACATTTAAGAAAACTATGGAAACGACTGATGCGACGGAGAAGACGAGCAACCAACTGTGCCAAAAAAACTGCAAGGTTTACTCAATTGAATAGAAACTCGATGTCATCATGCACGCAAAGCGAGTCTTATAAAATGCCGCCAGTATAAAACTTAACTTTGTTCGATTGACAGTCATAGATTCTGCGAAGCAAGAAAACCAACTGAAATAGTTTAAGTGAGATTATTTCTTGAATTGTAGACGAGTGTATTAATATTTTTAGCGCGTCATTGCCGGCCAGAAGGCAAATAAAATAACTAGGAGGTGGTCAGCCACTGAAGTTCACAAATCTCGACACGCAGTTGGCAGCATGGGTCAGGGAACGCCTGTCAAAGAAGCCTCGGGTCATCCAAATAAAGGCAAGCGTAGGATGTCTGCCAATCGTGGGATGCTTTGCCAAAGAAGATGATTCCCAAGTCATTTAAAGGTTGGCTTTTATTTATAAAAATCAAAACATATCCTTGTTCAGACTTTGAAATAACAAATGCGCACTATGGCAACGAAGACAACCGGACAAGTGGCAGAAAGACTCCAGATGCTACAAGATACCCGTTTTTCTGCTGAAGATCTCACGCCAATCGAAGAAATTGTTTCGGATGAAGACGATGATAATGGATTTGCCAGCGATCGCTCACTCGAAGAAAAAAAATTAAAATAAGCTCCTAATCTGTTCATGATATTTGAGATTACTAATAAAAAAAATTTCAACATGCTTCTGCTGAAAAAATTTCCGCGGTGACGGCGCGGTGAGGTCGAAAAATAAATCGACACCCTCTGACAAACCGACACCCTAGAGGAAGGTTGAAAAATGAACCGACATGTCGGCTGATTAGAAAAAATACGGTAGTTATTTTAAGCATCCATTTTTATAATTTTGACTTCACAGATCGTCTAAGAATTTTTCTTTCATTTATTATGCATTGCCTTCATATAGTTTGCAATGTCAAAAACACAATTTTTGCTTCAACTACTACTGAGAGTGGTGTAATTCAAGGGTTTGTAGGTTAACCTGTAGCATAGGTGAAGTCTAGGTTAGGTAAGTCGAATACTCAAAAATTAGGTTTTTAGAAGGTGGATAAGCATTCTAAAAATATATTTCCACTATTTGTGGACTATGTTAACTATCTTTATTGATGTGAAGCCGTTTTGGGTAGGATACCGTGGTCTGTTTGACTGTATTTATTCAGTCAATTTTTTTAGTCTTTATTTAGTTTCCGTACCCTCTGAGTAATCAAGAGAAAAAAGAGTTCGCAAACAAGGCTAAAATTGGCTTCACAATTCAGACTTTGTTGCTTTTCTTTTGCAATTGAAATGTTTTCTATTAGAACGATGAAAGACCCCTCAACTTTCACAGTCTGTATCTTGGGGCAGATTAAATATTTGATAAAACTGTCTTCTTACATTCTCACGAGTTCCACCGATTCTGGTTTTTTGAAATTAGGTTGCGCGCCTAAAAGCGTTGAGCACCCCCCGTGAGATCATGCCAATATTTGCCACCATTTTGCGACGCTTGAAAAATACAAGACCAGTGCCCGTATTCAGGGTTAAATCAAGTGCCGAAATCGGACCGATTATGGTACCATATTGATACCTTAAAACATTTTGAAGAAAAATTTTGACTTTCAGTTATTTTTAAAATGTAAAGTAGGGTCGATTTACTTGTAAAATGCTTTGACCTGTGCAGAAATCATGAGAGGAAGCCGAGATATGAAGAAAAGAAAGCGGTACCAAAATGGTAATGTTTTTCCCTGAACGCAAGTACAGGGTCTTTTATCGGAGAAAATACGGTACGTAAGAAAAACAACAGAAAACCACAAAAAAATAAATAATTATATATTTGTGATTATCTGATAAAAATTATACTCACAATTACTGTTGGAAAGTAAACTTTTTTTTTAACAATTGACAATTTTAGTTGGTCGAAACAAGGTAAAATAAACCGAAAAACGCCGGTTTGCTGGCACGGTTTCCGGTTTTTCTCGGTTTGTCGTACCCGGTTTTCGATTCCGGTTTATTAGTCGAAAAAACCTGGTTCTCGGTTAACCGACCGTGGACAACCCTAGTATAAGTAACATAAGTTCCAGGAACGCTCGTATGACTGTTTTTTGGCGAAATTTTTGAAATCTGCATTTTTATGACTAATAACATTTTGTGGCACTTGTTCGGTTGGGGGGGCCTTTACAAAATTTCACTTGTGGTCTAACGGCCACTTTTTTCGTAGCACAAGTTCCTTATTTTTTGAACTTTATTATTGTTTATTATTGAACTTTATTATTTGTTGTTATTGTTCAAAACAGAAATAAAAATTATTTGGTCAAAAATATCAGGGCCCCCCCAACCGAACAAGTACCCATTTTGTTTGTAAATTGATGTTTCCTGCTACCAGAATAAAGAAAATCGCGAATAAAAATTTTTACATTTTTTGCCTTGGTCCTCCTGTGGTCATTTTTCACACATTGAAATTAAATTTACTAGAATTAGCAAGTCCTGAATTCTAACAGCAGATTCATGATCAGCGTACCCGATTTTCTTACAAAACTTTTCTTAAACGCTAAAATTGACAGTTATACTTTAAATTCCGTTCGAGACAATAAACATTTAAATATTCAAAAATTTTTAGCGGCTTTAGGCCTCAAAATTTGGCCTTGTGGTCAGATCTGCACACAAGTACTTTTGTAAAAAATAAATCATGTTTGCAAAAAAATGTAACCTTTTTTCAAATCTAACGGTAATTCCATCATATAAATAAAGGTGCTAAACAAGTAAGCACTGAATAGAACTACAAGAATACTACGGACCAGCCAAGCTCTAATTCTGTCATTGTAGCGAATTGTGAGTTTAAGCACTAAACACCTATCCAAAGTCAAAAAAAATATTACTATAGGTCCAACCACCAAGTAATTTAGTGTCCATATACCAAACCAAAAAATTAAATAAGAATTGTAGAGGTTCTTATCGTTTCTCCACCAAAATACTATATAAGCATGGTAGGTAAAAGAAAGTAATAAATTGACTATATGAACGAGCATATAAATTAGCATAGTAGCTGATAAAGATGGTATTGCAAGAGCACCTGGTCTGAAAAAATGGCAAAATACTATTCTGCTCATTGTGACTAGTCCAATAAATCCACAGACAATAATAGAAATGCCTTCGAATAAGTAGAGATAAGTTAAATAGCCACCACTCATGTCACACACACCAAAAAATATTGAAGATGTTTAATAGCGAATATTAAATTTATTTTATATAGTTTTAAAATGATAGTGCTTGATTATTAGATACGCACTAATTACTTATTTGAACTTGTTAATTACAGCATGTGTCCTTAAGAAATTTTCAAATTTCTTACTTAATAGTTTTCTCGCCTCTTCAGTGATGAGGAACAAATTCACCATATCTCTTTTCGTACGTATCATAATTAATAGGTAGAACTTAGTATGATCAGCTATTTTTTTTGTTAAAGAAGTTTAATTAGCGCTAGAACTATGTAATTTGAGGAAGTGGTATTGGAAACTTTTACACTTAAATAACCGATCATTTACGACAACTCAGATTTTCACCTGATCATTTATTATAGCAACAAATATTTAAAAGGCAGTTTCTGCGAAAATAAACCACTTCATATAAACATCCGTTTTCTCAAATTTTTAGTTATACTCTCATTTGAAAGAGAGACAGTTCTGAGTAAGTTTACTTTTCACAAAACGCCAACTTTAAATTCGAATGTTGAGATACGGTCAATTTGAAATTCGACGTATGTCGAATGCTTGAATGTGGTCGTTTCAGTTTTTCACACATTTTATACCATTCTACGTAGAATTGAGCGAGTTTTCTTATGGTATAGACCAGTGTTTCCATGATGTCATTTTTTTGCGTATGATATGATAGTGATATGATGTGGCCGAGAAATTTTTCGCATGATATGATAGTGATATGATGTTGTCTCAAAAGTTTTCGTATGATATGATAGTGATGTGATAGTATTAAAAATTTTTCCAGGTGATATGATAGTGATATCGGTAAAAAAAATTAGTGTCGAGTATTAGACTACAAAAATATGAGCAACCAATGAGACACTGCAGGTAGACAAACAAATGGGATGAGCAAACTTTATTCCAACCGAGCAAGGATCTTAGAAACTATTCTAAATTTGGGAATTAAGATAACAAAACAACCGTGAGTTCAAGAACTTGTGCCCTTGTCCTATTACTCTGCTTGCTCACCACTGGAGATCCCATGGAATAGACGCGCTCAATTGACGCTGCGGAAGCCGGTGTAACGAGCATTTCGATGGCCAATGAAGCAATTTCCTTCCATTCCTAAATACTTGTTTCTAACTTTTTTGTTGCAAAGAATAAGGAACTTACCGTCTCCTTCAAAGTGAACCAAAATCGTAAAGAATTGATCGGGGCCTCTAGAGATTGATCTTCACAACCGTCGGAGAGGGAGGATTTGAACGGCGATTGTTGTTTTGATTTTGCATGTTGGCCAGTAGCTCAAAGATTCCCGGCGCCACGCCTGGCACGACCTCCGGCACTACAGCTTCGCTTTGAGAAAGCGGAGGATTGGGAGAATGGTCCACCGATTTCAGAAGCTAAGGAAGGAAGAATTGAAATTCGTTACAAAACTTTCTGAATATAATTGCTCACCATTCCAAACAAAGCGATAAGGCAAGAATCGTTGATATGATGATGATATGATATTGGCTGAAAAATTTCGGGTGATATGATAATGATACGATATTGGCGAAACTTTTTTCCCGGGTGATATGATAATGATATTGGCTAAAAAAAATTCAACTGATGTGATATTGATATCACTATCATATCATTATTTTATCATAAATAATGATATCATGGAAACACTGGTATAGACAGCTCTTATGGTATACACAGCAAAAAATAAGCAATTAGCACAAAAGTCGTATTTTCAAAAACAGAGATTTTCAAATAAAAATCTATTTTCAATGCTTTAACGGTCGCCTCCCATATTTTTTATTACGGATTCAGAAAGCGCTACAAATTTTGCACAAGATAAGTTAGAAAAATTATGAAAAAGTGCAGCAACACAAAGTTTTCTATAGTGCAAAATGGTGTGCACACCAAGTTTAGGAACTAAAACCTAATGTGCACACTATTTCGACCTATATAAAAAAATAAAAAAGTGTCCTTGAATAAACTGCATACTTCGGAATCGGGATACTGTTACAAATGGCTTTATCTATTGCGCGCATCGCCAGCAAAAGCGTGTGAGCATCCGGCTCAAAAAATCCAGATTCGTTTTCAGTCATTGTCACATCTACTTGCTCAATTGAGTTTTATGCCTTTGTGATTTTTTTAGAAGCTACTCGGTATTTGTCGGAAAAACGTTGGTTAACTGTATGGCCTAAACGAATTTTTCACGTAGCACAATTTTTTTAATATAGACTTGCCATTTTGAAAACCCTCACACATTCTGACTTCATAATTTTGTACGATCCTAGAAAGCGAGGCTTAAATTCAAAAACACCGAAAATCCTTACCGGTATAGGTAAAGCCAACTTCCAAGCCTTATTTAAGGTTTGAAAACCGTTCTCTGACTGGAGTGATACGCTTCACAATTGTTTGTCGTGTGTGGAGCATTTTGCGGAAAAGAGCAAAGAGAAAAGAAATTTTTCAGACTCAACCATTGCTTTCTAAAACCACATTAAAAATTTTATACCTGACCCAAATTATCTTACTCGAAATATATGACAAAGGAATGCAAATTAGTCCTCGTATCACCTTCGAAGTGTTCATCGATGTATTTCATAACCAGATTAACGCATCGAAGCACAGATCTTTTCTTATATGCTGTAGTGATCCCATCATACGGACAATTCTCTCGCAATTTTTTGCTTTCACCGTAGACTTCATCAAGATTGAGCTTTTGAACCTAAATGTTACATGGGACGTTGAAATTTGACCTAAGTGTTACCTTTCTATAGCTGGCTTGTCGAATATGGAAAGTGCACACATGGGTCGATATAACAGGACCACCAAGGGCTTTTTGCACTTCCTTGAAAGATTTCCAAGAAGCTCTTTCACAATCAAAAAGGGCACACTTTGGCTGAAATTCGAGTCCCTCTTCTTTAGCCAGCTTTTTGCAAGAATGAAAAACTAAATTTTCGATCAAAATATTTCGCAGATGAAAATGTAAAAATTTTACTGTGCTCCCAAAGCTTTGTGTACACCTCTTTTGTTTTTTTTGCAACAGTATAGTTATAGCTGGAACACATATGTGTTTGCCAGAATCATCCGTTTTCATGCCAAATATTCGATAAATTTGGTAACTGCCTGAAAGCATGAAAATATTTTCATTTTGCTATATTCAAAGCTTCTACCAAAGGCTTTGAAAGCATGAAAATATTTCCATCAGAAAGCCAGTAATCGCAATTAACAAGTAAACGACTTTGATTTTCCGACCCGAATGTTGCAATGTTTTCCTTTAAAAAAGCGAGTAAACTAACTATTGAAATTCGAACATGAGAATGCAGCTTTTCTTTAGTTGAGAGATATCCATAAATGCCAGACTCAGCACTCCGCGTATAGGCGAACTTTCTGTGCTTAATGTCGCTTAACTATTTGTAGGAGCTTATCTGAGAATACTTTTTTGCCTGAGCTCTTCCAAACATCTTCTCTGTAGCGACGAAGTTGTCTACCTTGGCACCCCGACAGGCATTTTTAAAAGCAGCTGAAATTTTTCAAAACATGCTAAACACTGAGCATTTGCAAAACATACGTTCTCCATCTAGACGATAAGCCTCAAGTTTGTCTATCAGCAATATTGCACTCAACTTAGGCCCATCGTTCGTGCCATCAAGGGCAATGTTGTCGCGAATTTTCCTCGCTTCTGTCAGACCATGAATAAAAAAACATAGAAAATGCACAAAAAATATCACGTGAGAAATTTACTTCATGCTTGTTTTTCGGCTCGCAGAAATGAAAACGTCTATCTGGTGTTTGATCTGATCGGCATACAATGCAATCAACGCCATCTTCTGTGAGAATTGTTATTGTTGGCACGTCATTTGTTATGCTCCAGCTTGGATCTTGTTTAGCCAAAATGACGCAGGCAGAACAACGATAATGAAGATACTTTAAAGAAATAAAATAATTTCATAAAACTGTAAATGATAGGCACCTTTCTTGTGGCAGTTTCTTTAGCACTTCATACGCGTTTCCAAACATAGCATGTGGCCTTGTCAGAAGCATCGGTTACGGGGAATCTATAATTTGATGTACATTTCGTAGGTGACTTAAGAGTTTTTGTGACTTAAGAGTTATGTACCTTGAAGCCGGCATTACGCCCAGGAATGAAATTTACTATTACCCCAGAAGAGATTCACACTTTACCTTCAAGGCCTCCAAGGGCTTGCTTCATCCTTGAGTTGATATTTTGAGGCTGTTGAATCGAAAGAACTTGGCTACCGCTTGGCTTATCATCGTTGCTAGTTTTCATTCTTCCAAGTTAATCGATAGACTAGAAATGAAAACATTGCCGAACAACAGATTTGCAACATCATAGTAGAATGAAACATGTGGGCAACGACTTGAACAGATCACCAAATTGAAATAAAATGACTTCCTTTCAAGACAAAAAATACCCTGAAAAACATACCCCAAAAACCCCCCTTGAAATAACCCGGGTTACTTCAGAGAGGGGGTCATTTCAGGGGTCATGTCCTGAAACCTGGTGGGATGAATTCAACCTGTACCCCTGCAAGCTTGTCAATAATGTTTTCAAATTATTTTTTTGTTTGCTCTTAAAATTTTTTCAAACTATAGAACCAATTACTAGTCGAACGCAACGTTGCTTGACATTGCCAGATGGCCAGATACTCTACAACTTTTCTATATGAATTGGTGTTTAAAATTGAATAATAAATAAAATTAAATTTTTAAATGCACACAAAAAAATAATTCGAAAACATTATTGACAAAATTAAGGTAGTCCCGCGCGAAATCGTATTTTGCAAATTGCTGTTCTTATCAAGTTTCATGGTCTTTTAAGCAGATTATGTTTGAGCCTGTCCTAACATATGATGGCCTATCTTAGAGAAGAACCATAGAAAGAAAAAAAAATTCAAAATTGAACACTTTTTCTTATATTTGACAAAAATTTAGTCAAAAATATTAGGGTATTTCACGACCGCTGAATGCATAGTTTCGGTCAACTGGGTCCTGCTAAAACATTTTGACAGAATCTCAACAAGCTTTTTAGTGCCATCCGATGCACAAGGAATTTTGAGTACCTTAATTAAAAGATCGTCAAAAACGAAAGAAAATCGAAATTCACGTAAAAATTGAAAAAGTAGCCAAAAATAGCCACAACAAAATTTAGGGTTTCTTTTGGCTGTTTGTTTCAATTTCTATGTAAATTTAGATTTTCTTTCGTCTTCGGTGATCTTTTAATTAGGGTATAGCATCTAATGGTACTGAAAGCTTGTTAAGATTCAGTCAAAATGTTTTAGCAGGACCCAGTTAACCGAAACTATGCATCACCGTATTATCTCTAATAAGCGCCCCCCCCCTCTACTTTGAGGGTCTGTATCTCGGGGCAGAGCAAATATTTTGCAGAGCTGTTTTTTGCATTTTCTTAAGTCCCACAAGCCCTACCGATTCCGCTTTTTGGATTTTGGTTGTGCACCCAAAAGTTTCGAGATCGAAAAATTTTTCCGATTTTCGGAGGGTTGAAGGATTCGGAGGGTTCGGAGAGGTCTTATCCCTGGTGTGGAGTATAAAGTGCAGCATAATTTGTAACATTTAATGTATTTGTAAATGATTTTATTTTAATTGTTTTACTTTTGTAATATAATACATAGTTGACACTATTGACACTGTAGTCTTAGACTTGTATCCTATAAGAATAAAAAAATAGTAGGTGCCACACAGTGCAACTTCCAGAGTGCACAAAAATAAGGCATATTGACCCATGTAATTTGCAAGTGAGATTCCAGTTATCTGTAATTTTTTTTTAATTTATAAAAAAATTATCAAGAAGAAAAAATTGACAAAAAAAATACTAATTACTTGATTAAATAAATATCCAAAAAAGGCAGGTATTACATTGAGAAAAATTTCTGACAGGACTGTTGCTTTTACGGTACGATTTTTCTAGAAAAAAACTGAGTATAGGTTGATTTTTCTAATTTGGTTTCTTACAATTGTGGAGCCACTATGACGGACCAAATAAAAGAAAAATACACTGCACAAAATATTCATAGTTCCAAGGACAAGCTTAACAGATAGTTGAGGCAAATTACGATATTTTGGAACAACACATGCCCAAATATCACAGTCTACAAAAAGCAAATAAATTATAATTCAAAAATACAATTTTTTACAAAAAATTGATACTAGTAGTTGACCACCCCAACGAAGGAGGAGAGGGAGGGGGTCGGCGTTTCAGAATAATGCAGCTTAAATTAGTATTGCGAAAAAAGCCAAAAAAATAAGCGTCACTTCGATACCCACTTTACCGGCAACCGGACATTTGTCACTTTTTTGTTAACTGTTTTAGTCATTTTTGTCGTACACAGTTAACTAAAAAGTGACAAATGTCACGCGACATCTTATATGGTATTTGGCATGTGTGGGTGGGTGGGTGGCTAACGCTTTTTTACTTCGAAGGGCAGAACGGGTCGTAGATAGCGAAATCACTTTTGTCGCTAATACCATCGTGTTCCCCAGAATGTCAGCTTTCGTTTTAAAAAAAGAACAGGCGAAAAAAATGAGTTCTGATAGGGGATATACCTATTTTTATGAATGAACTCATAGCCCCTCATTGAAATTTCGAAATGCTATAGAGGCGCCGATAGGCGCCTGTGGTCCCTTGTTTGTCAATATTAGTGACAAATGTCCGGTTGCCACTTTATAGGGTTGTCGATCGATTAATCGAAAATTATCGAAATCGATCGGTAATCGAGGTTTTTTCGATATTTCGATAATCAAAAATTTTCAAATCGATCGACAACCCTACCACTTTACCACTTTGTGTGTCAGGTACGTAATTGTAAACGTCTTAACCCCAAGGTTCCAAGCCCTCTGGGATGTTTTAAAATCAGGACAGCAAAAAATTTAAGAATTAACCTTTTTTCAAATCCAACGGTAATTCCATTAAATAAATAAAGGTGCTAAGCAAATAAACAATAAAGAGAACTAAGAGAATAGTACAAACTAGCCAAGCTTTAATTCTGTCATTGTAGCGAAATGTCATTTTAAGCACTAAACACCTGTCTAACGTCAAGAAAAATATGACTATTGGTCCACAGACCAAGTAATTCACAGCCCAAATTCCAAACCAAAAAATTAAATAAGAATTGTAGAGGTTCTTATCGTTTCTCCACCAAAATACTATATAAGCATGGTAGGTAAAAGAAAATAATAAATTAATTATATGAGTGAGCATATAAATTAGCATAGTAGCTGATAAAGATGGTATTGCAAGAGCATTTGGTCGAAAAAAATTGCAAAAAACAATTGTGCTCATAGTGACCAGTCCAATAAACCCAAAGACAATAATTGAAGTACCTTGGAATAGGTAGAGATAGCTTAGATAGCCACCAGTCATTTTATTAAACTAAGACACTCCACAAAATATTGAAGATGTCTTGTTAAGCATATTCATATTTAATGTTTATAAGTTACTGGTGCTTGATTTTCAGACAGCGACCTAATTACTTAGTTGGACAACATAATTACATACTTGTAATTACATACTTTACACATTTTTTTTCCTTAAAGGTTTTCTTAATTTTTAGCGCATGGGAAAAAAAACTATCTTCTCTTCTGCCACATACATTGTAATTACAACGTTGAATTCTAAAACCAGCATTAGGAATTATAACGTTTAAACTGAAAATTTTCAGTCAATTCAATAATAAAATAATAAGAAAACTAACTAATTAAAGTATAAAATAAAATTCTAAGCGAGAAAATTTCAAACCATACAATGGTTTTCAATCAAAAGTTCATCACTTGAATTAGAGGCAATCCGACGCTACTGGAATATAGAACGCCACCAACACCCCCAAAGCTAATGGAACATAATTCCTACCCCCTCCCTTCACCAAAGTTACTGGAATATAACCACCTTATAAGAGTGGGCCGGAGTACCTTATATCGCATTTTTGAAAAATGTACTTTATTTTGGACCCGAAATCTTTATTTTTTTTCAAAATGTACTATATTTAAAAATTTTCAGTTCGCAGCCCTGCTGTATTGAAAGAGTAGTGAAATAATAGGAGTCCGATTTTCTAGCAAAATGTTTCCAAAAGTGTATTTTCGGCTGTCTTACCATGTTTTTTAACTTGGACCGTGGCGAAATGAGACTCTATATCAAGGCTCCCAAATGGGTTGATTAATCATAAAAAGGTTGATTTTAGCAGGTGAAATCTGACGATTCTATAATGGTTGATTTATCAGAAAAGGGTTGATTTTTATCAAGGAAGGTTGAGTTGTCTGATTTCTTCGCTAAAGACCTCCCCCTTCTTCGCAGGTCATTTTACCTAGTGTTTTTAGTGTTTAGTGTTTTTAACTGCGTTGTGCAATCGACTGGGGGTGAAATCGAGTCAAGGAGTTCTTGATATATATAGCTTCAATATATTAGCTTTTAGCTGTAAACTATCACTTTTTTGCCTTTAAAAGTCCTCACAGAATATCGTTCTATCAGAATGAATACGGTAAAGTCTATTCATACATATCTAGCCAAAATTAAATTGATAATATCCTAATTTTTTTGCTTGAAATTACATTTTGACCTATACACTACCGGTAGTTCCCACCCATATTACATAAAAAAGGTAGCTAAGATTCTTAGCCATAATTTGGCATATTATATGGTCATCAGCACAAACTGAAAACAAAAAAGTGCGCAAAGTTAATTAAAAATGATTCATGTATGACTTCAGATATAAACTTCAGATATTTTTTAATAAAAAGGGAAAAAATCCGTGGGAGTTAAAATATAATTTTCGAAAAGTTTCTTATAAGAAGAAAAAACAAAGTCTGAAAAGTTTTGTTAAATTATAATATGAAACAAATTTGTGCTTGTAATTTTTAAAACAAAGTTCATAAAGAGTTGATGTACGTGGTATTTTCACACACTCATTCCTTGAACTTTTAGTGCTCAAAAGTTTTCTGTATTTTAAGTAACCAATGTTATAAAATCAATTTTAAAGGACCGAAATTTGGGAACTTGTGCACTTAGGGGGCCCTTTTTGGTTAACTGTGAATAGTGTTTAAACGTCTCCTAAGTAATAAAAAGATGTTTTCTAACATTTCCCTTACTAAAAAAATTGGACACCAAAGGTTGACCAATTGCATTGATTTTCCAAGGTAAAATATTTTATATTTTGGTCACTAGAACTGGGCAAAAGGAGTCTTTAATGCATTTTTAATCAAGAGTACTTCTCGGAACTATATATAAGGTAAGTGAGTACGCGCATCTCTAACTCTCAAGACCCCCTTCGGGGGCGAATGGGGTCTGGCGGCTTGGGGTTGAGATGCGCGCACCAATAATAGCTCGACATGTCACGTTATTTTCGAATCACCTTCTAGGGTGTCGAGTTATTGGAGATTGTCAGACTATTGGAGAATGTCGGACTATTGGAGACTGACAGGTTATTTTTTTGATCAAAGTTTCATCCAAAAACACACAACAAACATCAGAATTCCATCAAAAATGCTTAATAACAAATAAAACAATTATTTGACTTCAACAATCCATTTCCAAATCAAGACTGTGATCAGTCTAGTAGCTATTCTTTTCATCTTGCTGTGCATCGATTTCATCGGCCTGTTTTCGCTCCACCTCCAGCCAAGCTCTTGCATTTTGTAGCATAAGACGTCCCTCTGGCACTTGTCCACATTGCGATATAACGTGACCCCCGTTATAACGCGACTCTGGTGTCAGTCCGAACCAATAAAATTACTCCGATATAACGAATTGGCACAAAAATGTTCTATATATAAATTTGACAATTCGGTTTAAAATTTCATTTGTTATCATTTTTGTAATTGTCACACTTATTTTTGTTATTCTCTCGTTTTGTCATCGCTCATTCTGCTCTGATTTTTTTGCTTAGGTCATGATAACTCCAAGAAAACGCACGGCTCTCACGCTAGAAAAGAAAAAAGAGATCAAGCGGCTGCGAAAAAAGCAAAGGTGAACAACATTTCTCTTGCAAAGCATTTCAATCTAAAAAGTGAATGAACGGTGCGTGATATTCTCAAGGACAAACGACGATTCTGAAGGCGATTGAAGAAGGCAGCAGTGTAAAGCGTGCTCGACTCAAGCAGTGGATGTATGCGAGATGGACAAAGCGCTCATGCTGTGGATCAAGCAGTTAAGAAGTCTGAATCTTCCGGTCAGCGGCGAATTAGTCAAGGTGACCTTTTGCTTTCGCTCTTTTGTCTTTTACATCGGACCTTGAGAGTTAGAGATGCGCGCACTCATTTACCTAGACATAATTCCGAGCAAGACTCTAGGTCATATAATGCATATAGAGTCTCTTTTTACCACGGCCCGTGTTGAGAAGCATAGTAGAAACAGCCAAAAAGCACCAAAAAATGCCTGAAAAAGTGACAACCTATTTTCTTCTTCCCCTTCCAATACAGCCCTTTTTCTCTTTTTTAGATTCTTTACTAAGTGGACTACCAAAGTTCCATTGTAATATTAAAATACCATTGGACTACTAAAATAATTTTAGACTACTAAACTTTTTTTTTGACTACTGAAATATTTTTGGACTACTAAACTTCTATTAGACGACTAAAAGTCCATTGGACTACTGAAGTGCTATTAACCTAAGTAAAGTTTGAGTTAGTTCACATTGTAAACTGCAAGTGTTTAGGTGGAATAACTCGTGCTGGAAGATGCAGAAGGACTAGATGTCGGGATGGATGATCAGCAAGGAGGCGGCTATGAAAGACTTCATCGAAGTGGACTCAAGATTGATCACAGGTTTCGGTACCTTTTTTTTAATTAGCTTGGGAGGCCAAGGCAATTGGTCAATCTTTAGCAGTGCTCTTTCGGATTAACGTAAGTGCTGAAAAATGCGTTTTCTTTTAGGGTCCGCTCATTTTTCACCCTGATTTTTTAACATAGTTTTTTAGTCGAAACTTCATAATTTAAATTGGGTCCTTTTGAATTTTAAAAAAGAATAAGGGCTGTATTGGGAGGGGAAGAAAAATTAAAGGGGCCACTTTTATGGCAAAATAATGAAAAAAGTATATGATGTACTGTTTTCGCTGTCTTACCATGTTTTTCGAGATGGGCAAAAATAGACTCTATATGCATTTCATGATCAAGAGTGCTTCTCGGAATCATCTCTAAGGTAAGTGAATGCGCGCATCTCTAACCAACCAAGCCCCCTGCGCCCCCTGCGCCCCCTGCGCCCCCTGCGCCCCCTGCGCCCCCTGCGCCCCCTTCGGGTGGGGTTGAGATGCGCACATCCACATACCTTAGACACAAATCACTCGATAGTGACTTTGGATGCATAAAACACATGCATACCAGAGTTTCTATATGCGGTAGGTCCCAGTATTCAAAACGATGTTCAATATCTTATTGTTAGTGGGCCCTGGGATATTAGTGGCCCCCTCTCATTCGCTTCATCAACCTATACAGCCCTTATGGTTATCTCCTCCATATGATCCTTCTGCGTAGGTGGTGGATTCTATCCTCAAGCCAGAGTATAGAGATAATTCTGAGATGATTTCCAACTTTAGACATGCCGCTAAATCCATGGTCGTTTAAAGGAGCATGCCCGTGCGTTTCAAAAACTCAAGCCGGGGACTAGTAAATTTTTTTGAATCGTTCTATTTTTCACTCAAATCTAATATTGATGACCTTATAGTATTTTTAAAAACTAGGCAGGAAACCTTAAAAGTCTAGACGAGAACGCATGTAAAAATTTTTCGAGATAGAGAAGAACTGCTTGTCCTCGCCTATTTTTCGTGTAACGCACGGGCATGCCCCTTTAAACTTACAAGGGAGCATATATCATTGACCAAGCGATACTCTAAAACCATGTATACCATTCAATAGAGCTTTGGTTGTTGTTTATTTTCCGACCAACCGATTTTGTTGGTCAAAAAAAGTTTACAAAGTTCACCTTCAATATAACGCCACCCTAAAAATTATTAAAATTTCTACAAAATATTTAGGAAACCAAACAATTTAATAATTCAATTTTGACTCTACTAACTGCTAGTAAATTACAAAAAATATATAATAATTTCATATTTAGTACAGTATTTTTTAATGAACACCATCTAAAACTTCCAAGTGTTTTTGTGAGATAAAGCATGGCAAGATTAATGATCTGCAAAATTGTCACTAATTACCGCGGCAACTGAAAAACAAAATACCTGAAAGGAATAAACAGGAAAGTGACCACTGGGAACATTAACTGAACTACTGGCCAGGGAGCAAATCCAACGGCAAATAGAAGCACTAATTGAAGTAGTTCGATCAAAGTAAATGTGTGAATAATACGTTGGGGTACACGTCTATTGTAGTGATAGGGTGGGTAGGAACGCTGAAACGTCTTGAATAATTTTTATTTGGCCGTCAAACTTACCTGTTCTGTAAAGAGCAGCGCAATTCTCTGGCAAAACTCATTTCCAATGGTGGAAGAAAAGGCTAAGTAAAGGAACAAGCCGTGAAACACTGATGTAGGGAAGAACTTCAGATAAGGAAGTAAAAAGAAATAGGTGGGCACCATAAGTCCGTGGGCTATTAATGTGGCTAGGCGAGATTCTCTGTTCTTTACTATCCTACAATTTTTTTTCTATATTGCTTTATATTGAAACAACGTTTTTGTAAAAAAATGTTAGAAAAAGACTTCTGTTTTTTAGAAAAAGCTTATTTGTAGCTAACAAGTAAATATTTAACAAATACTTTGTAAGTATTTTTTCACACAAAAGTTTATTAATAAAATTTTTTTGAAATTTTTTATAAAGTAACAATAATTTTCATAGCTTTCTTTACTTCAATTCTTGTGATTTACAAGCTATCAAAAAACTATATTAAACGATAATTTAAATTGCTGGGAAGTTTCGAAGCTACATACAGTCAAAACTTTCAATAGTGGCAACACTATATAATATAAACTCCCAATCGTAAATGTGTTTTCCCGGTACTTTGAGGTGCCAGTATTGGGGGTTTTAGACTGTTTTTCTTAAGACCTCAAAAACAGTTATCTAACAATAGAGATATCGAGAAGTACGTGAAAAAATATGTACATTTCGTACATTTTAAGATTGTGCATGCATTTTAACAAGTTTGTGATCACTTTTGAAAATGTTTATACAGTTTCACTTATTTCTTGGCTCACGTCCAAAGACCTACATCGTTCACAGAGCCAAATTTTGTGTAATTACAGGTCAAAAAAATTAAACTCAGCTGGTATACTTTAATTTTTGGAACTTGTTGGGTTGGGGGGGCAGGGCGGGTTTTTCACTTATTTAAAAATAGCGTTTAAACGACTCCCAAGTAATTTTTATATGCTTAAAACGATGAAAAAGTTATTTTCTAACATTTTTCCACACAAAAAATGAATTTTTTGAAAAAAATTTTTTTTGACCAAAACTTGACTTTTTGCCTTGGGGTACCAAGGTAAACTACTTTATATTAGGGTATTCTACCGCATTTTGGTCACTGGAGCTTGGCAAAAGAGTCTCTTCAAAAGTATCGCAAAACAACTTTTTATCGTTTTAAGCATATAAAAATTACTTAAACGACGTTTGAACACTATTTTGAAATCAGTAAAAACCGCCCCCCCCAACCCAACAAGTGCCTAAATTTTTTTAAATTTATTTTTGCAATAAACCTTACACTTGCTGGATTGCTCCATTCACTAATCTGTCCTCTACATCAGCCTGAGATCTTAGATGGAGAAAAGCTTGGGGCAAAGCTCCATGCATCCAAGGAAGACCAAGCAGTGACAAAATCGCGTTCATCAAAGAAACTACAAGAAAATCCCAGTTGGAAGCTTCTCCCTTTTTAAGACTAAATTTTTCAAGTAAATCTTGTTATCATAAAAAAATATTTTACTTGTTTTGAGTATTATCCACCGTGTTGGTCACTATCATTTGATCCATAAAGAAAAGCACTGCTAGTGGAATTCCTAGTCCAAAGCAAATAAGATGGCCCTGCAACGAAAGTTCCCAAAAGTTGCTGAAAGTTAGGACAGAAAGAGAAGAATTGTAAGTGAACGATTCACCTAAACTTGTAAAATATTGATAAATAAATATTATAACTGCACACTTACGTGGAATATCAGCAAACCACAAATTAGATACTAAAGCCATCAAAATGACTGCAATAGGTAGGGCATAATCAGAGAGAAGCTCTCGTTTGCCTTTAGTCAAATATGGGGTAGATCTGAAGCTGTACAAAGAGATGCTCAGCCAAACAGTCCCACATAAAAGAATCAAGAACAGCAAAGACACAGAGCGGTCGCAAGCTAGTGGGTCTTAATGGAACATGGTCAGAAACAAACAGTTTTAGACAAATTTTAAAAACAATACAAGTTTTGAAGTTCAATATCAAAAAATAAAGGATAACTTTTTGGGCATACCTAATGTATATTCCACGACTGAATTATTAGCCTTGTGAATACAGCCGTCATAGCGACCAAATGTTTCAAAAAGAGCTTTGAGAGCTTCAAATAATAGTGCTAACGAAATAAATAGACCAAAAAGCTCTTCTAGAGACCTTTTAGCATATTTCATAACAACTGAGAATTGAAAAAAAGCAAATAAAGCTAGCATAAAAGAGCACCACAGGCCAACCATGGTGTAAAGTTTAAAAAAGTCATGTCCAGTAGCTAAGGAGATTTGCTGAATGACTAAATTATGTAAGACATAAGTTGCTGAATAAAATAATCAAACTGCCTAAAAGCTAACCTTGGATGTAAATGCTAATTGGAGCTGTGCTCAACATGACTAAGAAAAGTTGTCCTCCAAAAAGACCAAAGAATAAACCACCTATCCATTGGCTCAATATTTCTTTGTTTACGTCTAAAAATATTCAATAAAAAAAGTTGTTTTTGACAATAATATGAAGCGGGGGTTATATCTGCAATTTTTAAGAGATTTTTACTATTTAGGCACCTTAAATCCATAGCCAAAATATGCTTTTTTTTAATTTTATCTGCGATTAAACTTTCCATTCCATTCGATATAATCTCCTTCACATCTATTACCCTCCCCCTTGAACCATGAACTCTCGAGGGTATATACGACTTTTAAGACAATTAGTTTTGGCTAAAATTAGTTTTTGCCTCCAAATAAATGATTTCTGGCACTAAAATCAGTTATTTTCGGCACTAATTTTTATTTTGACATTTTTTAAAGTTTTGATTAAAATTTTTCAAATGTTTTTTTTCTATCATGTAGCCCTGGATCTTGGCTTTCTAATAAGCCATCGAACTCTGCTGAATAATTTTAGAAAAGAAGATATTTAGGGGTTTGAATGAAGTAACTTTTTTGTTTGTGTTACTTTATTCAAAACCCCAAATCTCTATATTTGCGAAATCATTCAGCGGAACTTGATAGCTTGCTAGAAAGCCAAGGTAAGGGCTACATGCTAATGCAAAAACATTAAAAAATTTAAGCAGAACAAAGAAAAATGTCACAATAAAATTTAGTGCCAAAAATCATTGATTTTAGTGTCAGAAATCATTTATTTGGAGGTGGAAACTAGTTATAGCCATAATTTTTTAAAGAAAAGATTGTGGTACTTTTTCAGTTCAGGTCTACCCCTATTTTTGAAGAGGGACCAAAAAGACGTCTTAGACTATTTTTCTTTGCATCACATGATTTGCTTTATCTAACCCTTGTCTTAGCCTAAATATATGATAAATAACCAAAATGACCTTAAAATACCTTAAAAAGACCATCTATTTTTGAAGTGTTGAAAAGTTTAAATTTCTAGATCAGAAACTGTTTACGAATGTTTCCTTTATTATGTTAATCAACAAAAGATTAGTTCAGGACGTCTTGTTGGGCTACTTTAAAGAAGCAGGGGTTGGGGTTAAACAGCAGAAGTGCTAAAGTTATATTTGAAAACCGAATTTCAAACTTTATAACTTACTAATTCTTCCATTAGTATTGCTCTCGTTTAGCATGCCTAGAGCTACTGCAGTTGGTAAAATTGCAAAGTACAAGAAAACTGCTGAACTAATAGTTTTTTGTACAGCTCGCCTGTCTGCGAATCCATCGGTAAAATCCGATTTATAGTAATAAATGCGACGACGGAAATCGTCAATTATTCCCCTGCCAGGTATATAAGCTTTCATTTTGTTTTCTTCATCACCGCCTGATTCTGAATCATTTTTGGGTTTATCGTTACTTGAGGAAGCAAGCTTTTCTGCGTGCTGTTCAATAATTTCCAAGAATTGTTTTTGACAAGCACTTTGATGTGGCAGGAGCATAAGCTCATTGCGCAACTCGGCGTCTGCAAACAGGGTTGCAAAGGTGCGAGCGGTCTCTAATGCTGATTTTGTGTCTTTCTAAAAAATCAAAAATTTATAGATTTATTCGATATGCTGATTATTGATATGCTGACTTGCTGAATAGGTCCAATCACGAGAATGACAAATACAACATCTCCTAGACCAGCTCCGAAGTTAGTAGGCTTGTGAAGACGAGCAAAAGAAACTCTGGTTTCAGTCACATCATCTGATGAGCAACTAAAATTTCTTGCTTAAATATCAGATAAATACAGGGCTCGGAAACGTGCTTTATTTAAAGATTTATTTATTTAAAGATTTCTTCTTTATTTGGGACCCCGAATCTTTAGAATTTTTGAGATTTTACGTCAAAATCTTTATTTTTGGCACTCAAAACCCAGTAAGCACTGGATAAAATGGCACTTTTTGACCAAATGTCCTTTCTTTTAGAAAAATGTTTTTTATTTTAAAACTTTGAGTTGCAAGCCCTGGATAAATACTATGTTAAATTTCGAAATGCAATAAATTGAATCTTTTTTATTCGACTCACTTTAGCCATACTATACCAATTTTTTCTCTAGGATCAGAAAAGGTCAGAACTTTTTAGTATTAATTTAAAGTATTGAAATTACGATCCTATAAAAAGACAGTTTTTGCGGCTAAAGTTCATTATAGCGACTCCTCTCAAAAAGTGGTTTTAACTACTTTTTTGTGTTGTTTTATGTTGTTTAAAAAAAAAAGTTTTATGTTGTTTTTTGTTGTTTGAAACCCTTTTTCGGGACAGTTAAAACCCTTTTTCAGTAACGCGTAGAAAACATGTTTTAGGTGGGGGACGGCACTTTTTGGAAAAAAATTTTTTTTACATAATTTTGACTTTTTGCCTTGGGGGACCAAGGCAAGAATTTTTACTTTGGTGCATTTGATTATTTTAAACCTTTCTGTTGTCAGACTTTTGACGAAACAGAAATACCTGATGAAGATTTAGAAGATGGCATGATCGAATAGTTCAATTATTTTGTCTGCAGCTAGGGCTCTGCTCTGAATTAAGGTCCCCTCACCCGCGCCTTTTTTCTTTTCTGTTATAGTCGTAATGAAGCAATATTGAAAAGAGAGAATTTGAACATGGTTTTGATAACTAGGGCCTACCGCATAAAAAACTCTGGTATGTATGCTTTTTCATGCTTCATCCAGAGTCACTTTCGAGTGATTTGTGTCTAAGGTATGTGGGTGTGCGCATATCTAACCAACCAAGTCCCCTGCGCCCCCGAAGAGGTTAGAGATGCGCGCACTCACATACCTTAGACATAATTCCGAGCAAGACTCTTCATCAAAAATGCATTTAGAGGCTCTTTTTGCCAAGCTCTAGTCAGAAAAACAAGGTAAAAATGTAAAAACAGAAAATCCAGGTGCCCTCCAGTACCTTTTACCTTGGTCCCCCAAGGCAAAAAGTCAAAAATATGTAAAAAAAAATTTCAAAAAGTGCCGTCCCCCACCTAAAAACATGTTTTCTACACGTTTCCGGCCCTGAAACCTACAAAAAGCAGTTAAGACCCTTTTTCGGGAGGGGTTGCTATAATGAACTCCGACCTTTTTTGCTTTAGCACGCATCTGTTTTATCCGGCTTTTGCTTAGTCACAGGTCAGACTAGCTTTCTTTAGGATGGACTTAAATATGGTTTTCTTAGTTTACTTGTCGTTCGCAAAATATCTTTAAACTTGCTTTACTTCCGCCTAAACGAAAACAAAAACAGCGTTTCTGAGGCGAAAGAACCGTCGTGTTTCAGTATATACCCGAAATCGCTTAAAAAGTAGTTAAATAAATTTTTGTAAAATTGTTGTTAGCGCCAAAACTTTTCACTGAATTTTAAGCAAAACTTACTAAAGTGTAAACCAAGATTGATCCTCTACCATTCCTTCATCACTAGCGATCAGACCTTGCAATCTGTGCTCTATGTTTGTGACTAAAAAAATAACTATCATTCGAGAAATTTAAAATTTTGTACCTTGAAAATGATCTGCATTGCCCAAACTGAATAATTTGTTATGAATCTGTGAGTAGTCTATAGGTTTACTGCGAACGCTTTTTGTTTTAGCTAAGCTAGCAGCGGACACATTTTTATCACTAATTTTTGACTTGATTTTAATGGTAGGTAGCTCTTCAACCATCCTTAAACCAAAAAAAGGTTATCAAAAAAGTGTTTACAAATAACCTTTCAAGAATTTTGCTAAGATCTGTCTCATGCACATTCAAAAGAACAGAGCTAGTGTCTAGCAAGTGATGCACATCTAATGCTCCTCTAACTTCTGTTGAAAAATCTTTCCATGGGAGAAGCTTCTGACGGCGATCAATCAAAAATTGATTGTTGTGACCAACAGTTTTAGTACTCTTGACCTCAGGTATCTTAGCATTTGGTTTCTTTTGATCTGCTAAAAAAATTGTTGTCTTGTCGGGTTCTATTTGATTAAAAACAACGGTACTTCTCCGGTTTAGGCCCCTTTTTTCAAACGTAATAGTGTCTCGCGAAAATATTTTTGTTTCTGAATATTCAATACAACACTCACGGCATTTGTTTGCCAAAAAATATTTCCTTTTTATCTGTCCTTCAAGCGCCGGCACAAGTACGAATATGGAACGCATGGATCTGTCTTTCGTAGCTATGTGTCTGATTTTGTCTGGCGCAGTAAGTTCAAGGGAGAACATATTATTGTTATTGTTTCATTTGTGGTCTCAAATTGTATTGTTATATGAATGTGAATAAAAAGGAATTTTGTTAAGCATTTGCCAAATTTGGGGGGTCTAAACCAGAGAAGTACCAAAAAACTCTAGTTCAAAAATTTAAAATTTTAAAATGAGCGTTTTCTAACATTTTTTAATAACCGAGGGTATAATCTAATAAAAAACGCTAAAAAAGTTTGTTCATTGTGTTTCTGAACCATGCATTTTTATGATCTTTGAGTGTGTGGTTAAATTAGTTAATCAAACGAAAATCATTAATGACCAAGGAGAATTCCACACGTTTAAAGGTTCACGAGACATTTTTTGTTACTTATTTCATGTAGGGACACCTTTGCTTCATTTGATTTGTGTCAAAAAAAACGTATTATCACTGGTTTTGAAAACCGAGCGAAAAAAATCCTATTTCAGATATTTCAGATATCTCAGTTTTTTTGTTCTCGGCTTTGGCCTATTTCTCATTATCAGTTTCTCAGTCGACAGTCGAATTATTTTTCCTTTTTCTCGCTGCACAAGATAGCGTGGTCAGAGTTCGTGAATCGAGTTTTAAAGTTCGATTTGTTCTCTTTACAGACCTTTTATTTACATATGTATAAACGAATAATAAAAAAAATATTATAAATTTAAGAAAATTGTGGATATATTTTGTAATAAAAAAGTGAAAGTGTGAAATTCTCATTGACGGCGACGGTTATTTGAATAACTCTAATGAAAAATCATTGAAACTGAGCCTATAATCAACTCAATTGATGGCGTTTTTCAGTTTTATAACTATGCAGATAGCTCTTATTATTGTTTGCCATCTCTTTTATAGAAATAATAAAATATAAAATTGTAATTTTTTTCCAAAAAAAAACTAAGATAAAAATTACAGTTATTGCTATTTGCGTTGATTTGCATCTCTTCAACTGACTCCAAATCATGCGCCGGCGAATTCGCGCTGTCCAAGTTAGAGGTAACATTTGCCGATACAAAATTTGTGTTAGCAGTAGAATTGTCAACCATTGTGGTTTATTAAAAAAATACAAGAGTGACTGAAAAATTAGTTTTAAATGAAAAGTTGTGCAGCAACTAGAATCAAATATGTAAAACCCCCCCTCCTTCTAGTAGGATGCTCCACTAATCGCATCGTCTGTGTCTGGTTTATTTATCAAACTAGCCACGTGAATTGCAATGGGAGTCACAAATTTATAGGTTCAATTAATCTTTAAAATAAGTTTTGTGCTCTTTCAACTTTTTACAAAGATAAAATTCTTCATTTGTCTAACATGTGAAAATAATTTGTTTTTTCTAAATTACTGTGAAAAGAATTTCTGCTATCTTGCAGTTAATATCACAGCATATATGAACTTAGCATTAAACTAGAAAAGGCGCCCCGGATAAAGGATGCTGCTTAAACTTCTGGGTGCTAAACATGACCCAATTCACCCGTGGACATAGCCTGATCCGCTAATTCATCCCTAAACCACCTTGGTACCACTATCTGGGTAACACCTCCTGGGTACTCGAAACTAAATACTAAATTCTGGGTACCCTCGCCTGAGTACCTCCACCTGCGTGCCCCTATATGAATGGCCACACCTGAGTACTCCTATGAGTACCCCTATGGATACTCACACCTGGGTACCACTTCCTCCGTACCCCTGGATAGCACCACGTGAGTACCTCCATTTGGGTGCTCTTACCTGGATAATTCCACCTAAAGAGCTCCCACTTTTATAGCCCCACCTGGGTACCCCCATCTGAGTATCCTCTCTTAGATAACCCAACCTCAGTTTATTATTTTTCAACCCCTATCCAAAAGGAGTCTTTTATTATAAAAATAAATAAATTATTGTAAATAAGGTGTTTACAGTAAAGAATTAAGAAGTTGTGTGTATATATCGTTATCTCTTAGCACTGCTCTCAACAACACAAGGACACAACATTTGTTATAAAAAGTATTTTTTGTGTTTAGCAGAAAAAAACTTTTACAAGAATGTTATAATTTCTTTTTGCAAATTAAATTTGACATTTAATCGGAAACTAAGTACTTGTTGCCTTTTTAGTGCCTGAATTGAAATTTATTTATTAGCTTAATGCACTGGTTAAAGCAGCTGAAAAATTTCAAGGCGTCACAGATTTTAGGAATTTAAGGAACGCCGGGGCGAGCAAAGCTTTTCTACTCTCCTGTTTAATTTTGTTTGAAATAGCTAGCTAGAACAAATGGATGTTGGCTCGTTCAGGATCCGTTCAGAAATTGAAGTAAACAATGTTTAAGATTAAAAGTACTCCGAGTTTGACTTTGACTAGAACTTCTGGTTGCAAAACAAACGAATATTTAATTCAATACTTATTCCATTGAACACCCACCCCATTTTAATCAAAAAAAATTTAATTTTTTTTGACGATTTTTTAACTTAATTTTTAAATTCCAAAATTTTTAACAGATCACGTTATTAATAACACTTTCACGCATTAAAATTGAAAGAACCGTGTTCAGCGCACGATGTTGGGTAGGATACCATGGTTTGATTTAATTTTCACTGTAATGTAGTGTACTTTACTGTACTTCAGAATTTTCAGGTTGTGGAGGTGGATACCCGTTAGGGTATGTGCCCACCCTCCAGGTAGATGGACAGGTCAAACTTTTGAAATAACATATTTTTCTTCAACACAAAATATACCCTAAAAACATGCCCCAAATAACCTACCTCAAATAACCCCCTCCAAGTAACCCCCATGAAATCGGTGTTATTACAATAGGGGCTTATTCGGAGGGGGTTATTTGAGGGCGGATTATTACAATAGAGAATTACTTGGGAGTTTTCACGAGCTCTACACATTGGTCAAACAAGCCAAAATAAATAAAGTGTAGTCAGGTGGGATCGAACCTGAGCACCATTTCGGGCCATAAAACACAAACGCTTATCCACTGGGCAACCAAGGCCGAATTTTCAAACCTAAAAGGCTTTTTCCTCTTCTTTAAGAAGTGAACAAGGCATAGCGTATTCCCTCTATTAATCTTTCACCCTCTAATAATCCCCAGCCCCAAAAAATGGTCGAAAACAATATCTCATAGGATATTAATAAAGTAAATAGGGATATTTTGGTACTTATTAAGCGTGGGTAGGGCCTAGCTACTAGAAGCTGCTTTTGGTAGTAACCTGTAGCAGACTACTGGAGTAGTCTTTTGCTTAGGCTTCTTTTTTAGATACGGAAGATTTGAATCGTTTCACATTGGACGATCTTTATCATAGATGGTTGCAGAGATTTATTCACTCTCGATGCACGGTGACTGCGGAAATAAGATGAATCTTCAAAAAGCAGAGCGGGACCGCAAGTATTGACTGTTGTGTTAAATTTTGTAGTATATTCAATTTTTAGCACTTCTGGCATGAAAATACTTGTTAGTAGTCGTGAGCAGTCCACTACATTAGTTTTCTACAGGCGGCTTTTGGTAGTAGCCTTTAGTAGTCAGGGACCACATCTACCAGCCTGTTCTTTACAAAACACTCTTACAAGAACTTAACTTAAACTTTAAAAAGTATCATTCGTTTTTATAATCAGATAATGTCCCATACATTAAGAAAATGCGTATTTTAAAATACTGTAGTGTTTGAAAACAAATATTTTATTTATGATTTTGGTTAGTAAAATTTTGTGCTAAAAGCAGCTGTATGTATGCTTGCCTGTTTAGCGTAAGAATATCTAAAACATGTTCTTATAGCTTTAAATTGAACTCTTTGTTCGGTTTGTTCACTTATTACGTTTATTTAAATATATCTCCGGTCCATAGGTTTACAGCAATTTCATATAATCTCGAGTTTACTTTAATTTGGTTTTCACACTTTAAAGCACTTCAATTTTCTCTTTTTTGATGTTTAAGCTAAAAATTACTTTAAATGCAAATATTACGCACGAGTACATAAATACCTGTAAAGAAAGCAGATAAGCATAGGCCCTTAGGAAAAGACGGAAGAGTTGGCGGCGTGTGCTAATACAAGCACATCAGCCCAGAAAACTGAAAACTGCAGATTAAATTCCTGCCACCACCATTTTGCCCCTTCCTTCTTCCTAAAACTTCACTTATCTAAACAATAAATTTAATATAAATTTTTTTAAATTATAAGCAACCACTAAACCACTAAAACACCACAAATCCGAGTTAAATTATTTTTTATAGTAACTAATTAATCATAGTTCACGGTTTTAATCATAATCTTTCAAATGAATAAAAACTATGTTATTCTTGTAATCACGGCGGTATACTCGACAATTACCTCTGCCATCAGCCTCAACCGGCTGAGTTGGGAAAATTGTCCTCAGCCTCAACCGGCTGAGTTGGGAAAATTGTCCTCAGCCTCAGCTGTCAGCCATGTCAAAAAATTCGGGGGTATCTCATATAGTATTTGGCATGTGTGGGTGGGTGGTTAACGCTTTTTCACTTCGAAGGCCAGAACGGGTCATAGATAGCGAAATCACTTTTGTCGCTAATACCATCGTGTTCCCCAGAATGTCAGCTTTCGTTTAAAAAAAAGAACAGGCGAAAAAATGAGTTCTAATAGGGGAGTTACCTATTTTTATGGATAAAGTCATAGCCCCTCATTGAAATTTCGAAATAACTGTACTATACAAATAACTGTACTGTACTTTACTATAGAGGCGCCGATAGGCGCCTGTGGTCCCTTGTTTTTTAGTAATTTCTAAATTATGTTTAAACGACTTCTAAGTGATTTTTATAAGTGCCCAATTTGCACCATAAATAAATATTTTTGCACCAGAAAAAATCCATATCCAAGTGCAATTCCAAACATTATCAGAAAATCAAGCATGAAAAAAAGTATGGGTAACTTTAGTATTTAACATCACTCGAGCGCAAAAACCTCTCTTTATAAAGAAATTTCTGACACAAACAGAAAAAATTGATTTGCAGAGAAACTTTCTAGACTCTATTTTACCAATTGACGAACGACTGTAACTAATTTACCCGGTCAAGTCGTGAAAAATTTTTCTTTTCAGTAATTTTTATCCTTTTTTTAACTTGGGAATTTTCGACTGTAATAACGGTTTATATAAGGGTTTTAGAACCTGCTGAGTACGAATATCACAAAATCGGACGTGAAAACTTGAGTGCGATGCCCTCAAATAGCCCAATTTTCACAAGGACTCATTGAAAAATGGACATTTTTTTCTTAAGGCTAGTTAGCAGTTTTTTATTTAGCCCAGCATTTTCTTTCATGCTTACAAGAAAGCCCTTTGTCTGGGCTTTCTGAAGGTATGTCGTGTGCCTATATTCAAAACATTCAAAAATTCAAAAAAATAAAAATTCAAAAGAATCAATAAAAGCAATTTTTACGTTGCCACGTTGCCACAAACAGACTTTAGATTGAGAATCACCATAAAAAATGGTGCCTGACAGTGCTTAAAAACATTAAAAATAGCTTTTTGACTTTCTATCGAAAGTAAAATAGTTCCCGAAAAAATTTGTAAAAAACAGTTTGACCTAAAATACTTGCAAACTTAAAATTCTGACACCGAATTCGTGTTCAACATGGCCGATTTATTTAAGAAACTGCTCTTCGGATTAGAAAGTCACTGTCAAATTTCTAATTCCCAAAAAACATTTAAATTTCAAAAAATTCTATATTTGAATCTTTTTTGTCTCGAACAGAATTTGAACCTTGACAGTGACTTTCTAGATTACCGTATTTCCTCTAATTAGAACCCATGTTCCATTGAGCGCCCATGTTCGAATAAGCGCCCATGCTGGAGGGAGATTGGAAAATGAGCGCCATGCTCTAATAAGCGCCCACCCCTAACTTTGAAGACCTATATCTCAGCCTAGAGTAAATATTTTGCATATCTGTTTTTCACGTTTTCTTAGTTCCCGTGAGCTCTACCGATTCCACTTTTCAGTTTTCGGGTTTTCATCCAAAAATCTCGAGATCGAGCAAAAAATTTTCTGATTTTTGGAGGCTTAAAAAATAAGCCGACATGTCGACTTATTAGAGGAAATACGGTATATAAAAACTCTTATATAAAACCTAAGAAGGGCCAGTTTTTGAAGGTTTCTTTGTAAAATAAATCTGTTTGTTTTGTTAAAAAAACGATTTAGTTTTATTTGAGTAAGTATACTCAGATTTTTTTCTTTTGCAAAATTTACAGCATAAAATGGATCATTTTGCTAAAGTGATCAAGCACACAAACAGTCTTGCCGACGTCTGTAATTTATCGAGCACTATATTAACCACACACCTGTTGACGGAAAAAATACTAGGTAACTAACCACCGCATCAATCATAAGACGGTTGAATGATTTCTGCTTGATTAACTGGATGATTCGGATTTTTCGCTAATCAATAAAAGCTCACCTCAGTTCAGGCTTTATTTTTTTGCCCCGTCACTTGGAAATGGTCAAAAGTTATATTCCCTCCATTGAAAAATATGAAATTGGTATCATCTTGTAGCTAAGATACAGGACTATAAAATGAGGTGATTAAGTCAATAATAAAAAAAACGATAAAAATGAGTGGATCCCACTCTGGATGCCCCCACCCGCGTTGTGGATCCTAGTTCGTTTCCAAAATGTGGATCCACTCATTTTTATGAAAATTTTTAAAACAACATCGACTTGTACCTTTTTTGTAACCTTGTATCTTAGCTATGAGATGACACCAATTGCAAAGTTTTTCAATGCAAAAAAAAAGTTATGGCCGTTTTGAGCGATAGGTAAAAAAATCCGCATTCATTGCGAATCTCAACTCCAAGCCTCAGACCCCGTGCACCCCCTTCGGGGGCGCAGGGGGCTTGATGGGTTAAAGATGCGCGCATTCACTTATCTTAGACATGATTTCAAGAAGCACACTTGATCATAAAATGCATATAGAGGCTCTTTTTGCCCAGCTCCAGTAATCAAAATGTGGCAGAATACCTTAATTAAGATATTTTAGATTGGGGAACCAAGGCAATTGTTCAATCTTTGGTAACAAATTTAAAAAAACCTAACGTTTTAGTAGGGGAAACGTTAGAAAACATTGTTTTTATCGTTTTTAGCGAAGAAAAATTACTAGAAGACGTTTAAACACTATTCACAGTTATTCAAAAAGGGGCCCCTTTTTAAATTTTTTTTGGGTTTTTTTTATTTTGCTAGACAGTCCAAAAGCTTATTTTATATGACTTTAAAGCACTGTCAGGTGCTATTTTTCCTGTTGATTCTGAATCTGAAGTCAGTTTCATTGCTGCAAGCCTCTGTGCTTCCTTCCTATGCTTTTCTTAAAGATTCAAGTTTGAAAAAAACAGCTTGAATTGGTTCTTTTAAATTTTCACACATGATCATTTTTTTGAATGTATGCAAACGACATACCATTAGAAAGCCCAGACAAAGGGCTTTTTTATGAATATGAAATATGCAGTGAAAAAAATTCACAGCTAACCAGCCTAAAAAACCCTACCTCAGCTTGATGTCACGAAAATTGGGCTTTTTGAGGGCATTCCACTTAATTTCGGTGGTCTGAGTTGAGCAGGTTTTAAAACCCTTATAGGAAACATTATTACAGTCGGGGATTCCCGTGTATTTTTTTAAATTTTTATATTAAAATGTAGCCTTGGATCTTAGCTTTCTAACAAGCTATCAATTGTAAAAAAAGTTGCAGAAAAAGGTGTTTATAAACTGAATTTTTTGAAAAATTTTGCTCGATACAAAGATTTTTATGGGAAAATTTTTAAAATTTTGTAAAATCAGTGGATAGCTTGTTAGAAAGCTAAAATCAAGGGCTACGTTTCGGTATCAAACTTTAAAAAAGTTTAAAAGTTATAAAAAGGCGGTATTTGATGAGGGTATGTTCAAGTCCAGGAATTTTCAAGCAGGCCCGAAAGGAATTTTAAAAGTTGCCGATTCTTCAAAAATCCCGGGCCGAGCCAGTCCGTGCTCAGGCTTGATCTTTATGTCAAATAAGGGTTTTTGAAGTCTTTTCGATTGGCTAACAGAGATTTTCCATATCGCATGGACACTACTAAACGTTCTCTTGTGAGATACCCCGGCTAAGTACCACCACTTGAACACCACCACATGGGTACCACCCCTTTGACACTACCAACTGCGTAAGGCCACCTGGGTGCCACCACCCTTGTATCATCACCTGGCTACCACCAGAGTTAAACACTCAGCCGAGCTACTAATTTTGTTAAATATCTTGGTCTTCATTAAATATTTATAAGGTATACAATTCGTTTGTGCAATTTTCTAACAATTAAGATACTAACCACAAAAATGCTTGTTTGTTTTTTAATGTTGAAATTAATTTTACACATTGTTTTATTAGTTAAAAACAGTAAGAAATTCAAAAAAGAACAATATTGTTTTTAATTTGTATTTCATACTCTCTGTTCACAAAATTTTTGAAATTACAAAAAGAGTCTTCCAAAATGATAGTTTTTATTATAAGACGAGTGCAGCTTTAATGGTTTTTGATAAGTTTTTGGTGTAAAATAAATCTCATGATTTTATTAGTTGAAAAAAAAAATTTAAAAGTTCCACGATAAGACAGTATTATAAAAAAAAGATTTTAGTAGATTTAAAATTATTAAGTAAACTTACTTCCTCGTTCTATAATCACCTAGAACCTTTAAAGCGGACTGTGTTTGAATTTAACAAAACTTTTAATAAGGTCCTTAGGGAAAACAATCAAATTTCAGAATTAGAGTACAAAACATTTCAATGGAAGTGAAAGTTCATAGAATTATTCAAAGCCGTTTTGAACCGCTTGACTAGGCAACAATGGAGAACATTGTTTGGATTCCAAATTTTGGAATCACTTTAAGCAAAACTTATTAGGCCGAAAAAAACTGGTGATTTTACGTTTACAATGGTTATGGTGGTATCGTTATTATTTGTAGGTCTTTCAGGTTCAATGTCTAATAAATTGCATTTATTTAATGTTTTGAGGTCATTGACTAAAAAGTCAGAAATTTTATTAATTAAACAGATGTTACAGTTTTACAATTTTTTTTTCAATTAACACATTAATTATTTTGTTATTTTGTAAGTTGAAAATTAAATAACAAACTGTTTTCATATCCTCATATATTTTAAAGCAGATCAACAAAGTGCCCAATTTTAGACATCTATATAATTAATGGAGTTTTACTTATTCCACTACTCTGAATTTCAAAAGCTATACAACTGCAGCATCTACAATGTCGAAGACATTCCACTAAAAGACAGACAGCATATTATTCTAGGCTCTACTTTTTTGATTCTTTTTGTAGCGTTTGAGGTACGAATAAAATAGTTTTTTAAAAATTGTAACAAATTTTTTAGCTCCTATATATTCCATGCCTTTTCGCAATTTGGAAACATTTGAAAAATCCCTGCTACAAGCTTATGTTCTTTCTGGGCCTCATAGATGTAGTGACAATGATCGTTCCTGGTTTTCTTACTGGCATTTATTCTATCTTGGGAGTTATGTATTGTAGCAATCCCTTATTTCAATATTTAACAGGATGTGCAGGAACTTGTAAGATCTTTAGTTCTTGCAACTTCTGATTTAAAATTCCAGCACAGTCGGCTCGATTTAACCATCACTTAAAAAGTATGTTTCCGCCTTAGATCCGACACTTTTTTTTCTTTTTCAAAAAGAACCCGTTATAACAATGACCTAATTTCAAAAAAGTGATCGTTACATTCAGAGCCACCGGTCTTTTTTGGCAACACTGTTACATTTACATTAATAACTTTTAAAATCGAAATCCTTGCAATTTTTCTGACTAGTCTAACCAAAGACAATTGGCTAAAACCTTCAAAATCTGGGGTTGAAAAAGTGTCAGGCCCTAGGCGGGAACAAACTTGAGGACGATTGTTATATCAAGATTCGATTGTAATTGGAAAAAAATATGCTGTTTATAATTTTTTTTAAAGAAATTCTTATGTGTATGTAGGACTTCGTCTTTTTCGACAACTTGCTACCAAAATTTTATCTTATTTTCGGTCGTGATTGAAGAAACTACTAAACCTACAAAAATTTAAAGCTAAAATAGAAATTTTATGTTTTTGGTAAAAGTAAAAAAATGGACCCTAGTAAATAATACACTTTCCCCGGATTTTTCTTTTTAAAACTTAAGTAAAGAATACCCAAATATTAGTCCCAGACCCCGGAAAAAGTGTGTACGACATTTTTTAGTCATAATTTCCATACGCTGGCCTATCCCTAAGCCTAAGTCCTAAGCCTAAACATGTTGTTCCAAAGTGAAGTTACAGCGATTTCAGGAAGGTCAGATTCAGGGGGGGGATTCTGTACTGCTTGTAATCTTGTATGCACAAAGTTAGGACGGAAATTTAGGCAAAGTGATTGGTTTCGCTACATCTTAATTGTTTCACTTTTTTTAAATAGTGTAAACACTTTTTATACAATTTTCTTTTAGTTCTATGGGCGTTAGAATCAAGTACATCTATCGTATTGGCCATAAATCGTTGCCTAGAAATATATTCTCCTCAATTAGGCAAGCGAATGTTTGAAGAGAAGCGAGTTTACATGTGGATGGCGATCACTGCAGTTTATTCTTTTTTCTACTCTAGTTTAAGTCATCCAATCACTTTTAATGGAATTTATGTCTCTTGGTTTTTTAATCCACATCTTGGTGTAATCGACGATTCTGTGGAAAGAAAGGCATACATTTTTTAACAACTCAAGCATACTGACGACAACAAATTTTTAGTTTGGAAACTATCTGCATATTTTCCACAACATGTCAGTCTGTCTATTCTTGACTGGCTTATACGTTCTGTTTACGATTATGTTATCTTTGAAAATGTCTTTGAAAGAAGGAGTACATAAACTAAATCTCTCTCAAAAAATGGTATTTATTTTAATAATAATGTAATTGGTTAAAACAAAGAAAATATAATAGAAATTGAAAATTTTAGTTTTTTAAAGTTATTCCGAAAATTATGTTACGTATATAATGCTTCTAGTGCCTTTGAAGCCTAAGGACAACAGCAAAGATCAAAATTTTATATGACTTACAAGAGAACCGCCCGAGCTGTAAAATTTAAACCTTTAAATTTTATGTGCACATCCGTATATAGCATCCGAAAATTTGAATTTTTGTGGCCGATATCAGGGATGGCTATACGCATGATTTTGATTCAATGCATAAAAAAACATAGAAAATTGCTAAAAGCAAAAAAAATTAAAGGTTTACATTTTACACTCCGGACAGTTACCTTGTTAGTCTTCTTTTGAAAATAATTAGTAGGGCCGTTATGAACAAAATACATTCTTTTTGTGCATACACAATTACTATGCTACCATTTTTCATAAAATATTCTTTAACAGTATGTTCTAGACATTTATACAAGTCTTCATAATAAGTTTTGTCAATGCTACTGGCTCTATTATACATATTTATGACCAATGGGCCGTTATTAACACAGAAATCGACCGAATTTTCATTATAATTGGCGCATATCTTTGGATTCTAGCTCACGGTTTGTTTTTTTTTTGTGTTATGCATTAACTTTTTTAATGAAATTGCACTTAAAAGTGGGGTTTCGTAGAATCCTGCCATTATATTTTCAATTTAGAAATTATAACAAAATTCAAAGTATTTAATTAACAAGTATTAGGTTGTTTGGAAAGTCATGAGAAAAACCACGTGATTTTTTTTGAAAATTTTTGAATGATTTTTTTTCATGCATTATCATTTTTTGAGTACGTTGAAACATTTTAGCAACCATCACAATAGAGCCCTAATTTTTTTGAGCTACTTTGTTGGTTAAGTACTTATAACGCTGTTTTAGATGACGCAGCAAACACATTTGTGTGAACATTCACGTCACTGTCTTCTTTTCCTCTTTGATTCTGGGAAGCGTGTGGATGAAACTTTAACGATGATTCGAGAAACTTATGGTCATGCTTCGCTCAGTCAAGCAACAACTTATCGTTGGTAAGGCTTCATTATTCTGCCGCAACATGAACTGGCTTTTTTAGGTTTAAGAAATTCCAGCAAGGTGACAGAAGTTTGAATGATGAATCCAAATCGGTCCGGCCAAGCAATTTTGATGATGAGAGAATCAAAGCGCTGGTTCGAGAAACTCCAAATGTGACAATTCGTAGCTAGCCAATTACTAGCACTAGTAATTGGCTCCTTTCTTTCAACAATACATGACCACCTTCATCAAATTGGCATAGTAAGAATCATAAATTTAAATTGCTATAAGTAAAAACTCTTCTCATATATACAAACGCAGCAGGTGGGTTTCTCATCGTCTAACAGAAGCAGTGTTGTAAAAAACTAAAAGTTGGCACCGGCACCAGCACCGGACATACCCCTTGGCACCGGCACCGACCACTTGAAATGTTAGATAAAAAAAGATAGTTTTTTGAAAGACATCGTAAGAGACAGCAAAATGAGCAAAAATGCAAAATTTTGTTTTTAATGAAGGTTGAAAACGTCGTATAATTAATTAGAACGTATAATTAATTAGAACTATTTTCTAATGTAGTTATCGGCGTGTCTTTTTTTCATTTCGACGATGTCCAGTCCAACAACCATTATTTTCTGTTTTGATGAATCATAATAGTGCCCTACGATTCCTGAAAGTCCAAACACTGGTCACAACGTCGACAGTCAAAGAGAGTGTTTTTCCAGCTGCATGAATTCCTTTGTTTATGCTGTAATATAATGACTGGATTCTTGCGCTTGGTTCGAGTCAGTAGCTTTAAGCAGCTGTTTGTCAATGTCGCAGGTATATTAGGTCTCTCTTGGTTGTCCGATAAACTCGTAGACAGGTGGGAGGACGGAAAAGAACATTCAACAGAGCCTACACCACCTCCAATGACCAAAGCTGAGTGGAAACTCCACGTAAAAGAAATCTTGATTCAAATCATAAACATGGAAAATTGAATCGGCATCTGTGAACAATTTCTGTTTATTGACACTTTTTAAGTAACATCCTGTCGTTTTTTACAAATAAAAGCTCAGCTTTTCTTAAAATTGATCACAATTTTAACAGAAAAAAGATAAAAAAATACGGCACCAGCACTGGCACCGCACCGGTGCCAAGTCAAAATTTGGCACTGGGACCGGTGCCGGCACCGGTGCTTTTACAACACTGAACAGAAGCAAGAAGAAGCATTTTTTTAAGTGGGAAAGAATATGAAACAGAAGAAGCAGTCTTTCAAGATCTTGAACGTTATTTTAATGTAAGACCTGTTACGTTTTTGGGCATTGGAATATTGCCCTTTCGAAAAAAGTTGTTTAATATGATGGAGATTATTTTGTTGAATAAATATTTGTTGGCTAGGATTCTGTCATTTATTGTTGTAACGGTTACTAAAATGTTTCAACGTACTCAGAAAATGATAATGTATTAAAAAATCATTTAAAACTTTTCGAAAAATATTCTCGTGGTTTTTCTCATGACTTTCCGAACAACCTAATATTTATGGTTGATAAAAACATAATGGCACATAATTCATGATTAAATAAACGTAGGCGTTATAAAAAATAGTTTTCAGGTATGCCAGCCCTAATGTTCATGACCATGAACAAGACAATCAGAAATGAATGTTTGCGAATGCTAAGAAACAATACGAAAGTGGGGACGATAACCACTTCTAGTAACAATCGAAATTCTTCTATTAGGCCAAATTCTATTTCTATATATACTGCTTAATTTTTTTTTGGAATTTCAAGTAATCTGTGTAAATTGTGGAATAGTTTGTCGTAGCTTTTCTGTCTGTTTTAAGTCATTTATAAAGTCTTGAAATATTCCTTAAAGTTGATATAACCTACATTTTTATTTAAAAACCGTTTTGTTGATTTCTTCTGCAATTTTAATATTTGAATTTTTGTGAATGACTGTACTTATAAAGGAAAAGAATAATAGGAGATTTTTTCAAAATATTTTAAATGTTAGGGCAAGGAAAACATCTCAGTGTTAAATTCACTCTGAATATGAGAAAATTGAGCGCTTCCAAATTGGGGATCCAATGCAATCGACATGCTCTGCGGAGTTATGGCTTCAAAGAAGAGGCGTAATGGCAACAACGACTCCGAAGACACCGAATAAGAGAATTTTGGGCGTTACTTGCATATACCACCCCAATCAACTTTTTTAAAAGTGTTTCCAAAAACCCTATATCGACCTAAAATCGCCTCAGGAGTTCGAAAAAGACATTGTTTTCAGGTTCTGGTCAATAAAAAAATAGTTTTTCGCATTTTGAAATTTCGACAAAATTGAAGTTTTTCGTACCTGGCATGGCCTCAACGACATCTAAAACTTTCACCTATTTTAAAATGAAAGAAGTTGAACATAGTTTTGAATACTGGGGTCTACCGCCTAAATAAACTCTGGTATGCATGCCTTTTCATGCATCCAGAGTCACTTTCGAGTGATTTGCGTCTAAGGTATGTGGGTGTGCGCATCTCAACCCCAAGCAACCAAGCCCCCTGCGCCCCCCAAGTCCCATGTTGAAAAACAGGGTAAAACAGTCATATGGTCGAGATTTCAAAACGCCCAAAAATCGATTTTTTTGTAGACCAGAACTTAAAAATAATGTTTTTTTTTGAACTCCTGAGGCGATTTTGAGTCGATATAGGGTGTTTAAAAACACTTTTTAAAAAAAGTTGATTTGGGGGTATATGCAAGTAGCGTCGAATTTTGAATAAGAGAAGAAAGAAATAGACTTTGAAAGGTTTATATAGAGGACATCTCGTTGTTCCTTAATTTGAATTTCTTTGTTCAATAAAAGTGCTTCCTCTAAAACGCAAAGTACGAATAAAAACAGAAAGGACGAGAAAAAACGAGGATGAAGACGAGTTCGAGAAATTTTTAAAAGTCGGTACGAAGACAAGTACAAAGTACGAGGCCCGAAAATTTTTCGTACAAATTACAAGGACGATAAAATTGAAAATGCCCTGCACTGATTAAGGGAGAGCCTTCACAAAAGCACAAAAAACTGTGCTAAAATTGAAAAAAAAGTTACAATCCGCATTTCTAGTGTTAAAAAAGCTTCTGATAATACTGAAATATTTATATTTTAATAACGCACTTTGATTTAGGATATCTTTAACCACTAGAACGTGACAAAAAGTATACTTATGTATACTTATAAAGAATATTGCTCAATTCCTGGGATTTTTTTCATGTCTATTATTCTATCGTGTCACACAAAATTAGAGAATAAAAATATGCTTTCGCTCATCCTAAATTAGATTTATTTTCACCTCCTTAGTTCTAAGTGCTCAAAGTAAAGACTTGAAAGCAAGTCAAGAATGCTTCCGTCTCTTTAATATGCTTTCTAGAATGGACACAAGTGAATCTAGTGTTTCTAGTCCAAATGATCATAATGATGTTTCTATTACTCAGTTCAATTTCTCTAAAAGTTGCCGTATCAACACTAGTTATGTGCTTAAACCAGATTTAAAAGAGCCTAGCGAGCTAGCAGTGAGCCTTACAAATGACATATTAGCAATTGCTGACGGCAGAAATGGCCTTGTTTTCGTGGATTTCGATGGAAAATTGATTCAACGTTTTCGTCTTCCAAGCATTCTAGGCAGTGTTAGAGGCGTTTGCTTCCATGAACAGCCGGATCAAACAAAAGTTTTTGCTTATTTGTGTTGAAGTTTTAACCACTATAAAACTTTTAGATAGTCATTCTTTGGTTAGAAGATGATTCTGATTGGTTCATTAGCATTTACCCTTTTATAAATGGTCAGATAAACAGTGAGACAATAGAAGAATGTCAAGCTTGCCCCACAGAAGAAGTCATGCAAATTGGAATAGATATGAAAATAAGTTTGCTTGATGGTGTTGTATATTTATTGGGCACTGGAGTGAATTGCTCTATGATTTGGACAATGAACATGACCAACTTTGTTTGGTAATTTTCATTGTTTTATCAAAAAATTAGCTAGTTCTGTATTTGGACTTTACAGCCTTATTAGCATTGGTCCCCTCTGTTGTTTTTCTAGCGTGTGCTCAGGCGCAGGGCGATCTAACGGGTAGTTTTCAGTCATACCGGCCTTATTAAAAAAAATAGTATTGACCACAGCATTTGTTTCGTAACGAATAATTTCAATATTTATCCTTTGAAAAATCAGGAGAACAGGAAAGTATCGACCACCGTAACATGCTTTTTGAACTTTTTTGTGTAGTTCAAGAAACAGTTTCGAGACTATCCGTAAGTACACAGGTCCTGGCACAAGCCGAAGAAACAATAGGAGGGAAGGCAAAAAGCAGACGTACCCAACAACTTGTCTCATTGATTTTTTCTTCACTAATTTAATTTGAGGAAAACTCTAATCATGGAAAGAAACAGAAGCCCTAGCAATGTTGCTGCTACTATTATGCCTCAATCTCTGTTTCTCTGCAATAAAATGAAAACACAAGAGGAGTTGCAAAAGAACAAAAATAAGTTCACTCCAACCTACACTTCCTTTGATGTTCGCCGCTTTTCAGATGACCAGATTAGAATTGTGCTGTGTGAAGCAGAGAAAGCGCGTCTACATATATTGAGTATAAGTGCTAGTGGCGACCGTTTGTTGGAAACTCAGGTGGTTAAAGTCAAACGATCACAAAGCCAAAAGTGGATAGTTCAAGGACCTAGATTCGCTATTTGGGATGAGGAAAAGGTGAGAAATTTGATTAGAGAATATTTCTTTAAATTAACAGATCTTAATTTTTAGATAATAATATATGATGGAAGTGGCAAAGTATTTTGGTTCAATGATGTCGACTACAGAATCCAGAAAATTATTGCAGATATGGGCAAAGAAGAGATTGCAGCGCTACGGAAAAGCAATGATTGGTGTTTTGTGCTTAACAAAGATCAAAAATGTCTGCATTGTTTTTATTATGGATCAATTGAAACTATTAATTGAATTTTGTTAGGAATTTCATGTCGTGTTATATTCGAATCACCCTCTAGGGTGTCGGATTATTAGAGACTGTCGGGTTATTATCTCGATAAAATTTTTTTGAAAAGAGTCAACAAACATCAGAATTTTATTCCAAAATAGTTAAAAACAAAAGGGATCATTTAACTTCATCATCCATTTCCAAATCAATGCCGTCATCATTTTGGTAGCCGTTCTTTTTATCTTGCTCTGCATCGATTTCATGCGTCTTTTTTTCGCTCAATGTCCAGCCAAGTTCTTGCACCTTGAAGCATCAGTCGGTCCTCAAAGCAATGAATAAGATCTTTTTCGCTTTCATGGTGGTATACTGTGACTCTGCAGTCTAAAATAAATTGAACACTTGCAAATAATTTTATAATTCTACCTTTAAATGGCTTTGCCACCAACTCCTTGCTCAACGATTCCGAAGCGATGCATATCCGTTTTAAGCAGGGCTTACAACTCAACTTTTCCAAAATCAGACAAATCTTTTAAAAAATCAGATTTTGGAGTATTTCTGGTGTCTAAAATCACCCAAATCTTAAAAAATCAGATTTTCAATGACTCCTGGTGTCTAAAATCAACCTTTTTCTGATTAATCAACCCGAATGGCAGCCCTGATTTTAAGTAAGTTAACGATTAACTATAACTATACAATATGACATCAAATATGACGAAATATAGATATAACGAATACATTTGCAACTTTAGCTGACCCTTGATCTTGCGCCAATCGATGACCAAGCTCCGACTAGTTCCAAATTTCTTTGCAGCATTATTGTTGTAAATAACTTCTGCTTACTTGATAACTTTTAGCTTGAATTCATTTGTATAATTTTTAGCTTTGTTGGCCGGTTAGCTTCGATTTTATTCTCGACATTTGAAAGATCTACAAGATTGATTTCACCCATTTTAGCAGCTGAAAATTAAGCGATGAAATTTTTATAACAAATCATCGAAATCGTCATTTTCGGATGTCGGGTTATTAGAGACTGCCGAGCTTATAGAAACTGTCGGCCTACTAGAGCAAATACGGTAATTTTTATTATAATTAAAAATTATTTTCTGAAACATCGAAAAAAAATTGTTTTCACATGTGAGATAAAAATTTTGTATCTTTTCCGTGTAAACAATCTTTTGTTACAAATCAATCAACAAAAGTTAGTAAATATGTATAATCGGAAATAAATTGTGTAAAAGTTGTGTAAAAATTAACATCAAAACCTTATGGTTTGGATATTTGACTGGCAAAATTGATTTTTTTACGCTTGAAAACTAAAGTGTTTTTGAGTATTTGCCAACTTAGTAAATTAACAAAAAAAGTTACAACACTCAAAGATGAAATGTCCCAGCGCATTAATTAGGCCCCTAATTTATCACCACCCTCTACAAATGAATACAAAATCAAACCGGCTCAACAAAATTGCCACAAATTGCTGACGTCGATGTCCTTTTGCAGACACAGACTCCATGCACTACAAAACAATGGTCAGTCAGACTAAAAACAACTTTAAAGAGTGACAACTACACAAACACACGAACAATGCACGCACAAGATAGAATTCTCTACTGTATATAAAGACAGATACCAATCGAAAAAATCCTTACATTCCACAAAATGAAATTTGCAATACTTTTGACTTTTACATCAGTAATTTTCCTACTTTCACTACCTTATGCTACCTCACTTTTCACCCAACATTTTCGCCAGTTTTTAGCTAAAAAGTATGGAAAAGCTAGGGAAAAAGATTTATCTAGAATAAATCTTGGGAACTTTGGCAGTTTCGGAGGTGGAAATATAAATTATGTTGCTGGAAATCGAACTAAGTAATTTTTGGATTTATTAATTTAAAAAAAATATTGATATTAATTTCAGAAAGAGACCAATAATTTTTGTGCATGGGCTTGGCACTATAGCTCAGGACTATGAAAAGAACAGAAAATACTTTTTAGAGCGTGATTATTTGGAAGAAGAGGTATATGCCACTAGTTATGGGTTTGGCGAAGCTACTCTTTTTACAGATGCAATCACATGTCAACATGTTAGAAGGGTATGTAGTAATATACCGTATTTCCTCTAATAAGCGCGCATGCGCGCTTATTTTTTGAACCTCCAAAAATTGGAAAAATTTGAATTTGATCTCGAAATTTTTGGGTGCTTAACCAAAATATAAGAAGTGGAGTCAGTTGAGCTCATGGGAGTCAGTTGAGCTCATAATGCAATAAACAGTTTTGCCAATTTTTTTTCTCTGAGCTGAGATATAGGTCCTCAAAGTAGAGGGTGCGCGCTTATTAGAGGAAATACGGTAATCGCTTAAAATTTTTCATTACACTCAGACCGCGATAACCCGGCACGGACCGTCTTTAAGGTGTCGGGTTATCGGAGGATCAGTTCATCTTATTTCTTTTTTGGCTAACCAAATTCAGTTTGACCAAGGTGCCGGGTTATTGAGGTTCGACTGTATGCACTTTTTCAGAACAGGCTATTGATAGAGGCAGTTGTTGAGTACACTAAATCCAAAGTTGATATTATTGCATATTCTATGGGCTCGCCGACCGCTAGAAAAGTAGGTTTTTCAAAGGTTACAAGACTTAATCAAAGTTTTTTTTTAATAAAGTACTATTTAAATTTATTTATAAGAATAACAAAAATTTAGGCTATTCTTGGTGGATCTTGCGTAGACACAAACGAAGAGCTTGGTGCCCCACTTACTTTTCTAGTTCACACATTTATTGGTGTAGGGGGAGCTAACCAAGGTGCCTTTTTTCTTTGTCAAGACGATTTTCCTGGTCCCGAGTTCCATGCTTGCAACCCTGTGAATGGAATATCTTGTCACTCACAATTTTTGGATGACATTAACAATAGGTGAATTTAACAATAGTTGTGTAAAATTAACAAAAACATTGAAATTTTAGCACTGGTTATGAAGCCACTGATGTGTTCACTATTTATGCTGTAGATGATGAAGTGGTTGGCTATAAAGTATGTGGAGATTCAGCTCTAGCTTGTGAAATTCCTGGCCAAAAGCAGTCTTTTGAATTTGGAGAGGTTTAAATGCTTTTTCAGTTTTATTGGTCAAAAATTAATAATTTAGGACGACTTGTTAGGCCATTATGGAACAATTTATTGGACGTTAGACCTGCAATATAATTTAACAACACGAGATCAATTTTAAAATCTGAGTTTATATTTACTTTCAGTTATCTTAGTTATTCATAGTATATATTTGGTCTGTGAAAAGTCGCAAAATATTTTGCAGAAAAACAGACAATTAATAGGTCTGCTAGAGCAATAGTTTAAAGTCGTTTAGGAAAACTAAGTACAGAAAAAGAAAACAAAACCGGATTTGTTTTTTCGATGAAAAATAAACACAGTTTTACTTAAAAAAATAAAGCTATGCCATGAAAAGTTTCCAGACACTTTACAAATATATGAACACTGTACAATTTAAAAATTTTTTAAAAAACTTTTGTGAAAATTTTTTGTGAAATGACTCTAAGATCTTTATGCATTTTTACAGTCTTTATAAAAGTGGAAAAAAATGGAAGGATATCTTTGCTGGATCGAGGACGTGTGAGAACAAGAAACCATTTTAAGTCTGGAACTCATTTTTCTAGTCAAATTAGACGAGTTTTTTAATTTCCCGTAAGAAATTGCTAAAAGTTCAAAATGCACCTTTTCAAGAAAAGACCGTGCATCCATGGTTTTCAATCCTGTGTATTTTCAAATCATATTTAACTGCCCCAAACCAAGGCCTTCCGTTAACAAATGGCTGATTATTTCAGCTTGCTAATTACTTGTTGTCTATCACCAGCTAATAAAGCAGAATATGGCAATGACCAGTCAAGCACAACCCTATACATGTCCCTCCTATAACTTCTACAAGTTCTGGTCTAGGCATAAATTATAGTTTTTTGAGTAGCGAAGTAGTACTTGTTTTGCAACTTCAACTTTTCCAACAGGGGAACGTCCAGCCTTGTATTAATCCCTGTAAATATTGGCGAAGAAGTACAAGATCAACATATTAAAATGGAGTTGCGTAAAAATTCCTACGCAAAAAATTCCTACGGTAAAAATTCCTACAGCAAAAATTCCTACGTAAAAATTCCTACAGTAAAAATTCCTACGCAAAAATTCCTGCAGCAAAAATTCCTACAGCAGAACAATGTATCGTTCAGACGTTTTTGTTTCTTTTTATCGATAGTTTTTTATCCATAGACGGACAGCAACAAAAAAGGAGAGTTGGTAAACGGAACTTTATTGAACAAATGTAACCGAACAAAAACAAATTCAATAACGATAACAAATCCATATTTTAATCATAGTTGTATGAATCATCAAATTCTTCGACCAACAGTTCAGCCACAGGTTCAACTATCGGGTCCACCTCGTTTTCTTCATCTTCAGTTGTGCGCACAAATTTGGCCAAGTGATTTTGCATTCGGCGGAGAAAAGCAACCCGATCTCTTTCCATCACATCCACAGCAGTGTATCGCAAGACGAGCTCCTGTATTTGACGATCAGCCAGGATAACCTTCTTCTTTCGAGCGTTGCGCAGCGGATCAGCTGGATTGGCATCATGTCTTAAACAAAAAAAACCAACATACAATAAAGTAAACACAATATAGCAAAAAGATAACTATTTACCGGATGACCAGTTGCATCGTAGTCTCTTCTTCTTCCTTGAGGCGGATCAAAAACTGACTGAGCGGCATTTTGCTTTTAGGAAATTTCTTATTGAAGTCGTAATGCCAACCTTCGATAGCGTTGTTAGTCCTCGGAGCGTCATTCAGCACGTTCTCATGGCAGTTCCAACTGGCGATCGGAAACAATGCGTCCTGCGTAATTCCATTGACGTCCGTGCGGCGAATGTAGTTTTGCTCAATGTACGTTAGATACTCTGGAATATTCATTGCAGTTTTATAGTTAAAATAAGTTTAAAAATTTACTTCTCATTGGCTCCACTTTTGCTTGAGGAATGACGCCAGATATGATACTGATTTCTAATTGAGCCACCAATTCGTTGAATCCCAGCGCGACTTCGTTCACCGGCAAAAAAGCAAGAGAGTAGAACCCACGGAGCAGAGCTTTAACATTGCCATTTTCATAGAGTGTAATGAGACCTTCCTTCTTAAACTTCTTGAACAAACTTTGGCAGAAGTGGAATAAGCAATAGCAGAATAGAGCCAGCAAAAAGCGATCCTTGAGTACATTGACCGGTGCGATCTCGAAATCTGAAACGCAAAAAAGGTACTAGTAAAAAGATTATCATATTAGTTTACCAGACATCACTGCTTCTGGAACAATGTTTGGGCGGCCAGCAAAAAGAGCGTCAAAAGCGCGCTTGTATATTTCTTGTTTCTTTCCTTGAAAAAATAATTGACCAATCAATCATTGAATCAAGTTCAAAACATACCAGGCAGAAGAAAGTAGACGGCCGGTAACGACGACTTTTCCTTGAAGACGTTAATTGTGTAGAGCTGTTTAAAGTACTGCGGGCAGCTGAAGAATGTTCCATCCATACTCCAGCGCTTGTTCTGTCGCAGAAGAGAGAGTCCAAATTCAGAAGCAAAGATTAAGATCACGGGCTTGTCTGGCTCCAAAATTCTCGAGTCGTGCAGAAGGAATCTTTCTGAAATTGTTAACTTCGTCGCTGTGCCAAGAAGTTGATTAAACTAACCTCCACTCGTGGTCGTCCTGAAAATATTGCTAAGCACCATCAACGAAAGAACTTCATCCACTTTTGTTCCACCAGCCGGTCGGCGCGCATTTGTAACAATCCGTTTGATATTGCTATCCTACAAATAAGGTGCGTCCTTTGTAAATAAACTCACGTTCTCAAAACCATACCTTTGGAAAAGCCTCCAGCGGAACAGTCGTCAATCCCAGCTTCACCGATGTTACGATTGCTTTTGAACTCGTGGCCAGGTTTCCTTTGGCCAGTTCTTTGACAAGATTCATTCTCTGCTTTATCTAAAATTTTAAAAAGAAATAAGGTTGTCCAAATGATAAAAAATAAAACTCTTACCACGACTGAAGTAGGACTAGGCGCACAAGCTTTCTTTCTATCAAGTTCTCCGCAGATTCGAAAGTAGATTCAGCCGTTCCGTGGCAGTCCTTGGTAGCGCATCTCCAGTATTGCTTGGTCCCATCCTTGCTTTTTGCATTTTTCATCATCAGGCACTGTCCACACTGAGCCATAGTTCCGCCTTTGTTAGATTTCATAGCAGTTCTATAACAAAAATAAATATAAGTAACGAGAACAATTCAAGCAAACTTAATAAACAATGAAATGTAAAAATGTAAAAATTTTTACTGTAGGAATTTTTACTGTAGGAATTTTCGCGTAGGAATTTTTACGTAGGAATTTTTGCGTAGGAATTTTTATGTAGGAATTTTTGCATAGGAATTTTTACTGGACACCATTAAAATATGAAACTAGCCGCGACAAAACTGCGAAAAAGCAGAAACCATCAGATACTACAAAAGGATTTATTTCAAAAAGTTAACAAAAGATACTCAAACGTTATCAGCGTATCTAGTGTGCCACTGGTGATATTGACAACACTAGAGACGGGTCCGACGATGACGCCGAGAAGTTTCTTTTCTACCCCATTCGCGAAACCACCAACCCCACCTGTGGGTGAAGTTACAAAAATTCAAAAGTACAATCCCACAATTTTACCTTCTTTCGCACCCTCATAAGGTCTAAGAAAGACACCAGTAACTCCATCGTATACTCCGTGCCCAACCCCTTTAACACTTCGACTGAGACACTCACTGATGCTCTTCGGCTTGCGATTCATTCCTCCTGTCTCTTCCTCTGAAATTCTTTGTCCAGCGTCAATGCAGCAATTCTTTTACCAAGTGTACCAGCCACCCGAGAGACGGCTGTTGCAGATCCTCCGAGAGTATGACTTAATAGACTTTGAAAACCTAAGGCGGCTCCTTCAGCTAGCTCCTCCGGTCCCTGAATCGCTCCCTTACAAAACCAAAGTTTCAAACGAGATCATTAACAGCAAAAAAGTAACGTACCTGAAGCGGCTGATAGAACAAGTCGACTACACCAGCGGACAGCACCGCGTTGAACAGACCATTATCCACACAAATAGAGAATTCCTGAACTAGCACATAAAGATATTTGACTTGAACCACACAAATAGAGAATTCCTGAACTAGCACATAAAGATATTTGACTTGAACCACATTCGGTTGCTCCGATTGACTCATGATGAGCTCAGCTCAGCAAACGGACAGGGCGCATTGTCGGCAACAACGGACTTAGGAGGAGGCACTGCAGCCAAGACACACGGGAACACACATGCGGGCAACTAAGTACAAAAAAGTCAGCTGGCTGCTAATAAAAACATTAATACCTGACTGTCAATCTGAACGCGATTTATTTTCAGATGGGCCCTTGTCTGGTGAGGTGACTTCTTCACTTGCATCCAAAGACCATTTCGGTAACACCATCGGATGCTCACCTGAATAGACCAATGACAAATGACCGAAAACCATAGGGTGACCAAGGCAATCGAAATTTTTTTTTCGAAAAACGTCCTTCCAACACTTTTTTTCGCCTTTTCCATCGTTTTTAGGGCCTGAGACATACTTTGCTTAAAAAAAACGCACTTTTGAGCTGCCCCAAATAGTGTTTTCCTGCCACTACATTTTGGTATATGAATTTTTACTGAGAATATTTGTTATTTTCGATACGATTAAAGTTTCATGTAACTTTTTGCCTTGTATTTGACTAAAGTCTGGACTTTCATCTTACCTGTGCTCTAATTTTTATACGAAAACTTGAAAATTTGATATTTTTGAAATATATCTACTATTTGATTTTACGTCAAATGTTGACGAAGCCCAGAACAATAGCTTATGTCACGTGACTCAAATGCGACTCATAAATATTTTTCTGGGTATATACCCAAAATTATAAATTTAAAAAAAATTTTTGTTTTTTGAGTCATGTACGAACCTAGGTTTCCTGGGTTTGACTTTACGCAAGGGTATATTTTTTAATGAGTGGTTCACTAAAGTGCTTTATGAGTACTTTCAAACATTTTCACGCGGACTTGATCTTCACCTGGATCGACTTACTGCAGATGATGAGGAAGCGTTAGTTCTAGACATTCCAACGTAAGCTAAAAATCTGCCAAATGGTTCGAATTTCTTCGTCACTCAATAATTTGCAGAGTCGACGTTCGGCATCAATGTCCACTTCAAATTGCAAAATTATGTCAAAAAAATTGCGGTTAGGTTAGTTGTCTTACCACCATCTCCTTCAACAGGTACGTACGCTACCATATGGTGTTCAGGCCTGAGCAGAAGAGTCATACAGCCGATTGAACCATCATCTTGCTGAGCCCTTTTAGAAACATAGCTAGCTTGATCATTGAGAACTACTACAACGTGACAGAATACTTTTTCATCATCCATGGCTCTTGAAGACCATAAATAAACAGCCGCACCCATAGGAAAAGCATGGTCATCCTCAGGAACAACACCATCAGAGGCAGCATTCAATACTGTCAGTCTGGCTTCTTCTAACACTCGATCCATTTCTCTTGCTAAAAACGAGAGAATTAAGCAGAAAATTCACAATCAAAAAGATACCATCGTCACGAGGATCTCCTGCAGGATACAACCTCTTCCTGACTTTCTGCGCAAACTGCACAGCAACAGCTTCTAAGAAAGAGAATTTATCTTAAAATTCTAGCTTTAAAAATATATGCCCACCTTGACCGGGAGCGATTTTATCAGGGACTTTATCAACTTCCTTCCTGATATCGGCTAGGGCCTTTAACACGTCATCATATTCTACAAAGTGAACAAGACCTATGAAGATTTAACAACATATGCTTACCTGCACCACTAACGTGTTTTGCCTGTTGTTTTGTCGGTTTTGGGCTTTTGCTTTCCACTTCTTGATGAGCTTTTTCACACCTAGCAACCACTGGATTTGTAAGTTCTCGGCTGCCACTGCTGCCCTAAGTTCCTCTTCTACATCTTCGTTTGCGGGATCGGGTACGATTTTTGTAAAGTTTACGTTAGTCAGGAAGCCTGGAAAAAACTACTAAATGCTGATCCTGAAATAGCTTTATTTAATTACCAGCCATGGTACGGAGATAGTAGAGCATAATTGTGAGACCTCCAGCAATATTCAGCATTTCGGTAATGGATGAATCGGACGTGCGAATGAAACGATTAGCAATGAAGCCTGAGCCTTTGATGTCGTAGAACGATCTGGGTCTGCCAAAAATCTCCTCGGAAAGAAGAGCTGGAAGAGAGAGTTGTTCAATCCTCGCAATGGGTTGTACATGCAATCATAGTAAACTCCAAACATGTTGTTGAGGATCTGTAATCGGAAAATATAGCACTATGAACATCTATAAAAACGTTTGACCTGAGCAGCTTGGTGGGGTTTAATTACAACTTCATTATTGACAGACGGAGTGCGAAATACAGGCTTCAGAATGCAGCCCATTACGAACGCGAAGATGTAGCAAAACGCAACAAGCGGCGAATTCGAGAAAGTTGCAAGTAAGAAAACGTTTTTCAAGGCCGGCATAGAACCATTAAGGTTGAACAAATTTCTACCTAAATTAATAACATGAAAGGAAGAAAGCATGAAATGAATACTCACGCTTATGTTCCCTGGACATGCAATTTAAGGAATGCTAATTCTTTCTTGAACTCGTACAGAAACACTTCGTAGGTTCGGCCCACTTGCAATTTCGGAAACTCATCTATCACTACAGGAACATCATCTGAAAAACAAGGTTGAGGAGTTGCTCGGGAATTTTTTCACTTATGCTACTACCTTGCTGATCGCCCAAGTCAGACATCTTTTTCCGTTCAGCTAAAATTATCAAGCAATAAAATATTCGAATTTGGGTCGCAACCACACAGCGGTGCAACGATCAAAAATGTTATCTTCGAAAAACATCGGATAGGTAAATCAAGCACAATTTTAGAACAAAACAATTTTATTTTTCGACGAACAACGAAATGACACAATTGTCCAATAATCAAATTTCAACTTTCGCCACGATACCTTGGCCAGTTGCCCATTTCAAGAATCTCAGGAACGCTTCACTCCCCAACGAACCAAAATGATTCATTTCGGCTGCCCTATTCAAGCGACCTTCCATGCGGGTTGACGACTTGATATCAGCCACGACGTGTGGTGACTTTCGAAAAGGCGAGGACTGCGTTATGGCCAAACCAGAAAAAAAGCCTTGAATATCTTCCGCCACGACGTGCACACTAAATGTTTGAAAACCTATTCCAGAAAATGCATATAAAAATAAAACCAACGGAGGCATCCATTTATAGAATTGTCCCATGACCCAGTCATTCAGTGTAGGACCCGAGCGGAATACATTCTAAAGTAATCATCATTCTGTTATTGTGATTGCTACCTTTTGCTCCCTAATGAATCCTATCCGAGTGAAGAGCCACCAGACAGACAGACTGCATATTGACGTCAAGGTACTTCGTGACCTTAAATTAATCTTTATAAAATACAGAATAAGAATTGCAAAAGTTTCACAGCGAAAAGATACTTCTGTAGCAGAGATACCAACTTGGCCTTCCATGTCCATCAGAGTTGTCGCTGGGATTTGCATGCAGTCACCAGTGAATACAAGCGTAGTCACCTCCGCTGGTTTAGCCTTCTTTGCTGGCTTCTTTACAATTGGATTATCTGCACCTTGAAGGTTTGCCCGCCAGTCTTTTTCTCTTCGGAAGATGGAACCCAAAAAGTCTGAAAATGTCGAGGATGAGGCCTCTTTCAAGATAATCTTTGACGGAGAACACGTTAGGCTGGACAAGAAACTAGTGCTGTACCCGGTCATCACAATTACGTTCTACATTTTCTAAATAGGAGTTCATTAATAGTGAAGCCAAAGACAAAAAACAAAACGAACCGCCATATCGTATGAGTGGTAGAGATTGCACACATATCCACATATCCCTGGACGATATCCAGAGAGTAATACTTTGCATATTCTCTCACCATTAAGGTCTCAGCTGCGGGATAGAGCTCCAGAATACGCAGAGCGAGCATGTCACAGGTTTCATTTCGAGCACAGCAAATCAAAACGGTTTTATCCTGAACCACTGCCCACAAAAGCGTTAGCAAAGCCAGCAACTGAGTCTTCTGTATTCTACAGCTAAACAGTCGAACTAAACAGTGAGATATAACGAAGCAGAATTAAAATTCGCTCCCGCTCAGATTCGGGTCTTGGGTTTAGTTTTTGATGATTACTAAAAAGGGGACTAAACTTATTGCAAAAAAGGGATTGAGAGGATCACAATTCCAGTCCGATGGGATTAATAGCTTAGAATTCTGTGTTAGTGGTTGTTTTCAGTGATTTAGGTTAAAAATCTATCGAAAGTGATCTCATTGTAGTGTGATTCTGATCCGCTTCCCAATCGGTTTTTCCTAAAAAATCACAAAAAAACAACAGAGGGGACCAAGGCAAAAAAAAGTCCTCTCCTAGTATATGGCCGGAAGTTTTGCAAAGTATTCGCTCTAGTAATTTATTAGATGTTTTACGGCAATCTACAATTTTTCAAACAAAATTGCAATGTAAAAATGTTTTAAACATAGACAAAAACATTTATTTTTACCAAAACAAAACATTTTTGTACAGTTTATAATATCACAGCTTTTATGAATGAAAGCACAGTAAAATTTAGATGATATTTAGTACAGAAACTCATAAAAAATTTAATAAGCTAATAATTAAATTGTTTAAAGCTGATATGAATAATAAGAATTGCAACACAACTACCGTATTTCTTCTAATTGCCGCACAGTCTCTAATTACTGCACACCCATAACTTTAAAGACTTATATCTCGGAGCAGAGTGAATATTTTGCTAAGCTGTTTGATGCATTTTCTTAACTCCCACGAGCTGTACCGATTACACTTTTCAGATCTTGGTTAAGCACCCGAAAATCTCTAGATCGAATTTGAAAATTTCCGATTTTCGGGTGATTGAAAAATAAGCGCACATGTGCGGCAATTAGAAGAAATACGGTATATGTATCTTCGCTAGACTCCCTGAATTGTTTCAAAACGGCCTTTGGTAGCCTTCATTCCATGACAAAAGAATACAGTTCCTAATATGCCCACTGAAACAGTTGATAGTACTATTAAAACGATGACCCAAAGCACAAAATGCTCTCTGAGAATATCCCTTCCATGCACTTTTTCTTTATTTAAATTATCTTTTGGAGCGGGAGTAGCATGCATTCTTGCATACTCTGACTTAGTGATCACTGTGCACTGCAGCAAATTGGATGGGGTCCTGAAAAATGGACACCCCTAAAAAGACCAAATATAAATTTTTTAAGAAATTCCCTTCAAAAACAAACTAAGGAAGGACAATAGTAAGACTCTTCTGACAAGGGTATTTTCGAAACATTGTATTTTGTGCCAGACACCAAACGATTCCACAACCATTTAGCTGCGTAAGTGTGACCTCTTCTGAAAATTTTCTATAAATCGTTGTAAACAGCGCCCTTTTAGCATGCAATTTTCAAAATAAGGTAACACTATAGAATGCCCCACCCCCAACCTGCAGCTAGCGCAGAATTTACTTTTCTACAACGGGAAGAGACCCGTCTCATATTGTTTCTCGTCATCTGAAACGGCACGGAAACACTTTGGTTTCTGAAAAATTAAAAAAAAATTCGAACCGCAGGGGCTATCATGGTTTTTTAGTCAAAGTTTCATAATAAAAAATGGCGCCAGAACATTTTAAAGGGGATTAAGGGCTGGATTGGTAGGGGAAAGGAATAAAAAAGGTCCACTTTTATGGCATAATATGAAAAGCGTAAATTTCAGACTATTTTGGCTGTCTTAACATGTTTTTCAACATGGGCTGTGGCAAAACGAGACTCTATATGCATTTTACGATCAAGATTACTTCTCGGAATCATGTCTAAAGTAAGTTTGGAGACCAGAACTGGTGCCGACTAGCTCTTTTAAATGCAACTAAAGGTTTTTAATTAATGACATAAATGTAAACCTATTAAGCAGAGGTCTTTCAGCAATGAACAGCTGCTCTGGATATCGAGATTGAATGCTCAACATTGGTATGACAAGCAGCACGAATGTCTGGTAGTGTCTTTCAGCAAATTCACTTTCCAACCTACGCAATGAGTCTCGCCACACATGTTGAAGGTGTCGGAGTTCAGTATTAGAAAGTTTGCTTAAGCATTTGCATCTTGGTCTAAATCACGTTTTTTTAAAGTAAAGAGATAAACCCCGGAAATCAAAGATCAACTTCAAAAGGTTGTAAGTAAGGTGGGCTGATTTAGCCACATGCACAGGTCCTACAAGCACTACCAAAACATTAGGAATAGCTCTTCTTATGGCTATCAAAGCTCTTCGAAGCATGTCCAGATTGGGTTCATCACATTTGGCACATAACTCTTCGGTACCAATAGTAATGAATAGCATAAGCCATTTGGAGGCCAGTTGTTGGCGGGTGTAACGGGCATGAATTCTTGCAATCAGAACATTCGCCTGAACATTTTTTGACTATCGAACATTTTCAAATATTTTTTGATTCACTTATTAAACTCATACCTGTTTAACCATATGATCAGTCTCAGCACCAGTTTCTGCCACATTAAATTGGTAGTCAGGTAGACTGTTAACATCTCCCATGCCATGAGAAATACCCTCCAAGTGGGGATTGAACACTAATAATATATCTTAAAGAGTATTTTTGTTAATAAATATTTTTCTGATTTTTAAAAATACTAGCAAAAGTGACTAAGCCATCAATATTAGCATCTCCACCAGTCGTGAAAGCTGCTCCTCGAAACTCAATATCTGTGTCAGGCCACAGTCCAATTCCAGTCTTAAAGACAAAAACATTAGTTCAGTAGCTAGGAAGGACAACTAACAGACAAAGCATCTCCCATAGCTGCTACAATATCAATGTCTTCCGGCGACAAGCTTCCTCCATTAGTGCCAGTAGCTAGCAAAGACTTCACTAATGGACAGGTAAAGGACTGGCGATTGTTAAAGCCTCGGTCTATGTAAGAAGTTTGAACGTTTGGGTTCTTGCTATTTTCTTTAGAGTCGTCTATGTCGTCACTGCAGATAAAAGAAGCATTTATAAACACTTTTTCAACTAAAAATCCTAAACTTTCTCAAAAAACTTTTGCCTTTTACACCTCATTAATAGATGGTCGTTTTAAGGTAGTTTTTCGGGGCCTTATAGGCTTGGGGTTGACACCCACATACCTGAGATACAAATCACTTGAAACTGACTCTGGATGCATGAAAAAACATGCATTCCAGAGTTTCTACATGCGATAGTCCCCAGTATTCAAAACCATTTTCAACATCTTTATTTTGTTTGTCACTATGGTTGCAGGTAAGACTGCGCGCGCATCTCTAACTAATCAAGTCCCCTGCGTCTCCTTCGGAGCCTTACGGGCTTGGGGTTGAGATGCATACACCCACATAGCTTAGACAGGATGCATGAAAAAAGATCCATACCAGAGTTTCTTTATGCGGTAAGCCCCAGTTAACAACACTATGTTCAAATTCCATCACTTTACTTACATTTGCCTTGAAAGAGAGAAGGCTAAAATTTAGTCATAGCAAAATAGCATCTATGTCTAAGGGATGTGAGGCGAAATTGTTAGACAAATTTCATTTTAGAAAATGCCTAGACATGCTTTTTTTTTATTGTTTAGCAGAAAAATTAGAAAGTATGGGGTGACTAAAGAAGTGCAGTAGGAAGTAAATTTGTTTTTCAAATTTATATTCACGAAATTATTTAGTACCCATATATATTTTTGGAAAACCATTTATTAATGTCAATTTTTGACAGAAAAAGTTAAGTACTTGTTGGTTATTTATGAAATTTTGAAGTCCATACACAAATGATAAAAAAATGTTTACTATAACTCAGGATCGTTCACATGCAGCAGTTTGTTTAAGTCCGGATCCTAAATTTTAAGTATTTTGTAGAGGGCAACTGAGAATAGAGCTTACAAATTGAGCTAAAACAAACACAATCATCCAGAAAAAAGTCGACAGAGCAGTCACACAGTTAGCACTTGCCATGTTCACAATATCGATAGTGGCGATAAGCCCCTAATACTACTTGTAAAAATACGAGGGGGCAAAATTTGGAACATCATTATTGATTACAATGCGCTGTCCATGTGATTAAACTTGTTGTCTTTGTTTGTCTCTTCTGTCCTGTCTCCCACTACTCACTCACCCTTTTTTATTACCATAAATGTTTGAGCAGAGTGACATGCATTTGGAAAGAAGACGGAGCACTCAAAGTTTTGAAGAAATAAAAATAATAAGCTTATCAAATTTAGTGAATTTCTAAGACCTAAATTTTGGATAAACCGAAAAAAAGCCCACTTTGGTAAAAAAAAAGTACCGCCTTTTTTATTTTTAATAAAAAACGCAAAAAGTGCCCACTTTTTATCAAAGTAATATCACCACCAAGTAGCTCTGCAGTTGCAGTTTCTAACGAGGCATTATTCATAGCAACATTTTTGCAAAATGTAGACCAAAAAGCTAGAAGTATGGATAAATTTAAAAAATAATTTGATTCCAACTTTTACTCTTTAGAACTCTTTAGAAATGCTGCAATAAATAATAATAACAGAAACTAAAATTTCAAGGCTACCTGATGGTATTATTACTTTGAAAAAATATGAAAATTCTTGGCTTTAACGAATAACCGAAAAAACCAAAAGGTTGTTTTTCTCAATTTTTATCGTTTAAGTTTTTCCGAATTTTCTTGCTTTTACATAAAAATACTATTCAATTTCTGATTTATCACTGTAAACAACATAATAAAACAACAAACAACTTGTAACTAATTACTCTCTATTTTATTGCTATACATAAATGGATTTTTCAAGAGGAATTCTTCAGTGGGCTTTGAGATTTTTGCGAAAACTTTTTGGCCACGAATTTCATGTGGTTGACTGTTCATTGCAAGGAGTATCTGAAAAATATATTTTTTAGCTTTTTTATTCGTAATAAAAAACTAACCTCTTTTTCGTTCTCAAAATGCACCATGCCCGCAGCTTTATTTGCTCCTTCATCTTTGCCTATGCTAATTTTAAAAACTTTTCCGAATTTGGAGTAAAAGTTGTAAAGATCTTCTTCAGTAGCCTCTACGGGCAGTCTTTGTAGATAAAGGGCTAACTTAACTTGTTGTGGCTGATCCTTGGACTGTTGCTGTTTCATGGTCACAAAAGTGCCATCTATTTTGTAAGGGTGAGCAGCCATTGCACTTTCTACCTTAAAGGGGCATAAATGAGGCGGTAAATTTTTTACCAGTAAATTTTTTTGAATCGTTCTATTTTTCACTTGTTTTACGTTAAATCTAATATTTATGACCTTATGGTACTTTTAAAAACTAGGCAGAGAACTTAAAAGGGGGACTGCGTTATGTCCGGAAAGGTTTGAACGGAAAGCTGAAAATTGGAAATAATAATAATAAATAGTTGTCGTTTTTGTCCTGGTGTTTCATTCATTCTTTTTATGACTTGATGTACTGTACTCAGTGGGCATGAGCAGACAAAATAAATTATACAGGCTTCACCACAATGTAGCCCATAGCGAAAAAACTTCTTGACCACAACGGAAAATGTCGAAAAATAGGTGAGTAACGAGACCTTAAAGACTTCGACATCTGACTTCCTACCTTGACTGTGGCCAAGCATAGATAAGTTATTTTGTCTGCATATGCCCACTGAGCCCAAATAGTTGGTCGCAGAGTCATTTAAAGGTAGAATTATAAAATTATTCGCAAGTGTTCAATTTATTTTATTGTTCATATTATACCACCATGAAAGCGAAAACGATCGTATTCACTGCTTTAAAGAGCGCGGATGATTGCCAGAGGGCCGACTGATGCTTCAAGGTGCAAGAGCTTGGCTGGACATTGACGGAAACAGGCGCATGGAATCGATGCAGAGCAAGGTAAAAAGAACAGCCGTCAAAATGCAGAGAGGGAATAGAAATAGATAATTGGAAATAGATAATTGAAGTTAAATTATTGTTATTATTGTCGTTTACCATTTTGCGATAACATTCTGACATTTGTTGACTCTTTTCAAAAACAATTGATCGAGATAATAACCCGACAGTCTCTAATAGCCCGACAGCAGGGCTGGGACCGACTTTTTTTAAATCAGAACTAGAAATCAGAAGGCCAAAAAAGTGCGAAAAGGAGAAACCAGATATTTTTAGAAAAATCGATGTCCCATTTTTTGCCCACTTTTTTGGCGACCAAAAACGCTTGACAATAGAAATTTCCGCCACTTGCACAAGCAAAGCCAGTGTTTACTCAGGTAACATTTCAGTGAATTTTTTCAAATGCGAAAAGTCACTAAAAGGCAAAAAGTGATTTTTTGAGAAAAAATTTCCTTGGTGCCCCTGTTGTTTTGTAAAAATGAACAGGCGGACCAAGGCAATCTTCTTCAAATAAATCACTTTTTGCTTTAAAGTGACTTATTCATTTGAAAAAGTCACTAAAACGCCCCTTTCCTTTTTCTTAGCCTTTCCTAACATGTATTGCTGAATCTTAGCTTTCTGACTAGCTATCAAAATTTACTAAATCTTTATATAGTATTCGGGTCGGCTGTTTTGCCATTTTTAGTGGTCCTGATGTGCCAGTTGTAACTTATTTCTGTGAAATATTTTAACGGCGGGTTTCTACTTATTAGAAAGGTCTTTTTACGGCGTAGGACTTAGATTTCGGATTTGTTGTAAAAAAATTGAGATTTTGTCCCTCATAGTTGAAAATTTTGGGTTTTGTGTTGAAAGGCATCAAAATTCTGTCAGACATGACTGAGAAATACCAACAGAATTTGCCACTTAAATCAGTGGCACATGAAAAAGGTTTATAAAAGGCGCACGTCCACTTTATGATTTTTATATTATGGTCAGGGATAGTGTGTATTAAAAGACACAATCTGTAAAAATGAACCATCCATATAGGAAAAATTTTAAAACAAAGGACGTTTGAAAATTCCAAATAATGTCCTGAAAAGTGCTATGCACCCGATTTTTTTGAAAAAAATCATAACCAGAAATCAGAAGGCGAAAAAAGTCAGACAGCCAGACATCAGAAATCGGTCCCAGCCCTGCCCGACAGTCTCTAATAGCTCGACAGTCTCCAATAACCCGACACTCCAGAGGGTGATTCGAATATAACCCGACATGTCGGCCTATTAGAGCAAACGCGGTTGCAAAAAAAATTAGGACAAGACAAAAAACGACAATTATTTGTAATTTTATTTTAAATTTTCAGCTTTTCGTTCGAAACCTTTCCGGATATAAAACAGTCCCCCTTTTTAAAAATCTATACAAAAATGGGTGTAAATTTTTTTCGGGATTTTCCGGCTAAAGTTATCTATACTAAACAAGACCAACTTACAGCTTGCCTTGTGTCAAAGATGACAAATCCGTAGCCTGACTTGACCGTGCAACTTATTATTTTGCCAAACTTTGACATGGATTTTCTTAAAGAATCTTCAGTTGTATTTGGAGATATGCAGCCCACAAAAATGCACAAGCTTTTGTCTAGATAGCTCACTTCAACTCGCTTGCCATTTATCACATGCGGCTCGTCATTTAAGGCTGCTTCTAACTGAAAAATATAAATATGTATGAGTTTTGAAAAAAATTATGTCAAATATGCATACCCCTTCTCCAGTGGCAAAAGTGACGTATCCAAATAACTTGGATCTCTTTGTTTTTTTGTCTTTGTCTACACTGGATTGCAACAGCCTATCATACTTGGAGTAGAAATCGGAGAGGTCAGTAGACATAGTTTTTGGAGACAATCCCCCTACATAAATTGTTAGCTCCTCAGCCACTCTTTCTTTAGGACGCACTTCCAGTGTTTTATTGTCAATTATGTGTTCTGGGTGTTTAAGAGCTTTTTGCTGCTAAAATATTGACTCAAAAATACTAAGGCCACCAGTAAAATCTCTTACCTCTTCAACTGAACAAAAATAAACATATGCAAAACCTCTGGACTGTCTTTCTACATCCCGCATTACATGAGCACTGCGCACAGAGCCAAAAGCAGAAAAGTGCTTGATTAAATCTTCTTCTGTTGTGCTAGGCGAAAGATTGCTGATATAAAGCACAGATTTGTAGTAGCGCGGCCCGGTTGCTTTAGTATAGACACTAGCGCCATCTATTTGATGTGGACTCACAGCTAACACTTTGTCGTACTAAATCAGTTTGTCTGTTTTTGAAGTTTAGTAAAGTGAAAAAAGTTTTCACCTGTTGTTTGCTGTCGAAATTGATAAATCCATACAAATATGACTGGTTAGTCACTTTGTCTTTGACTATTTTAAGGTAGCTTGGAGTGGCTTGAAACTTTTCAACCAAGTATTTTTTCAACGATTCTTCTGTGGTTGAAGGAGCAAGACCGCCCACATAAATTATGGGCTTCGGTCCGGAGCTAGATGAGGACATTCTAATAGATGGACCATCAGAAAAAAAATTGGTCCGGAAAAGGTGGGTGCTCCATTGACCTGACTGTAGCAAAATGTGCTGTCTGAACGGCATCTGAAAATAACAGAACGTGAAATTTGGAATTTTTACATTTGAAAAGTTAATCTTATAGCCGGACAGCCAAATTTTGTTCCCTTGATATTTAATCAAAGTTATAGCCATCGAAACAGGCTGTTCTAAAATTTTAAAAATCAGCATAAAATCCATTGAGATGACGAAAATCTTTATTCAACGCTAGATCTTCGTTAAATCGAGGTTTGCCTGCATACCATTTCAAGATAATTCACTTGTTGGAGCAATCTATGTAGAAACTCAACTTGGAAACCGATTTATATTTATGTCAAATAATTATTTTCGAAGGGCTATCAAATGGTATATCGAGATTCGTGTGTTGGCAAATTTATTATAAAAACTTTTCAAACAATCAATCTTACCAGTGTCTGAGTTCTTAGCCTTGAAAACATGTTAAATAAGCAGTAGCAGCGACATTGCTTTTTGTTTGTCAAAGATAAACTTTTTAAAAGCAATACCAAAGTGCCATTCAAGTTTCTGAGACCTGAAGTCTGTAATTTGATCAAAAAGATGTGCTTTAGAGAAAGAAAATCCTACCATCATAATCCAAGATAACAATTAATAGGTGATTAAAAACTTAACGTTTTTTACTTATTAAAAAAGATGTTTTAAATAATAAAATAAATTTCAGAAAGCATTCGTTCTAAAACAACAACTTTTTGGAATTTAAATTTGTATTTTTATTCACTTATGGTACATGGTATTTTTTAATTCAGAAAAATTGGCGATACTAGCGAATGCCCACAGGTCTAACTTACACAGTCGGCCAATCTGCAAGAACTCAAGCAAAGGATTCAAGTGCAGAATGAATGTTTGGTCATTCTAAGTCTGTTTGAGCCGTTTTTTTCTTTTTAACTCCTTCGTCTTTTTACACCAAACGATAATACCGTTAACCGTAATATATAACGCCATTGGTTTGGAGTCCAAAGTTTCAAGTCTTTTTAAAACTTACGAAGGCCACTCAATCGAGGTTTAACTATACAGTTAACTGTACAGTTAATTACAGTTAACTATATGGCCACAGTTAATTATACAGCCGGAAACCCCTTTTTTAATTATCAATTTTCGGTAACTTATAAAGGATCTGGTAAGTTACCGGTAAGTTACTGGTAAGTTACCGTAACTTACCGCGGTAACTCACCATTATTATACCCTAGTTTGGACCAAGTCAAATTTTTTCGAATAAATTTTATTGGCTGTAATCATAGTCGACTTGACCCCTCAACTTTTTAGGAGTCAACTTTTTTCAAAAGTGGTAAAATATCAATTTTTTGAGGAAAAAGTGCCAAATCTAATATTTGTGACCCCCACTCAACTTTTTGAGCCCTACAAGATGGCATTAACAGAAAGTTAAAATCTTGTCTCTACAAATTTTAGCAAATCTTGACCCCTGTTGACCCTCAACTTTTTTTCACCCACCGATTTTCATACGTCAAATATTTATAAATCACTCGGAAACACTGTACTAATTTTCTTGTAGAACAAAAAAAGTTACTCTAGTGTCATAAATATAAAAAAAAGAATTTTAAGAAAAATATTGACATTTTTTGAATATAAGAAAAAGTTGACCCTAACAGTTAACCCCGATTATGAAAAGGACCATTTCGTAATTTTGATATTATGTTTTTTGTCGGATGGAATCACGGTATTGTCGTTTGATCAAAAAAGGAAGAAGTAATCAAGAAGAAGTTCTTGCTTTGAAAAATCTTAAAAATCTTTTTGCAGTCAAAATAACCCTCTAAAGTCTGCCCTCCTTTAACGGGACAGAAGCATATTTGCACCGGCGTTACTAATCAAAATGGCACCGGTCGCCGACCTGACAATTCCGACGATTTCGGGGTGCCGGAGTTGCTGATGAATTTTTTTCAAGATTTTCAATGACTTACTATTAGATTGCTAATGACTTATTGATAAGGTTGCTAGCACTGAAGATGCTCAGTGTATTTCAATATAAAAACAAAAAGGTGCCGGCGCGCTTGCAACAATGGACAGAAGCACACCCATCCTCTCAAAGTCAGAAATAAAACAGCTTGTTTTGAGGCGCGTTATATGCCTATTATGCCGAAAAACTAACATATAGTAAGATTTTAAGTATTAGGAAGCTGTATGAATGTTTTCTTTACAACTTTTTATTGGTGTCGTATTGCAGCTACAGAAAAATCAGAAATTTCACAAACACAAAGTATAGTAACAATTCAAATCCAAAAAGTTGCATATTCTAGTCAAAATTCATCGTTTAGCTGGCTTTTCAATGAGCTAAATTTTTATAAAATAATTTTTGAAATCATTTATCTTCAATAACCTGATAAAATGTAAGATGAAACTGGACTCATGGCTGAGCTAGAATAGCTGCTGTATGGGTAGTCATACCATCTGCGGTTGGCTAGGTAATAACTGAAAGTTTGAAATGACAAAAATCCTACTCTGAAAATATTGAACAAACCTCTTATGATACCGACGTGGAATCCAAGAGCGAGAATATGGGGTGTCTGTGTATTGGGCATATCGGTCAAACCACTGCTCATCCCCCTTTAATGCATAATTTAATAGGGATATTTATTTAATTCTTAATAATACTAACCATATGCCGAGCATAGCTGTAGTACGGCAAATGGCAAGCAGCATAACGAGACTCGTAGGAATAAAAGTTAGGCCATTTGGGTTGATAGCCTTCGCTGAATCTGCCTAGGTCTGGAACTGACCAGGTTTTAGGCAACTAAAACTTTTTTATTTGGCTTGCACATTTTTAGAGAAGCAGAATAAATTTTGTCAAAATTTGATTACTTACATATCCTTTGGTAGAACGCAAGTCAATGTTTGAAGCAGGCTTCTCCACTTCTCGAATAGAGGAAAGTTCATGAACTCCCCAAATACCATGAGCCATATTTTCTGCAATAATTGGGAAAAATTTAAACTGCATACTTTGAGACTGCTTAGCAACTTTAAACACGTGATACAAAGAAACTAGAAAACCAGCTTTAGGAAACCGAAAACCAAGTAAAGTTCTGGTTAATGTGCAAGGAAAACCGGCAAAGCCGAAAACCGGGGTTTTTTCATTCAACCGACCAAGTTCTACCCTAAAAACAATAGTTAACATTAAAAGATAGACCTTTTGACCATTACTCATATATATAAAATCCATGCAAAATTACAAAAATGTATGGGCCTTCTTGCCTGTAAGTCAACAAAAATGCACGAAAAACTAAAAAATTGCTTTATTGTCACTAATTATGAAAAAATCTTGCAATTTCTCGTGATTAAAGTATTTTAGTATTATAAAAGATGTTTAGCATTTCACATTCAGCTTTGTTGATCAGTAAGCTGAAAAACAAAATACAGTAAACCAGCAATTTGTTTATAGACTACAATTCTACCTAATCCTGTCAATGCATAATTAGTGTAGGGGCTGTATATTGAGCTTGAGTATCCAATGAAGGGATAACCGAAACAGCGGCGGTATGGCATGTAATTGCTAAAAAATAAATTCCGAACTCACTCTATTATTTTTCCTCTCCAAAACTGACAAAATAAACTTATTTTAGAATGCCTCGGAAGCTTACGTAAAATGACCTGCATAAAATGAAGAAAAATGCGGCCGTAAAATTGAAGAAGCTGAGACTTTACTTAAGAGAATCATGCGATCATTAATCAAAAGTCTTGGAATTACTATTGAAATTCCAAATTCTAATCCTAAATCTTAATCCTAAATTGAAATTACTATGAAGACTGTTTATACAAATACTAACATGAGAAGGACGGATAGTAAGACCTGGGCGGTTCGGCTCAGAATTTCACGCTGAACAAGATAGTGCAAAAAAAAGTAGAAAAAGCAGCTTTTCGTGGGTCAACTGTTCCTACGAACCAGCCAAGTCAAAATTTTTGCGAATTTTTACGTCAAAAAATTTTTTTAACTTTTTTTGATGGTCTTGCTAAACACTCCGAAAACATTTTTTTTTACTTTACTTCAAAGCTTTTTCTGGTGCAGTTTTTCTTGCCATGTCAAATGACACATACTGGTGACTGAACAGCCTTATCACACGTTATTTGGCATATTAAAGTATTAACAACGTTTTTGAAAAATGACACAATTATTTCTTTGAACTAAAATTTTTACATTTAATTGCTATGAAAACCTCGATGATATCTCATTAGAAAGCCCGTGATCTGCATTTTCTTTTTAACTATGAATCATTAAAATTGATATGAAAAATTGACGAGATTTGCCTTTTTGAAGTTGCATATGCAAAAATTTTGACTTGGCTGGTTCGTAGGAACAGTTGACCCACAAAAAGCTGCTTTTTTCTAGTTTTTTTTTTGCACTATCTTGTTCAGCGTGAAATTCTGAGCCGAACCGCCCAGGTCTTACTATCCGTCTTTCTCATGTTAATATTTGTATAGACAGTCTTCATATTAATTTCAATTTAGGATTAAGATTTAGGATTAGAATTTCAATAGGAATTCCAAGACTTTTGATTAATGATCGCATGATTCTCTTCAGTAAACCCTCAGCTTCTTCAATTTTACGGCCGCATTTTTCTTCATTTTATGCTTCGACGTCCTTCTCGTGTTAAGAAGTTAGAAGAACAAGAAACAAAGTCTAGCGACGGACACGCAAGACATTTTAGTGTAGACAAAAATGAAATTATGTGTCAGGTGAAGAAAATTAGAATAAAATTTTTGTCTTGATTTTGTCACTTTTGAAGTACAGCATTGAATACAGCAGTTTCGTAAAAACCTTAAGTTAACTGTTACCGAGAGTAGTATCGTCTGTCCAGCCAATTTCGATTGTAAGACAGTGGGTATTGAGAGTAGCGATCATACCAGTTGTCTTGGTTCTTAAACAAGTTCCAAATAGTAAATTAAAATAGCTTTTTTATAAAAATCATACCAAATATCTGGCATATTTGTAGTAGGTAAGAGGGTTGGACGAGTAGATGTTCGACACATATCTGTGTGGTTGAGTTGGGGTGTAAGCAGTCAAATAGTAGGGCCATTGAGGGTGGTAGCGTTGGCTCCACAATCTTTCCTCTGTGACATTAGCCAAGGAACGGGTCCTTGTCAGCTAAACTAGCTACGTTTTTTAAGTACAGCCATGCTCCCATAACATGGCACTCCCTCAAGTCCGTTCCGGCACTTTTTTACCTCCATCTTTTAAGTTTTTTGCCTTTTTTTCTGTTTTCACATTCTGTTCTCAAAAACTGCAAAGATTCCGATTTCATCGGTCGTTTTTTGAAAATCTTGCAATTTTGTCACTAAAAAACAAAATCCCGATAACCAGGCACTCTTTTTCAAAATAGGTTGCCACGTTATTGGGATTTTGCTTTTTAGCTCTAAAATTACTGCATTTTTTAAAACGACTGCTAAATTCAGAATTCTTGCTATTTTAAGACCAGACTGTCAAAACAGAAGTGACAAAAACTACAAAAATGGAAGTAAAATAGGGTCGGACTTCAGGTGGGAACAAACTCAAGGAGGTGCCAGGTTATTGGGACTCGACTGTAACAAACAAAATAACTAACAAATCCAGTAGTGGGACGGATGTCAATGCCTCGTGAATCAAGAATCAATTCCGATTTAGTTCGAGAAAGACCATAACCACTCATTTTTACTAAAATTAGTAAATAATGCTTTTTCGAATAGAATTTCAAAGAAACAAACTTTTAAATTCCAGAGACAAAAACAAGCACCACTTACTAGAAGAAAATAAAGAAGGAACAGAGGGTAAAAGATTTTGTTTTTATTGATTAGCAACGGCTAGATAAATAGGTGTTTAGCCCACGCTTTTGGAAAATAACCTCTCAGTGTGTAACAAAATCTTTTTAAACCAATTGATCTTAAAAAATGTTCCTTCATTTTAAAAAAGCATATATAACATAATGAATCCATGATTAAACAAAATTTTAAATTTGTGGCATTTGAAAATATAAATTGTTAGCATTAAAATACCGTAAAACTTCCAATAGAATCTCTTCTATTATTCGACCCCTAAAGTGAATATTTTCTTATATCTACCGTAATTTCTTCTAAGGGAACGTCCATAAATTATGTGACGCTGACAGGGGGTGGGGGTCCCAGCCCAATCTGACAAAATCTGACAGAGGGGGTGGTGTGTAAATGGTCTTTTTCTGACAGGAATGTCAGATTTCACAGAAAATTTTCTTGAATAGTTTAAATCAGTTTTGAAAATTTTGACCTAATTTTGACCTAATTTTTTGTGTATTTGTTTATCTGTTTTGCACGTTATATAAAAAATAAATGTATTTATAGCAAAATAAGATTAAAACATATAGTCCATATTTTATTATGACTCATATTTTAAGTTTTCCATTTCTAATTCTTGATAGTTTTCTTGAAGGGCTTGCACTTGCCTCATTTCCTCAGCCAAATCTACTTCGTCTTCAATGACGGTTTCTTCAGGATCCTGGAAATCCATGAAATCCATTTCAAATTCTTGGCAAGCCTTTTCATGTGCATTTTTTCCGTTTGACGCTAGACATATAAAGCCGACAATGCTTACACATCATTTTCTCATACTTGTCTTTCATAGTTGGGCAGTACTGATCAAAGCAAATGGGTTCATAAAAAGCAGCTGCTGAGTGCGAGTCTGTCTGCCAAATCTCCAAATTCAGGTTTTTCATCACCCTCTTCAGCTACTCTTGGTCCTCTTGCGTCAAAAACACATGGGATAGGCGCAGGGAGAAATGATGGTAGGAAATTCGGAAGTTTTGGTAGGAAATTCGGATGCTCTGTGAGCCAATGTTCTCCAGGAAGAGATGGCAATTCCGCGGCATCTTTTTCGATGTACTGTGCAAAAACTTGGTGGCCATTGATTGTCTAGACGTATTTTCAAATATTCCAGGTTAAATTTTTATACTAAAAATTACCATTTCTGACCAAACGTCACAAAGTATTTCTGCCGCAGCTTTAAAGTTCTGCTTCTCTAATTCTTCATTAATGGTTTTGCCTGAAGAATCAAGGTGAGTCCCAAATGTGGCGACTGGTAGTACAACACCGGATAGATGCTTTGAAAGCGGTGCCATTCTTCTTACCTTTTGAAAACAATTTTGTAAATTTTCTGAATGATTGTTGAGTTCTTAGATTATTAAACATTATATACAATGTAAAATTTGGAAGTCTAAAGTTGTGTCAGAAAACTGTCAGATTTTAATAAGGGGGTTTCCGGCCCATTCTGACATCTTCTGACAGGGGCGTGGGGGTCCCCAAAACCGGGCTGTCAGTCTGACATAATTTATGGACGTTCCCTAATAGAACAACATGTCGGTTTATTTTCCAATCACCCACCAGGGTGTCGCTCTATTAGATACTGTCTTTCTATTGGAGATTGTCGCGTTATTCTTTCAATCTCTCGGTTTACCTTTACCCAATTCACAAAGATCAGCAATTTCAAATCAAAAATTTATGGTGAAGTAACGTTGATTAACAAAGTTTTTAATTAGTAGTTTTTTTAAGCGAATTAAAAGCCCAATCGTTTTAAAATGACGTGACAATGCTGGATTTAATTAACAATTAATAACGCAATCATCAAAATTCAAAGAGTCGTCGCTCAGGTAGCCGTTTACTTCCTCCTGCTCTGGATCAGCTTCTTCGACTTCATTTCGTTCGACGTCCAGGCAAGCACGAGCATCTTGCAACATCAGTCATCCCTCTGGCAGTTATCCGTATGCTTTGAAGCAATGAACTTGGTCTTGTTCGCTTCCGTCGTGGCACACAGTAATTCCACAATCTCAAATCAGTAATAGCTCCAAATAAATAAATAGCGTACCTTTGAACGGTTTAGCAATCATTTCATTTGAAAGCGAGTCCCATGCAATGCGAATCCAATCCAAGTAGACATTCATTGAAGCTGGTCGACGGTTTTCCATTCTTTATCCACTCCATTTATTTATTTACTTATTAAGTTTTTAGCACTAAAATAGAGATCATTATTATTATTGGAAATTAGAAAAAATGCTAGAGATTTCAAGCCCCAAATATAGGAAAAATTTTAAAACAAAGGACGTTTGAAAACTCCAAATAATGTCCTGAAAAGTGCTATGCACCCGATTTTTTTGGAAAAAATCATAACCAGAAATCAGAACAACAAGAAAAAAATCAGAACCAGAAGTCAGAAATCGGTCCCAGCCCTGTTATGGAGGTATGGGTATATACCCTCATTCATTTGATACGGCCCATTATGCTATAATTTCTATAATCAGATTTCTGAGATATGGACACTGAAACTTGGGCACTCATTTTCTGGTTTTTCATCTAAAACTTATCGCTATACATAACGACATTGTCTAAAAACTTTAAAAATTTATTTGCTATTTGGTTTCATTCATCCTGAGTCTCGGTTTTGTCTCATACTTGTGCTTTTGAATATCCTAGTCGCCCTTCACATATGCTCGTATGCACCCGATTTTTTTGAGAAAAAAATCAGAACCCGAAATCAGGAAGCGAAAAAAAGTCAGAATGTTCATTCACAATAAAGATAGTAAAGCAAGTAACTCACGTGAAAACTCATCCTCAAAACTCTTGTTTCTTCTCATGATCGAAGGTTGAGTGAAGTAGCAGTTGCGGCCCCATAGAATTCCCTGTCACGGCGGTCTTCAATTTGACGCTTGAATGAGTTTACAATTGTGAGCAGTTCTGGCAGCAAGGTTTTCGATTTCTGAATCAGAGATGATCACAGATGATCAACATATATACCTGAAATTCAAGCAACAACCTTTCAGACGAAACGAGCACACTTTGCAGAAATCGGCACACAATCAAAGAATCATCCAATTTAAATAAGTCTTCCAGCATCTTTGGCGGCTTGTCATCGGCAGAGAAGAGTTCGACCAATGCATTCTATAGCTTTAGAATCCTTTCTTTTTCTAGCGACAACCATCGCGTCGGCCCATGTGTCAGTATCTTCTCAAAGTTTGTTTAAAGAACACTAATGATACATGTGCATCACTATTACAATTTTACCTCCAAGTACTCACAAATATCTTTGAACTTTTTGTGGCGTGTCGTCGATCCCTTGACGTAGCTGGCCAATTTGAAGACGATGGATTCGATGTCGAGTGGCAAGCGATTTGCTCCCTTTTCTGCTGCTTTGTGAAGAATATCAATGGACAACCAACCGGACCGAGATTTGCCTTCTCCCGAAGTTTCTTAAAAATATTGTTTGGCTCAGCATGCTGAGGTCCACCAAAGTTTACTAGTGAAAACGAGGAAAGGAAACGAGGTTCTTGTAGTCGAGAGAGTGCTTATTCAAAACGGAATCGATGAAGTCTGCCACCAGCTTAGAATTAGGTCCTAAGTGCACAATTGAGGTATTTAGGCGCCTGGGTACCCTCCACCTATATGAGGTGTCCTCCGAGTGGTCAGGGTGATTTTCAGTGGTATGGGTGTGCTTTCTTTGTTAGTTCTGTACATACTCACCTCTGAACTGGGTTTTCGGCTCCGAAAAAATTGCTCAACTTTTAAAGACGTTTGGCCACCTTTTTCGAGTATTTTACTCTATCGTATGTTAAATTTAAATTTCTTAAGGACTCTGAAACTAGCCTGTGGTCAATAGGTGGCAAAAAAAGGTGTAAAAAATGTTTAAATATTTTTAGTTCTTATGTTCTTTTAAAATCTTAAAAATTCGTATGAAATTTGTTCCAAAAGAATCTGCAGGGTTTGTTTTGAACGTCTGTTTGCATGAGTACTGAAAAAGCTTTTGTAATTTTCATTGTATGTATTATAAAGAACATTTGAAAAAACGCCATTGATATTTAAATGCTAAATTAAAAGTAGTGTGATTATAAAAATTCAAAAGTTTTTTTATATTATTATTTCTTTATTTGTTTTATGAAATGTCTAGCATTCAAGAATCTGAAAATAATCACAACAAAGATTTTAAAATAAAGTCTGCTGAGCCCAGAGATGCCAAAGATTTACGTTTTTTAATCCAGGTGAAACTTGTACTGATTTAACAGCCAAATTTTTATCTTTAGGAGTTAGCAAATTTTGAAAAGCTTCCGGATGGACCTAAAATTACTGCTGAACAGGTTTTTTTCCAAATTTAATTTTTTGCTAAAAGCAGGCTTTTAAGCTATCTGTTGATCTTGAACGTGGTGCAGCATACTCCTTCATAGCATACTGTCAAAATACAGGTGAGCCTGCAGCTATGACTATATTTTACAATGCCTATTCAACCTGGGAAGGACAGGCAAGTTTAAAAAAATTTCGGATTAGAACTGTGTTTTTTGTATTTTTAATTTTTTCATAGTCGAACATAGATTTAATGATCCTCCTTCAAATTCATTTCTCAGCGGGGTCTGACACTTTTTTGCCTCAGTTTTTGAATATTGCTGCCAGTTGTTTTTGGTTATTCAGAAATTCCGATTTTTCCATCATTTTTAAAAAACTGAACAATTTTTTTTATAAGAACCTGTAGATCTCTATATAATGGCATCTCGTTTCGAAAATAGGGAACTTATATATAGAGCTCCGCGGGTCTTTACGGCGAAATTGCTAAATTTTTTAAATGATCGGAAAAATCAGAATCCTTGCGATTTTTAAAACTAGCAGACATCATGCGGAAATCTTCAAAGATTGAGGGGAAATGGTAGGATCCGGCGTGAAATTAATCTTAACAGGTTCGGTTATATAATAGTTGAAAATTTCTTGTACAGTCGACTTTTGCTAATACACTACTACCAGGACCGGCTCAATGTGGTTCCATAGTAAGCATGAGTAAGGGCTTTTGTACAGGCCCAGGAAAAATACAGGGTGGCACATTTAAAACTGCGGAGTTAATTTTCGCCATAACTTTTTGAATTCGCGGTTTTTCGGAGAAGTCTTTTTATAAACGAAAGAGCAGACGATGACAAATCGAATCATATCAAATGTTTAGTATTGTCTTGTTTTCATTTTTGAGAATTTTGGCTTTTAACAAGTGGTCAGTTTTTAGACACGCCGGAAGACTTAGACACGCCTTACACGCCGGAAGAAAGAGCTCAATGCTTTGATGGCCGTTCTGAGGGAAAGAATTGAACAAGCCTTTAAAGAGCTGCTCAGGAGATGATCAACAGAACAATAGAAGCATATCAAAGTAGACTGGAGTACTGCCTAGCCGTCAACGGAAGAAGCACTGAGCAAAAATATGCCGATTAAATGTTCAAATTCTATGAAAATGTTGTTATTTGTTTTGTTGCAGTTGTTTCTCGTTTCAAATGAAATGTTATAATAAATGCTTGGTATGATTCAATTTGCCATCGTCTCCTCTTTCGTTTAAAAAAAGATCTCTCCGAAAAAACCGCGAATTCAAAAAGTTATGGCGAAAATAAACTCCGGAGCTTTGAATGGGCCACCCTGTACTTCACCATTCAAGAAAATTTTGCATAGGTAGCTTCTGGCCCCCATCGATTTTCCCAGGAAAATCGATGACAATAGTTAAGCTACCTGGAAAAAATACGAAAAATTAGATTAGTAATACAGCTACTTTTAACTAAAAACACCAACGAAAATGTAGTGTGACCACATATCAATTCAAAACATGCAGTCAAATGATGCAGCAATATAGGACGATACGTATAAAGTTTTGGGAAAATGTGATCACCGATAAATGTGACCCGGATATACCCTGTTATATTTATTATACCTTAGATGAAGCGGATCTTTTTCAAGCTGAAACAGCAAAAAATGGATGTTCTATCATACGGTCGCCAAAATATGCCGACATAGTCTTTGATCTAGCGGATTTTCACAAAAAACTGGGCACATTTTCGAAAAACTGGGCAGATTTTCGCCTTTTTGACTAAAACAAAAAAAAATGTGCACTTTTTCACGAAAAACTGGGCACTTTTTTTGCCAAAACTGGGCATTTTCACGTATCGTCCTCAAATATACAAGGCTAGTCAAATTTAAAAAACTAGCATTTCTTGCAGATTTTTTGCTTTAAATTTTTGTTTTCAACCTATGCAAGGTGACACAAAAAAACAGTGACATTTTTGAAAAATTTGTGTAGGTAGTCCCTTACCCCATCGATTTCCCCAGGAAAGTCGATGATAGTGATTAAGCTACTTGGGAGCTCTCTGATTCATAATTGATATAAAAAACTTAGAGATTACTTAAAAGAAGCAGCGACTTTTCACATAAACACAATCACTCATGAATTAGAACCCGAAAAATTCAATTCTAAAAATTTCTCAAAAATGTGACTGTTTTTTGTGTCACCCTGTATTTTATTGACTTTTAAATTTTTCAAATGATTTTAGATCATTCATATGGAGGTTAAAAAAATTGCTTATTACAAAATATTTATTCTGTAATTTGAAACTTTTTAGGACTTGTATGTAAGAGAAAAATTTCGTAGAAACAAGCTTGCTGATCAGTTGGTCAAAGCTGTAGTAAATTTTGCATTGGAAAGAGGCATGAAAAGAGTCAACTGGAGTGTACTTAATTGGCAAGCTTTTCAGTGTCTCAGTCATTAAACTATGAATTTCCAATTTTAGGAACAAGGGAGCTATTGAATTTTATAAAAAGGTGAACTTTATCACTAATAACTTTGGCAAAGTACTCAATATTTTTGGAAGTGAATCAAATTTATATTGTTCGGATGAATGCAATTTTTCTTTATTTTCTAGGTTTTCAGATTAGGCTTATCAATATCATGTAGGCCTTAAAATTACTATTTAGTTAGGAGCAACTAATTTGCACGAAGAAGAAGGTTGGCTGCCTTTTCGACTGGATGAAGAACAGATGAAAAATATTGTAAAAACTAATTGAAACTATCTGAATATTTCTGAGCTATCAAACTCGTGTTAATGTTGCTGCAATTTTTAATGTCTAGAAAATTTTATGTTTTTTAATAAATGGATTTTCTTTTTTTTAATAATTCGCTGACAACATTTTTCGCCTTGAAAAAATGGGTAAAAAAATTATGGCCAAAATAAACTCGTGAAAAAAAATATGCCATTCTGTACTTATAATTTTTTAAAATTGCACTTATTTCGGCCTCAATTCTTTTTTTCGGAAGGTTCTCTTGTCAAAGCTACCTAAAAGTAGCACAAAACATTTTGTCTTGATGCCTTTTATCAATTTCAAAAGCATTAAGAATTTTTTTTTAAGTTTGCTACTTTTTGCGAGCCACTTGACATAATGGACAAAAGACAGAGTGTGGGAACACCAGGTAGATTAAATCAGGTTCATTGCTCTCTAATCAACTTCCTTATCTATTTTTCTGGCTCTCAGCACTTTGCAGTGAATTATAACAAACAAAAATTGCTGGCTTTGCAAAATGTTTCGATTTTTCGCTGATAGTGGGCCATGATTTTTATGAAACTCTATTATTATTCTGTTCAAAAGACCATATTTGTTCAAAGCTAGTTCAACATGTCCAAAAAAATATATTTTCCTAATAAACCTTACCACCTAAACCTGACCGAAACCTGCATTATCGAAATGCACTCAAGTCTACATTTTACAGCGATTTTCGGGGTCCCAGGGTGCCGTGAAATCAAAAATACATTGCCTAAATTACCAGGTGCGCAAAATAACTTTTTTTGAAACATAACAATACCAATGACACCATACGAAAGCCGAGACAATTCTGCACAAGATACTCTATTCGGAATTTCAAATAACAACTTTTGCTTTGACACAGGTACGCATCCTTTTCCGCGATATTTCAACCACCGAGGCGAGTAAATTCACCTCAATTTAATGGCTTTGTGGCACCCTGTGTAACAGTTGTGGGCGGTTTACCTATTATTTGATTATTATTTGGTTATTAATTTGGTTATTAGTTATTAATTATTTGATTATTAATCATTATTTGGTTCAGGCGTTTGGATTGGTTCAGAATGCATTTGATTAGGAGAGTTTCAGGGGGCGTGATTTTAGGTGGTTTGGGTTGGTTCGGGGTGATTCGGGGTGTTTTGGGTGGTTTGGGGTGGTTCGGACACAATCTAAAAAAATTTCGAAAAAAACGTGAAAAAACTGTCCTGGTCCATCCTGTTGTTCTTGAACATCGCTTCTGAACCCTTTTTCACAAATAATGTAGACCGTTGCGAGCTGTTGCAATCAACGAGAAAGCCATTTGTGAGCGTGATAGCGCCTGAATTTATGACCGAACATAAACAGCTACAAAAAAGCTACACAGTAATCAAAATAGACAAAAACAACTGGCACGAACAACAAAGGAAATTAAAAATAAAAGCAGACGAGGTGCGAGTTATGAGTTTCGAGGTCATTGTAAGCACCCTGACCTCACCTCAAACCTCCATTCTAAGCACTACCTCACCCTTCTATTGTAAGCGAGCTAATAACGACGACTCGATACACATTGTGACTCGATACTGCGACTCGATACACCGAATTTAAAGTTCGACTTTAAAGTTTGTGTAATTGCGTGTAATTTCTATTTTTTGTTAATCTTTTTGATTTGTAGTGGACTTTTATGCTGTTTGTTTCTCTAAATTTTTAATTCTCATCGGGTTTAGGGCGTTTAGTACCCTTTGAGATTTTTTAGATTTGAGATTTTTAGGCCATTTTATTCTCTTTTTCTGACTTGGGCAAAGCCTTAGGCTCAGCGTAGGTCAGCGCACGTTAGGACGGGCTCAAATGTGTTTCCCGAGCTACAAAACGGATAAAATGAAAAAATCAGTAAAGGCGCGAATTAAAAAAAAGGTTACAAGGTCACCCGGAAGGGGCATAGAAGCCTTGAGAGTTAGAGATGCGCGTCTTTTCTTCTTTAGTGATAATTCCGAGCAATACATTGAATAATGTATTCATTCATAAGCTCTGTTGCCAAACTCTACAGAGGAAATTCAGGGATTAAATTTAAAAAATAGGGTATTTATCGAGGAATCCAATAGGGTATCCATCGCATAAATTCAAGCTGCTTTTCGAACTTTCAGGAAGTAAAATATTATACACTATCCTGTTAAAATGATGTCTATTTATACAAAAAATTAAAAAATACCATAAAATACCAAATAACACAGATTGAATTCGAACATGAGAACCGGTGTATCGGGTCACAGTATCGAGTCGAAATTGTATTGAGTCGTATGCCATCCGTACCATATGTGGGAGAGTGCCCCATTGAAAGGGGTTCGCCCATTTCGCGCCCGAGCCATATCGCGCCCTAGGATATTTCGCGCCATAGGACAAATGGCGCCAGAGCCGAATGGAGCCTTAGGACAAATGGAATTTTTTGTCTTGTTCAGAACTATTATGAGTTAAAAGTTATTCTATGATCTATCTCGATTCCCTGGATAATCCATGCACTAACCTAGCCAAGTGGTCGTCCATTTGATGCGAATATTTTTTTTTTCGGTATCTAAAATTCGTTTTTCGCACTAATTCGAGCATTCTAAAGATGGTTTGATAGTAGTAACATGTCATTTTGTAGGGTATTTTTTGAGTTTTGATAAAACCGCTTAAATAACAGAGCAAATACTTTTTCTTCATGAGTTTTATTTTTTTGCAGCAGATTTACTATTTTTTGCATCAGAAATACTGATTTTGATCTATTCTTGATTTGTAAGCTTCTCCTTCTTGTCGGTGGCGCAGATATCCATTCGGGTAAATCCGTGGAAGGTATTTCATTTGTAAGTCAGTTGCTTGGACTTCTGATTGCTGCTGCTGGCGCTGCTTATGGTTATGAAACGTGATTTGTTTTCGGGTATTCTCTTAATAAATAATTATTTTTATCATCTCTTAGTGCTATTTTTCTTAGGCTATGGGGCGATTCTCTGATGATCTTAGTTCAAATGGTTATCGTCGTTTTGCAAATTTTGTGGTACTCAAAGTTTCGTGCTTATTCTGCCATTATCTCCGCTGTGTCTTCATGTGCTCCGCTTGGTGCAGCCGATCACTACATTCCAACTACATTCATGATGGCTCTCCAAACTTGTTCTGTTCCGATCATTTTTGGCTGGAAGGTTAGTGATTTCTCTGTGTGTGTTTTCGATTTTTATTATGTTTCTATGTCTGGGGTATTCAACTCGTGCGGAACTAAAGGCAGAATTGAACCGTTATCGTTCATCACAGTTTTGATGCAGTTTGGTGGATGCCTTGCGAAAGCCTATGTTGTCCTGCGTTATCCTGATTGGGAATCGATTGGATTGTTTTCATGCCGTGCTTAGTGTCTGCAGTTGTCAACGAACTTTTGCTAGCTCAGATCGTCTACTACAGCAACTTCAAGACAGTAAAAAGAAGGGAAAGATCACGCAGGCTGCGTAAGAAGCGCGATTTGCAGAATCCAGTTTGATCTCTTTTTCCCTTTTCTTATTTGTTGTTGAAGTGACTATGTGATGAAGTTCATGGATAAAAATCTTGAAAATGGACTGTTTTTATATTAAAAAATAAATTTTGTGGATTTAATGAATGTTTGGTAGACGTTTCTTGCGTGTGAGTGCTTCGTACATGGAAGTCATGTTGCGAGGAAGTTTGAACGAGTCTTTGCTACTTTCAACTTCAAAGTATTTTTAAGTTGTGATAAATAGCGCAAATGACAGTTTGTTACCTGCAGTCACCTTTTTGAAGTCAAACTAAAAGAAAAAGTTTGCCCCAGGTGAACATCCAGATTCACCACTTGTAGCCCGATATGTATTAAGTAGACCAAAATAATAAACTTCCTTATTTCAACCTATCTACTGGTTGAAACCCATTCATCAGAGGTAATCATTCATCTCTATATTTATCCATCCACCTGAACCATCTGAGCATTGGGTACTACTACCTGGGTAATACTACCAAGGCAATAATATCTGAGTAACTTTACTCAGATATAACGACCTGAGCACCACCCGGATACCCTACTGGATACGAAACCACTCCAGAACTTGCGTTCCTGTAAGTCAAATCGCTCTTTTAGCACTATTAAACCATGTTCGGGACACGATTCTGGATAGGGTACAATGATTTTTAACCACCTACACCTTAATCCGAAATTTTGTAATTTGGAGCTGTATACACATACAGAGGAAGTACCCGGTGGTTTTTTCCACCTACCCTCAGGCATAATGGTCGACTTATGACTAATATTCAAGAAAATGAAATGTTTGCTACGACAAGCATTCGGACCTGTAACCTCAGGTCGGGCGCCATTTGTCCAATTTTTCGACTTATGGCGCGAAATGGGCGGGCGCGAAATGTCCTATACCCCCCACAGCCTTTCAAAATTTGAATTTCCTTGTAGTTCAACTTAAACAAAACGCCAAGAATTCGATAGCAAGTTTTACGCGCTTTTTCAAATTGTTGTCTCTTTTATCACTCGAATATCACATAACTATCTCAAGATCCAACAGATTTCCATTGAAAATTAGCAATACACAGAGTTACAAAAGTAAATTTATTCAGATTCACCTTCCAAGACAATATTGAGCGAGTGCACAATACCGACCTTTATTTCTCCAGAAACAACACAACGATAAAAAGTCAACAAAAGAAGCGGAACATAATGGATATTTCAACCAAGTGTAACGATACCGGCATCGACCAACTTCATAAACTTCTCACAAATGTCGGGATTCTTCAAATGTTCCTGAGCTGCCTTAGGATCTTGCTGCATTTGTTCGAGCACAACCTTGATGACTGGATCACTTTGACTAAAACAATTCACATGAAAAATAGTAAGGAGAGAGCAAAATAAGTAAGTCACCATTTTGGTTGTCCTTTTCCAAACAGGCATCACAGTCATTCACAGCCTTTTCGAACTCAGCCAACTTAGCTTAGCTTAGCACTTAGCTTGTTCCACCTTCTTTTAACTGCATTCTGCCTCTTAGCTGAGAGTTCTGCTCTTGATTCAGCTTCCAGCCGTTTTTCATCAGCTCGTTTCACTGAAACAAAAAAAACCGTCAAAACAGTAGATAAAACAAAGTGAAAGAACTTACAAAGACGGATTCTCGTCGCTTCCCTTGCTCGGTTACTTGCTATTTCTTTTGAGATTTTTCTTGCTCTTTTTGATTCCACAGCAGCCATTGTTGCTTCCACAGTTCTCAGAGTGACAGGTTGCTTTGTTGTTAGCTCTTTTCGTACCACAGTAGCACGTCTCGTCTGCACCATTGAATCACCTGAAAATACAAAAAATATTGGACAACATAAACGACGGAAAAAAAGTGCAAAACCACGGAGTTTTACGTACAACTTATATACCAAAACGTAGCTCATACATTAAACTACTCGAAAAGTTGAGCCGATTTTCGTGAAGATGTTGTTTTAAAAACCAGAGACCGTTTGAAGCAAACACGTGGCATTTTTCCGAGTAAAAATTGGGGTTTTTGCGTTTTCTGTCTAACTTTTGTATAAAACACCCAAAATTTGTATTTTTTGTAGACATCCTTGGTACCAAAATGCAGCGAATTTACTCTTCTATCGAGTCTCTGGTTTTGTTTGAGAAAAATTAGACAGAAAAACTTGGCGGGATCTCAATCGAATCAATAAGGCAAAGAAATTTCTTCGAAAATTTTCAAAGAAATTGCTTGTGATTTTGAAATTTTACGTGTTTTATGGGCAAGTGATGGCTCATTCGAGAGTTCTTAATGCGAAGAATATTTTGGCTGTAAGCACGCACAAGCCAAAAGGAAAAAATCAGGTCAGAGGCATGAAACAAAAAAGGGGTCTCAAATCGACCATTTTTGATAGTTTTTTGTTTGGCGCCAATTTCCCTAATACACTAAGATTCAAATTTTGAAAGGCTGTGCCCCATTGAGATGACCCATAGATGAGACCGTGCGCGTAGAACATCACTCAAGTTCGTTCCCGCCTAAGGGCAGCATACTTTTTTCAATTTTTAAATATATTTCTAGTTGTTTTTTACCAATCCGTCCTAAAAATGGCACACAATTGCACACTGTCCCATATATAAAAAAACTTCAAACACGTTCTTCTCAGCGACTATTAAAGATATCGATGTCCAGTTTTTTTATGAATAGTACACGACTGAGCGATTCTGATTCTATAAAAAATCCATAATTTTGTCGTCAAAACATCGTGTTTTTGTCGTCAAAACATCGAGAAATTTTTTTTTTCCAAAACGTGAATTTCGGCCTTTTTGGACACGATAGCATTTAAAGAATTTTACATAATATGTTCGTTTACCTTTCTGTAACTAACAAATTTCATCCTTTTTCTACAACTTGGTAAAAAAAATTCTGAGAAATGAATCATTTGTCAAGGAAAAATGGCACTTTAAAATTTGTCCCATATATGGGACAGTGCGCATTTAAGGGTTAATACTACAAAAAGATATGCCCATTTCAATGAAGGTCATCTTTAGCACTTTCTATGCTTTCGTATGCTGTCATTAATTTGCTGGTATTGTTATGTTTCAAAAAAAATTAAATTTTATGCTCGAGTCAGAACCTTTGGCGCACCCTGTAATCTTACCATTTTCAAGAAATTTATCGGGGCGTAGACGTTTCCGGGCTTTTGGAATATTCTTTGAATTAGCGCTTTTGAACTTTTTGCAGTTTGGGACAAACGATTAGTTCCGGCTAACATGCGCTGGCCTAGTCTCCGCCTTAGCCTTCACTTAAGTCAAAAAAAGTTTAAAAAATGCAAAAAAATTAAATAAAAATTTAAAAAGGTACGTATTCAAAAAAATGTCTCAAAAGCTCGGAAATAACCCTATGCCGAAATTGTCAGAATAATTAGCAACTTTAGTTTTGTTTTAAGCTTTTATAAGGCTGCAAATAAAAAAATGTGGGAAAGGCAGCCTTAAAACTTCCTAAAACCAACCATTCCTTAGCAATAGTAAAGAGACCTGGTTTAGATTTGAATAATTCTAACTTTCAGTTAGTGAATACTTTTAGCACATTCCACACTTTTTATTCTTGGTAGGTATTTAATGTCCCATAATTTTATCATTTGTTTTGCTGTTCAATCACTTGTTCCTTATAAAGTGAACATATTTATGCAAATGGAACTAGATAAGAAGGCGAAGCGTTGCCTGCTGCCCCTATTAAAAAGAGAGTACCCTAGATGAGCGTAAAGGTCAGTGCATAAATTAACAGGCACATCTCCTCCTCAACGCAATCGAACAGTTCCTCTCTTAATACATTCAAGATAGCAATAGTATTGTAGAAAGGGCACGCCACCCAAATGCCAAGACTTCATCCATCCCTTTTGTTGTTGTTGAATACTACTACTGAAAGATAATATTTTTGGCAATATTTTAGTTATTTTAGTTTGGCCTCCTCCTTTCTGGTAGAGGATGAAACCAAGGTTGCTGGTATGCGGCTATGTGCTCATATTCCTGTGCTCTTTTACTAAATTAGTTGATAATGCTGCCGTATTATTGCCCTATGGAGTTAACGAGGGGGACCAGGTACGTGTTTTGTCCACAGTACAAGGCCATTCAAAATTACACGTACATTATTTGAAAAAATTTCAAAATTTTGTCCGAATGCTGAAAAGAAGAACAAAAGAAAGGATACCTGAAACCAGATTTAGTTTAAATTTTTGAATTGAAATTTGTAGTCGCACTGTTAGACCTCGCTTTTTTTCTTTATAAGAAAGTGGCATGCCTCTTTGAAAAATGTTCGATTTTTATATTTTTTTGAGATAATGTAACCTAAAGTTGTTGTTCAGCAGCTTTCTTTGTCATCTTCTGGAGATACGCCAGCTTCGGCGGCAACCACCTTGCCCCAGCCATTCATCTTTTTTGAGCGTCAGCATACCGAGCTGTTCATCTCGGAGAATGGGGCCATAAGCTTCTCTGCACCCATTACTAATGGTAGTAAGCATTAAGTATTACATAAACTAGTTTTAAAGGGAGTGGGGGTGGTAAACTTTATATACGCATCGCCTAAGTCACAGGTTCGACTACCACTTGTGCACACGTCTTTTTTATCACCTTTAATTTGCAAATTTGGTGTCAAAATGATTCTCACACTCTTGGCTATCCAACAATATCGTCAGCGCAGGCTTTCACACCAACTGGAGCTGATTTACAAGCTCAAATAGCCGAAATTCCCGAAAATCGATGGTTTTTGAGATCTTTCTTTGACTGGGTTGGTTGATATTTTCTGACTTTTTTCTACAAGTCGCACGTTTCATATACTGAAATGTAACCAAGATTCTGGGCTTTCATTTGAACTATCAAACGGAGAAAAAATAAACTCAAGTCACGATTAAAATCCGAAAAACATTCAACAATGCCCAATTCCTTGCCATCCTACCCACGGCTGTCCCATAATTCTTCAGTATTATATTTGAAACTGACTTTTTTTGCAATTTTTATTTATATGATCATTTACAACCCTTATACTGAAAATGTAGCTCGGCTTCTTGCCGTTATTTTTAGTATGTTTGCAAATGTAAATTAAAATTGCAAAAAAAACGTCAATTCTAAAATAATACCGAAATCCTACCGCTCAAAAGTACTCTTTCCATCCTTGGTCAAATCTGTGCTAGCTACCCACTTTTCTGATATAAATTCGATGTGTAATTTTTTATTCAATCCCATATGAAATTCTGACTCTAAAAAGTTACTAAACACTTTAAGAAATAAAAAATGTGTAGAAGTTCAGGCGATATGAAAGTAAGCACGCATCATTTTGGCTGTTTTTTTTCATTTTGATGCATTACTCGAGAGTTTTTGGACCCAGACGTCAGTGAACTTAATAAAAAAATAAATAAGGTGTGCACCTAGCGGGATTAGAACAGTCGACTTGGGGCGATGCGTATATAAAGTCCCATCCCCCCTTAAAATTCATTTGTAGGACCCGGCCAAGAGTTAGATGCCGAGAAAAAGGATATTATTGCTGTGTTTTATGCTCCATCCACCTCTGGATCTGTCTTCTACAGGTATTCCTACGATGTCTTTCAAGCTAGGCTTTTATAAGCTATTTATCCATTTAGAAGCAGTCAAGGAGGCAGTCCACTGAGCAGAGAAGTGTCGGCCAAGATTCGCAGAGCCTTTTTCACCGATGCCAACACATTTGAGGCTGAGTCAGTGGTGCTGATCACCTGGGAGAATGTGCAACAACAAGACTCACCTACTTCCAACAACACGTATCAGGTTTGCCACACTTGCAACCCCTGACTTATATTCAGTTTTTTTCAGCTAGCCATGGCGACTGACACCAAAAATTCTTATGCCGTTTTCGTTTACCATAAAATAGGTTGGGCAGCTGCTACTCCAGGAAATCAGAACCCACAGAAGTACGCCCAAGCTGGCTTCTTCTCAGCAGATGGACGCACCGAGAAACTGGTCAATTCTGGCACTAGAGCGGTTACTGATCTGACTAAGTAGGGCTTTTGGGCTCAAAGCAGTATAATTTATAACCGTTGCTTGATTGCAGAATCACGAACTTCCTGGAGCCAGGCTTGTTCTTGTACCGCATCTCAGGCAGTCACCCGCAAGACCCGAGACACAATGGAGTGGCCAGTCTTAATGCCGAAGAGGAGTATATATATCAAGATGCTGAGGGTGAATACGACCCTGATGAGCCTATTAGTCAGTTTTTATTCACGGGTGGTATTTTTTTGGCCATAGAATATTTTTTGATACAGTCGAACTTTGATTTAACGATTTGATTTTTTCCGCGTTTTCCAAAAATAAAAAGCGCCGCTGCCGGGCTTGATTGAGCGCAGCCGCCTCCACCGGCACTTTGAAAATTTTGCCGCCGCCGGCGGTCCGAAATAGCCAATTTTCCACGGTGTGCCACCTGTGGAAGGCAGCCGCCCACGGAGCGCAAGTATGCCAACAAGCTCGTTCCCGCCTAAGTTTTTGAGTCAAAATCTGTCTAAACTTTTAAAAATCTGGTCTCAAATATCGCAAGGATTACTATTTTGAGCTATAGTATTCTGAGACCTAAGGTTTTTTCAATTTTTGAGAATAGGGTTCTTAGAGGAAAAAATCTTATTTTTCATAAAAATATTAGTAAAATAGGAATCCTAGCAATATTTGGGATCAGGCTATCAAAACAGAATGAGTAAAAACTTTTAAAAATTGGGACAAAAGTAGTGCCAGAGATTTTTCAGGAACTAACTTCTTGGGTTATCATTAAATCAAGTTTCGACTGTATTCATTTTTTAACAACATCACATTCAGCTGACTGCCCTTCTGACCCATTCCGAGACCACTGCCCTGCACATTGCAACGTAGTAACTGATGATAGGGACTGCTCACTGTGCATTTGCTCAAGTATGGTGTCGGAGAACATAGGCAACAGTCCTTCCTACTCCAAAGTCTCGCCCAACCACTCACCCAGTGGTTAGTTATTGCATAAGTTCAAATCATTCTATAGTCGATTTTAGGCACTGAACCAGTTGTAGATGATGGTCAACCACCTGTGGAGCCTCTAGGAAATGAGGTGTCACCTATAGTGGAGGAAGGAGGCAGAGTAGAGCAACCAGCTGTGGTGCAACCTCCTGTCGCTCCTCCCACCTCCTCCAGAAATGCAGACCTGAGCTGCAACCCTCAAAGCCATGGACAGTGCCATGCTAAGGCTGACTGCATTCATTTTGCACAAGCTGATAATACTCCTGCTGGCTATTGCTGTGAATGTAACCCTGATCACTATGGAAATGGGATGGAATGCCTGCCTAAAGGTCAGATTTTCGGTGAAATACCAGCCACCTCTATAATCCGCCACCTCCCTCGTTCAAAGTCGTGTTCTTGGCATTGTGTTTTAGACCCAGTCTTCGCTGATTTTTCTCAGGCAAGATACCCTTTAATTTGAAGCGCGTGGTAACTTGCCTGAAAGCAGTCTGTAAAAATCAGCCAAAAACACAATGCTACAAACACATTTTTTGAATTAAAGAGTGGCGGACAAATAGAGGTTATACGTTACACATTTTTTGAAATTATTCTGTCTAAAAATTCTGGTTTTCGAGTTCCTTGATGTATTGTACTGACAAATTTGTCCAAAAAAATATTTTCTAAAATAATGGTATGCAGATGGACCTCAACGAATTAATGGAATTTTCGAAGCCGTGATCAACGGCAAAGCTATAGAGAAGACAGATCTGTTTGCCTACATCCAAGTGCAGGATGGTCAACAGCACACAGCGCTGGCACGTATTCCCAAGGCATTGCTTGTATATTTATTTGTAAAAGTATATTTATTGCTATTATTCAGGATGTTGGTCATAGTTTGGCACTGTTGGATGCGATTGGTAATGGCATGGGCTGGCTGTTTGCCAAGGATTCGTCCGTAACTCCCAATGTGTTCAATGGATTTCAGCTAACAGGTTTCTAATCAATTTTTAGAGTTTTTCAAAACTTATCATCACTTTGCAGGTGGCTCCTTCAACCGTACAGTCAACATACATTTGGGCGATCGTTACACCATTGCCATCAAACAGCAGTTCACAGACCGAGAGTTCAGAGATTCTTTTGCTGTGAACATGTTTGTGAGCGGCACATTGCCTGAATTGGCACCTAACAGCAAGACTACCATCACCTTCCCATCCTTCCAGGAAACTTACAAGCGAGAAAGAGCAGGTTAGTTCATCTCCTGTTCTTAGAAATTGATTGTGATGGCACTATATTGTTGGTTCAGGTGTAATCAGGGCCTACAACGAAAGGCACATCACCATCCAAGAAGAGGGTCAGGAAGAGAAGCAGTACCGCGTGACCACCGACCAGCAGATCCACTACAAGGAGTGCTCTCCAAAGGTTGATTTAATTTATAATTTAAAACAGTCGACTGAAAAATGGTAGTAGGTGTATGGCGGTTTTTATATCAGCGCTTTTTTTAATTTTCGTGTTTTACTGTTTGGGACAAACATTTGAGCCGATCCTAACAACACTGGCCTACCCTATGCCTGAGGCTTTTGTAAACTTGTCTTAGTTTGCAAAAAGAAAACAAATTGCAGAAAAAACATGAAAAACAGAACGCGAAAACAGGCTCGAATTTGAAAAAATATCTCAAAAACCGCCAACCGGCCCTACGCCGTGAAAAATGACTGGAGCCAATTCTGTTTAGTCCGAAAATAGCTAAGATTACAATTTTATTCGTCAAAATTGCAGATAATGTCGAGTGTCAACGAACAAGTGGTTCGGTTTGATCGAATCTCAGCTCAATTCAATGCAGAAGAAGGGGTGGTCAGGTTTGCTTCGCAAGCCTTAGCCGGTGCAGGTCAGGTCCCTGCCCCAGGCACGCCTGTCAACGGCAATGCTATAAGTCATGCAGGCGGACCATACGCAAATGTGGTGGACAACCCTGTAGCTTACTGTGGTTTCTCACTACCTAAATAACCTTCACCAGTTTCAGAATGACCCTTGTGCCCTGGGAGCCCACTACTGCACCCAGCCAAATATGGTTTGTAGAGTCAGGCAGAGGACTTACAGTTGTGAGTGCCAAGATGGCTACCACTTTGAGCGGGACACCAGTCTGGAGGCTGGGTTCCGGTGTGTGAGCAGCGAACACACTTCACCTCCCTTGGCAGGCCATCAGACTGGATGCAGTGGGCACCACGAGTGCCATCAGTGGGGTGAGTGTGTGGCTGGCCAGTGCAAGTGCAGGGGTTGGTATGTGGGTGATGGGATCAAACACTGTGGACCTCCAGGTAAACACACTGGTATAGGACTCGTAAAATGCATTGAATGAGTTCAGAAGAAACCATTATCCAGCCTGTAGACACCCTAAACAAGCCTCAACAAGCCTGTGGAGAATATACTTGCGATACTAATGCTGACTGTATTGGAAGCGATGAATCCACCGTAAGCAACATTATGGATAAAAGTTAGAAAACTTATTTTAAGAGTAGCATAATTTTTTGCTCTTTCTGGATCTCAAGTTTGATTCCGCCGAAATTCAGTCAAATCTCAGAATAACGAACGCTTTAAAGATCGGGCTCAACCGTTCGTTAAAGATAGAGGCCATAGTCCTCAACTTTTTAAAAATAACCAAACTGGCACACCTCAGCCGTTTGTTAATAGGAGAATCGACTGTACATGTCATTCTTGTAGTTTTCCGGGCATCTCCTTATCTCCCCCTTCTGGGCAGCCCATACCCCTAAAGTTCGACCTCTTCGACTTTTTTAATCATACATAAATTGGTCGCTTGGTGTTGCGGCACAATACGAGATCTTAGTCTAAAAAACCAAAACACGGAGCTGGAATATAGAATTCTTTACTATGTACTGAGAAAAGTTTCGAACAAATACTGCGTGCCCGATCGAAATCCTTATTCTCATTGTACAACCCGATTCCTAAACAAGTATGTTCTTTCAGCATAAATACAAACGCCGAACACGCCGTTACACCGTTGAAAACAAGCCATTTTAGTGAAAAGTTTTACGGTACCTTAAAAAATTTACAGGCTCCTAGGTCTATTTAGATACAGGGTTATTCAAGAAATTGTAACACTTTCAAACTGCCATAACTTTTTATCCCGGCACGATTTCAAAATTTTGTAAACGCAGATCGACTCAGAATTTCATGGCAATTTTTTGGTATATAAGGTCAAAACCACGATTTTCGCTTGGTCCCCCCTGTTGTTTGGCTCCTGGTCTGTAGGTGGCCTTTGGATGGACAACAGGGGGGACCAAGGCAAATTTTCGAATTTTTGCAAAAAAATTTTTCAGGTGTTATATGCCAAAAATTGCCATGAAATTCTGAGTCGATCTGCGTTTACAAAATTTTGAAATCGTGCCGGGATAAAAAGTTATGGCAGTTTGAAAGTGTTACAATTTCTTGAATAACCCTGTACTTTGAGAAAATTTGAAATTCGAAGTGGAAATGGCAGATGTCAATTACTAGCTAGTCACCAAGAAAATTTTATGTTATAGAAGAACTGTGTGTGCAAAATTGGTTACACTGGCAACGGCATGAGGTGTGTGAGCAGTACGGCGCACAGGAACCGGGATTCATATGAGCATAGTCCCTCTGTCAGCATTGGTTTGCATTAATTAAAGAAGACCTCAAAAGCCGTAATAATTTAAACTAATTCCAGGAACCATTTGCCGAGGAGACAGGGAGTGTGGTGTCAATGCCAGATGTGTCTACAATGCCAAAGTCAACTACTACAGGTGTGAATGTCTACCTTCATACACAGGAGACGGGGTCAAGTGTTCTCAGGAAATAAGTAGTAAGTTTTCCAGCCATTATGCAGCGTTTTACAAAATAAACAGCAGTTTTTATAAAAAAAAGTAGAGATTCACAAAAAAATACATTTAACAAATTCACAGTTGCACCATCAGACAACAGTTGTGAGTCTAAGCTAGGCTGTCACAGCCAGGCCATATGTGTGGCCAATGGCACTCAACCCATCTGCCAATGTAACGAAGGATATTTTGGGGATGGCAGAACTTGTGTATCCGGAAGAGGTAGTATGGTGCAACCAGTTGTTCAACCACTAGAACAGTGCCAAGACCAGTCAAATTGCCACCCTTCAGCACATTGTGTGCAAGTGGAGTCCACCAACCAGTACAACTGTCAATGCTTGCCTGGTTATGAGGGCGATGGCATCCACAGTTGTGTGCATGCTGGTTAGTTAACTATAATTTTACATTTTTCGAGCCTGGAAGTAGGAAAACAAACAGTCCACTTGATGTATTTGCAGAGGAGTGCAGTCCATCCAATGACCAGAGCTGTTCTCAAAAAGCCAAATGTCTGTTTTCCTCTAATAATCAGAAGTTTACCTGTCAGTGTGAACCAGGTTGGTTGCACTACTTTATCAGTTTTTTGCGTAGTCGTTTTAGAAATTTTTAAATATTTTTTTCAAATTCGCGCCTGCTTCGGCGTTTTGTTTCTCTATGTTTCTTCCAGTATAGGATACACGCTTGAGACCGTCCTAATGTGGGATGGTCTACCCTCCGCCTAAACATTTGCCTGAGTTAAAAAAATGGAAAAATGATCGAATCATTCGTGTCGTGAAAGTCGTCGTAATGGTGTTTTTTGAACGAGTTAGCATCTTAACTGCGCTTAAAACATGTTTTTTTCATATTTTTTTCAAATTCGCGCCTAGAAACACCTTTTTTGACAAAAAAAAATTGACCAAAATTTGACTTTTTGCCTTGGTCCTACAAGGCATACTGACCTAAAAGGATATCCAGATACCCTAAAAGATAGAATCACCGTATATAACAACATTTTACCCCGTTTTGGTCGCTGGAGCTAAGCAAAGCAAGTCTCTATATGCATTATTGATCATGAATCTTGCTCGGAATCATGTCTAAGGTGAGTGAGTGCGCGCATCTCTAACCCATCAAGTAGGGGGGCTTGGGGATGAGATGCGCACACCCAAATAGCTTAGACACAAATCACTCGAAAATACCTCTGGATGCATGAGAAAGCATGCATACCAGAGTTTTTTCACGCGGTAGGCCCCAGTTAACAAAACTATGTTCAAATCCCATCTTTTATGGAGAATTTAGCTACCCTTTTGGTTAATTCACCTTGGGGGGCCAAGGCAAAAGTCAAATTTTGGTCAAAAGTTTTTCGTCAAAAAATGGTTTCATTTGCGCCCTAGAAACATGTTTTAAGCACAATAAAGGTGCTAACTCGTTCAGAAAATACCATTGAGACGCTTTTTACGACACGAAGAATTCGGTAATTATACCTAAAAAGTTCAAAAATCGCCGAAAAAGCAAGAGAAACAAAACGCCGAAACAGGCGCGAATTGGAAAAAAAGTCTTAAAATCCCTGAAACGCCCCTTCTTTGCCTTTTTGTTAATTTAAACTTTTAAGGTTTTACACGCCAGAACGGTCAGTGTCTGCCTTCTGCAGTAGCTCATCCTGAGCAGCCATCTGCGGTCAATGCTGTTTGTGAAAGGTGCGCTCTAGAAGCTAGATGTGAACAGCATCCTTCTAACAGGCAATACACCTGTGTTTGCAACCCTGGCTATGAAGGCAATGGCTACATCTGCACACGCCCAAAACCAGCCCCGGTTGCGCTCTCATGCCTAGACAACCGAGAAATGTGCAGTGCCTACGCACAGTGTGTGCCCAACCAGCAGCAGACAGCTTATGTGTGCAACTGCAATTACGGCTACAGGGGCAATGGTCTGGTGTGTGAACGTGGGTGCTTTTTAACCTACCTATTACTTGATTGCTGATTGTGGTCATTGTTTCAGCAGTTTTGTCGCAGCAGCCACAAGAAGATACTACCCTGTTGATTGGACGAGGCATGTCTTTGATCCAGAGGTCACCCACTAACTTGGAAGTGCCAGGAAAGCAGCTGGTGGTGGTGCCCCACCAAGTAGTTGTTGACATTGCCTATGACTGCCACTCCAAGCAAATATACTGGAGCGATATTTCAGGTAAAAGGGTAAAGCTCGTAGACAGCTAAAATATTATTGGGCAGGAAATCAGTAGGTGAGCGCATTCTGTTGACTGAAATCCTCAAACAACGTTTTTTGGGCGATCCCTTCGATTCATATTTTCACGGCAATTTTTTCTAATTTTCACTAGAGCCAAATACTCATGTCTGAAACCACATAGCCCCCGCAACTTTTGCACCAACTTTTACTTCTCGACTTTACTTTCACTTCTAGTTTTTTTATTGCAGGTCACAGCATTCGGTCAGTAGCCCTGAATGGATCAAATCTGCAGTCTAGTTACTCCAGTGAGTTGCGCTCTCCTGAAGGCATAGCCATAGACTGGTCCTCCAGAAATCTCTATTATGTAGACAGTATTCGCAATGAGTTAGGAGTGGTCAGCCTACAGAAAGGATATCAAAAAGCAATGCTGACTGAGGGCTTGGTCAATCCTAGAGCTCTGGTCATCGATATGCACAACAGGTAACCCGATAACTTAGGCATGCCCGGATATAAACTTATGTTGCAGACATCTCTACTACTCCGACTGGCACAGGGGAAAATCCTCACATTGGGCGCATAGACTTGGATGGCTCCAACAACCAGGTGTTTGTGTCCGAGGAGGTTCATCTGCCTAATGGTTTAGCCTTGTTACCTGGTCGCAAAGAGTTGTGCTGGGTGGATGCTGGAAGCCATAGGTAGATAAAAATACTATATTTTTCCCAATAATTTCCTAAATTTAAAAATGTGTTTGTGGCATTGTGTTTTTGATCAATTTTTTGAAATTTTATGTCAGGCAAGTTAACACTGATTTTATAGCTTATCCCACTGAATACAAATTGAGGGGTAACTTGTGTCACAACGTAAATATGGGGTGACTATTATTGTAGCAACACAGAATATAACAAAAGGGTTCGATCTCGCGTCCAAGGGTAGTGGAGGAAACTGCCGGCTCAATATTCGCGAGCCACCAATTCCCATCTCACCAACACCCCAGACTGACACCAATTCTTTATTGTTCACCAAATCATACTCAACAATTCATTTGCATAATCTTCTTATTTAATCTCTGCCAACTATACACATGACACTTGCTTCAGAGAAGTTTTCAAAAAATGGATCGAAAACACAATGTCATGAACATGATTTTGAACAAGGGGAGGAGGGCTCTAATCAGAAAAAATACGATAATTATTTTAAGAAAAAAATACGCAATAAAAACGGTTGCAGACTTTCCTGCATTGGACTAGATGGAAGTGGTCGACGAGCAGTGTACGCTCCTCTGGAGTATCCCTTTGGTCTGACCTGTTTCCAGGAGCAACGTTTTTACTGGACCGACTGGAATGAGTAAGTTTTAGCTATATAACTACTAATAAATCATCCTGTTTAGTCATAAAATCCACTCAGTGTCCATCTATGGTGATGGCTATAATGTGTTTGCGCCAGGGGCTGGAGGCAAAGGCAAGATCTACGGTATTCTCAGTCTGCCGCTCAAGTGCCACGAGCCTCCCACAGCATGTGCCAACAACAATGGCGGCTGTCCCCACATGTGTTTGCCGTCAGCTAATGGAGGAGTGGTCTGCAAGTGTCCGGACAATGTGACTGGCTTGGATGGTTGTTGACCGAATAGCACATTTAATCTCATATTAACTTCTCAATTATGTCTGTGCTCAAATTAACCTGCTTTCAAATGTATATGGATATACGGCCCGCATTATTTGAATATTATTTGAAAATAAAAGGCTGGCCAGCTGTGCAATGTCTGTTTTCATTTTATTAACGTTCTTTCTAATTTTTAAGCAATTTGCCAGCCGATGTTTCTATTGAGCTTATGGTTATTTGTAATAAAGAAGAAGATGTAGAAAGTAGCCCGGATTTTAATGGGTCATGCCCATATGCAGGTATGAACTTTTGCATCCCATCTAAATTTGCGATTATTCTCTTTCTTTTCAATTTTTTGTGTAAAAATTTTTGTGCTCTTTTGGTCAGCTTCAAGGCTGTCGAAAAGTAAAAGCTCTGTTGCACATTGTAATAAAAGCAGCGTAGAAGTTTGAGTATCCTATTTTGGAAGATCCTAATTAGGATGTTTATGGAAGTCTGAATGAATTGGCAGAGTGTGAGCTTTCCAATGAGCAATAGCTGACCATAAGGATACAAAAATTTTGAAGAAAAAAACTAAAAGAAAGAGTAAAATCGCAAATTCTGCTAGGATACAAAGCTCGTCCCTGACAATATGGCAAAAAAGACTTTTGACTTTCTCTCTTTGAGTTTTTTTACAAGCAATGTGATAAGTTAAACAAAAAAAATTCTCCTTTTTTTGAGGTTTTTGAGGTTGTAGATAAAAGCAAAAATGATAAAAAATGAAAAGGTTGAAGAATTTTTTTTGATACAAACATTTTTTGTGGTGATGCGCATTTTGTAATTGGGCATTCTTCAAAATATTTTCTATTTTGAGGACTATATTTGTTGGTGACAATGAGAATTTTGCAAATTCAAACGTGCGCTGGACAAGCGTTATCATTTTGTTTTCTCGTACATTTTTAGACGTTTTATCGTTCAATGACGTGTTTTATCTCATTCTTGCAATTATTTTGTCATTTTATATTTTCGGGCAACGGGACTGAACTTTTTTCAATAATCACCTTCCCCGACAAAATTTATTTCTGTCTGATGATCTTCCACAGTAGATGATTATCCTTGTGATGAGAGGCAGCTGCAAGTACATTTAAGTCAAATGTTCGATCATGGAAATTTAATAAATTTAGATTTCTTCAAAAAAAAATATACAGAATATGACGCTATTTAAATAATGTAATTGTTACACTAATTTTTAAAGCAATTGGATTACTTTAGTGAAGGCGGGGAAGTTTTCGTTGGACCTCGTGCCACAAATGTGTTGTCCAGAGTAAAGTCTGGGGAATCATAACCAGAACACGACTTAGACCTACGGGGTTTACTCATAGCACTACCAGTAAAAATAGAATAGAACTTTATTGGCTGTGGCGTAACAACAGGGAACAGTTTATCGGGAGATTCTATCGATTCTGGAGCGTCCTCTTCTCATCTTCGCTGGACTGATCACTGTAGCCCGACTGGAGAAACTAGAGGCTGCTGGATGGACCGAGCACTGACACTGACTGAACTTCGTACTTGTTGTGTACTGTGTTTGAATCGCCACTTGTCTTGTAAAGATTCAAACGTGTCTGTTGTTGTTGTTGTTAGTATGTAAGAGTCTGAACGTCTGTGTTCAGATCAGTTTGTGTCGGAATAAAGCAATTAAGAAGTCATCTCTCTTCTCTCTCTCTGTCCGCTATTCCAAAAAGATACAACATTGACGCAGTCGCTATGGATATGGACCAGCTCAAACAAATCGTGGCTCAACAAGCTGCTACAATGGCTCTTCTTTAGCAAATTCGTGGTGGTGGTGACAATGCTCTGCTTGCTCCGAATGCTCCGCCTGCTATCTCAACGTTGCTTCAATTGCCAGATATAGAAGTCTTCTCAGCTGATGACAGTGATCCATGCAAGTTCAAAAACTGGATGAACCGCTTCAAATTCTTTCTTGACTGCACAGCTCCGGATATGGTGGAAGACGCAAAGTCAAACTCCTGATGACAAAGCTCTCTTCCGAAGCCGAGTACCGAAAGAACTGCCTGCCAAGATATGTGGTCGACTTTACTCTGGAAGAATCGGTTAGTGCTCTTTCCAAACTTTTCGCTCATTCTCGCTCTCTGGTGGTGGATTGCTTCGAGTGCCTCCTTTTGGTCAAAGAGGAAAGGGAAGAATTCCGTCACTACGTCAACCGTCTCATGGGTCAGCTTCGCTTCTTCAAGTTTGGTGTCCTCAAAGAAAATGAATTCAACTGTCTGCTTCTGCTGTTAGGTCTTAAGTCTCCAAAGAATGCTTCAGCCTATCTCTCTACAATCGCTGAAGCCAAGCATCTGGAAAGAAGTCAGCCTGCAGCCTTTCCATCAATCAATCAAGTCAGCCAGTCAAGGGCTCAAGTGCCTGCTTCAGGTGTAGTCAAATGCATTGGTCTGAGGAATGCTGTTATGCTGTTATGCCACAAGTGCGGTCAGGTTGGTCACCTCAGCAAGCAGTGTGACGCAATTCAACAATTCTGCCAGCCAAAGCAGAAGTCTAAGAAGCAGTTCAGGTCTTCCTATCAATCAAGCTATGGGGTCAATCTGCTTCAAATGCAATCAGTGCAAATCAGCCAGTTAAGTCAGCAGTCTCAGCTCATCAAGAAGCACGTGCAAATCAATGGCCGGTCCGTCCTCTTCACTCTCGACACAGGTTCCGAAGTCACAGCTATCAATGACGAAGCATATCAAGCTATCGGTCAGCGTCCAATCTGAAGGAGCAAATGGCAGGGTCGCCTCATCAATGGGTCAAGCTGCAAGTTCATCGGCAATGGTGTCGCCTTTTTCTCTGCCAATGGTTGCTCCGCCAAACAAGCTTTTGCATGGTGACCAGAGGTAACCTTGAACAAGAAGATGACTTCCATTATAAACATCCAATACAAAATACTACCTTTCCGACATTGTTTAAAACAGAAGCCATTCCTTTGCATTTCAAATCTTCTTCGCCATTCGGGCCAACGTAGCAAAATACGCACTTCCAGAAGCTTCTCACTTGCTGGCTTTCTTCTGGGCTGATACCTGAAACCACAAACCCCACTCCACATCGGTACTTGTCCAACTATCCGTAGACAGTGACTTTTTTATCTCTCGGTCAATTCATGAGATTTAGAATGTGACCACAAGAGTTGTGTAACATTGTAAAAAATGCTCACATTCATTATTGTTGTTTCACGAAAATACGTTACTCTTACCATAAAAATTCGTTTTAAAAATACAGAAAGGTTTTTCCATTTTGACTTTTCAGAAAATTCAATAGGAAGCCTTTGGTACATTGTTCAAACTTAACACCTGCACTTCCCTTAATTTCTATGGGATTGATTTTCACCAACAATTGCACAATTTTCGGTTGGCTTTCCCAATAAAAATCATACTTGTCACAACTAACTTTTTGACTTTTAGATCACATTCGAAATATTGTTCACGTGAGTACAACTGGTCCGCGACTCCAGCACCAGTCTTCAGAAATTGCGACTTGGTCATAAACTTAACCTCACATCCACTAGTGCACAAATTGCACACGGTCTCCCGGTCGGTAACTAACTTCTTTTTCTCGGTGTCTCCCAGTAAAGGAAGCTGCTTGGGAAGCATTTCAACATGTCACCAACACCATTTCCGAAAATTGCTAACATGATAAATTTGCGAGCTTTAAATTCTTTTAGATTCGTCGAGTAATGAAAATAAATGCTTTCAAACGCATGGGTCGGCATTTTACGGTACGAGACAAAATACGATTCGAAATAGTCTTTTCGTCCGTTTCTTTTTTGCCGGTGTTTCATGGTCTTTCCCTCTCTCTTTATCGATGATTGTTTCAGAAGCATCAGTACAGGAGTGCGCCCTCCCTTTACAAACTAAATGGTAATCCGCGTCACTCACTGAATTGTTTTAAATTAAAGGTATCTGGTTTCTTTGTATGCGGCTTGACGGATTTTATTAGTCGATGTTAGAATACCAAGGAGAGTATCGGCCAGATGATTTATTTGTAATCGCATTGTTATAACTTCGAAAAAAGGTTAAAAAAAATTGGAAAAAATTAAAAATAAATGATCTCATGGGTGGTCGCGAACTTTCTGAACAACCTGATACTATTCAAATGCACAAGTACCCACAAAATATCTTTTTCTTTATCCTAAACACTTTTTATTGAAAAATTCTTAAAGCAAAAAATATTAATAATTATTATGCATATTTAATTTGTATATAGATATAAATCGATGTGCATTGGGTTGTAGAAAAATTTCCCGCGTTTTTTTCTTAGCATATATTTTGATACGATGTACGTGTTACTATTTAAAGTTTTATATACTACTTTGTGTACTGTACATGTAGAAGTCGGGGCTAATGCGCCATCGGCGCAGCGTGCCTTCTAGGTGACTTTCGGACATGTTATGCGCCATCGGCCCAGAAGCGGGGAGCGAAGCAACTTGCTGGACACCGCATCCGCATCTAGTTTTATATACTCTTTTGTTGCTTTGTTATGTTCTACAATATTACGGTCTTTGTTTTTGGCCAACACTAACTTCAAAAAGCTTTCTTAAAGCTTTGGAAATGGAGTGCCAAGTGGACAAAAAAACTGTATATTAAAAAGCGATCGAATCTGTTCGAGATATTTGTTCTGTATGGCATTACGAATCATAAGCATATTGTTTATATACAGAAAAAATACCGCGAGTAGATTATACGGCTTTTTGACCTTGGTTAAAAGCAAAAAAAAAGCAGGTATCGAAAACGCAGTTTTTTGTGCACTTGGCACTGTATTTCAAAAGCTCGAAACGAGTTTTAAAGCTAGTGTTAGCGAAAAACGAAGAATATATTCAAAGAACATAAAAAGACTCAAAACGGTGTATAAAAGTTAAAATAGTAACATGCATATCGTATCAAAATATATGCTAACAAGATAAAAATGCGGTAACTTATGCTACAACCCAATATATTGAAACTCTTTTGAAAAAATAACTTCAAAATTTTTTCCAATCAAAAGGTCTTCCGTTTCCAATCTGCGGTCGGGCCACCACCAAGAAGTAGATCAATCCACAAACGATTAAAAAAAGTGGTAGGATCAAAAGCAGCAAAAAAATTATAAAATTCAGGTGGAGATTGCAGTTATAGCCACCAACATTTGGATCGGAAGTTGAACTAAAGTTAGTAGGTGCAGTAGTACCAGTAACTGTCTCATACCCACTGAAAACATCATTAAAATCATATAGTGGTTTGAGCGTTGGCGTAGTTGGCGTGATATTAGCTGGTGGGATGATCGAAGGTGTTACAGGAGTAGTTGTAGGTAATTGTGTTGTGACAGGAGCGCTTGTAGTGCTAATACTTGTAGCATCTTCCACACAATTGCCTTGAATGAAATAGAAGAGGATAAATGGATGGCAAGCACGTTGGCATTCCTGCTCTGTCTTGAACTCGGCAGCGTAACAAGTACTAGGTAATATGGAGAAAAATAAGAACAACCACAAGAAAGTCATGCTAGCTTGTTCAACAGTGATTGTGAAAAATTGATGATTGGAAAGTAAGATGTAAAAGTATGTAAAAGTATGATTTGAAAAGTAAGCTTTGTTAAAATCAAAAACCATTTAAGGCTTTTGTGTTGAAAGAATAAATAAAGGTTTGTGAGTGTTGAGAAATGTTTTTTCCTCGTCAATTCTAAGAAGTTTTTTGATACGCATTAAAAATTTTTGTCACAAAAGATTTGCTAACACAAAAGATAGCAACAAACATTTGCTCAGAGTGTTTGAACTTTGAATCAGTAGGAACTTGATGATAAACTTCAAAAAATATTGTCCTATGAGATTGTACAGGGTAACACAAAATTACTTCACCATTTTTGAAAATTTTGCGTAGGCAGCTACTGGCCCCCATCGATTTTCCCAGGAAAATCGATGACAATAGTTAAGCTACCTGGAAGGAATACAAAAAAGTAGATTAAAAATACAGCTACTTTTCACTAAAAACACCAACGAAAATGTAGTGTGACCACAAATTTCAATTCAAAACATGCAGTCAAATGATGCAGTAATTTTGTGTCACCCTGTACACATTCGCAGATTGTTTTCGTAACTAATGAGACGCGCGCACACACTTACCTGTGACATTATTCCGATCGTAACTTATTATCAAAAATGCATATCCAAGTGGGTTCCGGATTTCTTTATTGTGAACCGACTGGATTGCGGATCTTTCTAAAAAAATTTAATCCGAGCGGGATTCATATTTGATTACAAGCCTCTAGTCAGCTATCAATCGTTGCTTTCAATTACTATACAAGCAAATCTAGATTTAACAAACCGTTTTTCGACGTCCATTTGCCCAGCGATAACGTAAAATGACTAATACAGGCAACTCTCGATTTAACGAACCCCTGGGGACCGGCAAAAATGTTCGTTAAATCGAGAGTTTCGTTAAATCGAGAGCTTATTTTAGTTATTTTATTTAATCGCCAGCCAAAAAGGGATTAAAAAATGTTCGTTAAATCAAGAGTTTCGTTAAATCGGGGTTTCGTTAAATCGAGAGTTGACTGTACTTCAACCTCAATTTAACAAAAACCCTTGATCAAACGAACATTTCACCGGTCCCTATGGGGTATGTTAAATCGAGCTTTGACTGTATAATGTTTTTCAATATTATACAGATTTTTTATACTTATAGTAAAATTTTCTGTGCATGTTATCATGTTATTTGGCACGAATTTTAAGGCACATTTTGTAATTTAAAAATTTGCAGCGGTATTTATATACCTCAAATGCAATAAATGTTTTATTGGTGTTTTCAATTCTAACTCAAATTACACAAAAACTATAAATAGAAAACTTTAAAAAATATTTTTTTCTGTCATTTGAACGTTATTCCCGCTTTTTTTAATCTCTTTGCTTTGCAAAAAACTACTGGCTGTTCATATTTTATGATACATACTTTGTAGTCTCCTTCCGCCACTTTGTTTCTCTCTCAAATATATTCATTCAATTTATTTCTCTAGCTCTTCTCCACCAGTTGTTCTTGCTCTAATTTGTTGACTGCCTCTTTAATCATATGTATGTGTAGTTCCTAAAATAGCCAGCGAAACCACACACACAGGCTGCGCATCGACCCTTTACTGACTCTTTTTTGCTGATTGGTCTGAGTGAATAGGAAGAGATGGCACAAATTATTGACTTTCTGATAAGGGAAGGAATGTTGGGGTTGGGCAGATAAGCAACTTCCTTGTGCTCAAGGCTACACTTTGTGTGATCGATTTATATGCTTATGTTTGATTAATATTATAAAAGGTCATTTTCAATTTTTTGTCACATTTTCCAAAAAAAAAAGGACAAATTTCAATCTTATTTTCAGATTTTGATTTATCTTGTATAGTTTAGTTACCTTCTTATCTACCATTCTTGAATGGTCAATTTCTGGCCAATTGGCCAAAAAAATTACCGTCCAAAGATCACCTTATGTAAATACCATTCTGTATAGCTCTAAAAGTTGAAAAAAAATGTTCAGAACATTTTGAAAAAAGGCTATCTAGTAAAAAATTTACGGTGACCATTTTTGAGACGGCTCTTATCGAATTTTTTCAATTGCAACCAGTGTTGCAAATCTCAGAATTACGGCACCGGCACCAGCTCACGGCACCGATGTCGTACCGGTGCCACTCACAACACTGATTGCAACCGAAAAAAACAATTACAAGTTTTTATGTGTGAATTATCGCATCTCAACTCCAAGTCCCGAGAAGACTGTTGATCGAAAATGCACATGGAGCCATAGTGACATTTTTTTTTTGAAAATCAGACGGCGTCCCGTCTGCCGTCCCAAAATTTTTTACCGGCCGTCCCTAGGCCGTTCTGTTTTTAAAGAATATAGTCGACCGTCCGCCATCGGTTTACAACACGGTTAAGACAACAAAAAGTCAATTTTTTTCTTGTATTTTATTTTTAGCGCGTAAGTTGTATTTTTTTACAAAATTTTTGAAATAGCAGTTTTTATCAATATAATTTACCGTATTTCTTCTAATTAGCGCCCCCTCTACGCCCCCCTGGAAGGAAGTCAAAAAACAATGTTTTATTACAATGCTATTATGTTATTATTAACAACGCGTTTATTAGAGGAAATACGGTAGTTAGACTACATAAAGCCTGTTGGATTAAAGTAAAGAGCGTAAAATTTTGACAGGACGGGTCCGTCCGGACGAAAATTCTACGGCCGTCCTACTTTTGAAAAATTCGATCGGCCTTCTTGTCGCTATCCCACTCCGTCCGGACGGGACGGTGACAGAACGAGCCTGGCCAGTCAGGTGGGTACTATGATGGAGGCCCTTTTCGCCAAGTTCTAGTGTCCCAAACTGAGTAGAATACTTATATGTAAGGTGGCTAAACACGCCTAATGCGAGTTTGTAGACCGGTATTTTCTGACTCAGAATTTTATGGTGAACTCGATGATGCGGGTCCTTTTCGCTTCAACCATTGAAAAAGTAGGTGAAAAAGGGTCCGGAAGGTAATTGTAGATTACTGGAAATTTGATTACCGGAAGGTAACAAATTGTAGCCACAGGGATACCCACAGGTTTTTAAGTGGTGCGCCATTATCATCGTACCGCACCCACGCTCATAATACACCAAAATGACCGCCAGGAGTTCAGCTTTTTTATAATACTAAACGTAAAACAACTAGTTACATAAGCAAATCGACCACGCTGAACACGAATCCGATTTCATAACCATGTACAATTAGTTATCTTCCAGACCCTTCTTCACCTACTTCATCAATGATTGAAGCGAAAAGAACTCTCACCATCGTGTTAAGCATGAAATTCTGTGTTAGAAAATACTGGTCTACGGATTCGTTTTTAAATTTTTTAGATTGTAAGTTTTCACCCGAAAATAATAAAATCAGCCCTAAATTTTTTCGATTTTTTCAAATCTTAATTTTTATAAATTAAATAATTAATTTGACGGGCTAAATTATGCGCGGCCTTCATGATAATAATATGTAACAACTAGTTCTATAGGTAAGGCTGTAGCAAATGTCTAGCAGCAAACACAACATAGTGTCTCCTATTCCACTGGATGAGAAATATTATCCCAATTGGTTCACTCAGCTCAGATGGGACCTTTCTGTATGTTTTTTCCCAAAAATTCTAAACCAGTTGATCAATTACTTCTTACAGAACAGCCTGTTCAATTGGTTTTATCCAATCAAACCATGGATATTCGGAGCTACTTTAGCCGGTTCTTTTGCCTATTACAACAACGCCTCTATTTCCAGCTTTCCACTAAAGTTTGTACTTGATCAAGATGTGCCTAAAAAAGAAATTATTCGCTTGCTGAAAGTGTCTGGTCTATCTCTTCTTACTGCCTATTTGCCAATATTTTTGCTTAGAAACTTGGTGCTAAAACTATTCATATTTCGCTACAAAGGATTTTTGAGAGAAGATGCTAAAAATCCATCATTTATCACCAAATTGTGGGCTGTAATATTTTAAAATATTTTTTGTTTGAAAATTTGGTTCACCGTGTATTCTAGGGATGTCTAAATGACCGGCCATTTTCTAAAACGGTCATATGATCGGTCATTTTCTAAAATGACGTCATTTTCTAAAATGACGTCATTTTCGGTCATTTCTCAATTTAACATGTTGCTTGAAAATAGTATCAGTTTTCGACACTCACATACAAATAATAATAGAGATGTGCACGGAATCGGGATCACTTCTGAATCGGGATCCCAATCCCGACGATTTTATTGGTTAATCCCATTCCCAAATACCCCCTGATCGATTTTGAATATTCCAATCCCTATACAGTCAACTCTCGCCACACAGCCAACTCTAGCTATACACTTAACTCTCGTTATAGTTCATAAAATCTAGAAAAATCTAAAACCAAGGCAAAAAACCAAAAAAACCGTTATGAAGAAGCCATATTAAGCGAATGAAACATAGCGACTGTCGTAGGAAAATGACCGAAATCTACATGAGCGGTCATTTTGTATTAAATGACCGGTCATATGACCATTGGTCAACCCTAGTATATTCTCTATTAAACGGGTACCTCGTTTGTTCAAAATCGTGTTTGTGGCATTGTGTTTTAATCCATTTTTTAAAGACTTATATCAGACAAGTTACCATCCATTTTGCAGCCAGTGAGATTAGCTACAGGATGTGTAGTAGTAACTTGCCTAAATGTAAATAAAATGGGTCAAAAACAATGCCACAAACATGTTTTTTGAATTTGGGGGTTGCTGTTTAATAGAGAATATACGCATAAGTTTTTAGGCGTGTTACAAAGGACTGAGAGTCTTGGCACCTCCTAGATTAGAAACTTGTGATTCACTGCTACCTAAACTGCCTGTGCCTTCCCTTGCAGATACTATTGATCGATATTTGGAGTCGATTGAGTGCATTCTTTCTGAGGTGATTTTATTATTTTGATAAAAGTTTTAATATTTATTAACAATTAATTTAATTGGTTAAAGGGTCGCTCCTTAGTTTTCTTTTAAAAAAAGTTTTCGAGAGGAAGGGGGACTGCCCGAATCTCGTTCACCCTCCATTCCCCTGGCTACGTCCCTCATTACAAACATTCTACTAAATCAAGAAAATATATTTGCCTCGTTGCAAAAAAGTAGAAATAAAGAGCCGCAAGTTTAAAAAATGAGGCGAAAGTTACTATACGACTACATACTCTATTTCTTTTCAATACTCACTAAATCACCATAAAAAAGTCGAAAATATGCCGAAAAATGGAAACATAAATATCTAACTATTTTTATATCACAGGAGGAGTACTCTGAAGTCAAATCACTAGCTCAAGAATTTTCCCAAAACGAAGGCAAACTTCTGCAATTGCTATGCAAAATTTATTCTACATTTACCGACAACTATGTTACCGGCTTTTGGGAGAAATACGCTTACTTGTATGGTCGCAAGCCACTACTGGTAAATAGCAGTGTGGCTCATGTGGACTTGTTTAAAGATGTGCCTGCCAATCAGGCTGTTAGAGCAGCACACATTGTCTATTTGGAAGCTCTGCACATGCTGGGTATTGTTAGGCAGAGGATAAAGCCACTGGGAGATGGTCTGGTCTACTCTGGGCACTACAAAAAGGCAAGCTAATTAGATTTAAAAAAGATAAGTATATTTTTTTAAGATGTATTCCACATGCCGAATTCCTGGGGAAAAGGTAGATCATTTGAAAGTGTACAAGACCTCCAAACATGTTGCTGTCTACCTCCGTGGTCACATCTACACAGTGGATGCTTTTGATGAGCACAACAAGCTTTACTCTGTTGATCATCTTACCCAGTAGGCTAAAAATGCTATTATTAAAAATTATTTAATTACCTTACTGTTTTTTTTGAGAATTTTTGTTGAACTATTGCAAAATGGAGAAGTGGCCGATGCAACAAGAGCTAAATTGCCCACACTAACTCATGACTCTAGAGACACCTGGCACAAAAATAGACAAAAGTTTTTCATCCAGAACAAAAACAACAAAGATTTGTTGGAAAAGATAGAGTCAGCAATAGTCTTCTTTATACTAGAGAATGTTGAGTATGATTACAAACCTGTGAGTTGCAGTGCTTTATGGTTTATACTTTTTGGTTTATTCTAATAAAACGGCACCCCCTAATTCGAAAAACATGTTTGTGGTATTGTGTTTTTGACCCACTTTTTGCAGACCACTCTTAGACAAGTTACCACTTATTTTGTAGCTCATCTCACTCGCTATTGGTTGGTAACTTGTTTAAGAGTAGTCTAGTAGTTTAGATTAAAAACACGTTGACAAGAACACGATTTTGAACAAGGTGGTGTCGTTCTATTAGAATAAATACGGTATATTATTAAATACGGTATATTATATTGTATATTGGAATTTATTTAGAAGGATCCTAGCCAATTAGACACCTTTATGAGGAACATGTTAGCAGGCGACATAAGATGGGCAGACAAATCTCTCAACTACATCCTAAGCAAAAATGGTAGAGCAGGAGGAACAACTGAACACTCTATTGGTGATGGAGCTGAATTTGACCATGTGATGGAAAACTTCGTGGCCACTGATCTCAACTTTATGACGTTGGTTTTACTTATACGGAAAAGTATTTAAAAATAATAGTAATTTAAGATATCCAGACAAGGTGGAAGACATTGATTCAATGCCTAAACTAGTTCCAGAAAAAAGCCTTAAATTAGCTCAAAGACTTGACTTTGAGATCAGCAAAGAGGTTTCAAACACATTTTCAGTTGATTTCGAATATGTTATTATTATCTGTGTGCTTTCAGATGGAGCAAGAAATCGAGGCTTGCAATGCTCGCTACAAAGTCCTCCAAAACGATTTGCAAATGGCTTCACTGATCTTCACAAATTTCGGCAAGGGGCTGATCAAACAAGGAAAATGTTCTCCAGATGCATTTGTGCAAATGGCTATTCAGTTGGCTAATTACAAGGTAGGAAAACAAAAACAAGAAAACTGCTTATAAAAAGCGAAAATACTTTAGCAGCAAGGCAAGTTTGTGTTGACTTATGAGTCAGCTTCAGCTCGCTTCTTCGCCAACTCCAGGACTGAAACTTTGAGAACAGTGTCCAAGCAATCTTGTGCGTTTGTCAAATCAATGTTGGATGAAAAGTGCAGTGTGAGTTACTTTATTAGTTTGATATGAAATTGTCTGCAGCAATAAAAATTTAGAAAGCAGAGAGACTAGAGCTCCTTCAAGATGCCTGCAAAAACCATCATTTGCGTAACAGAGAAGTGATGTTGGGCAATGGAGTGGACAGACATTTGTTTGTGCTCTACATACTAAGCAAAGCTATTGGAAAATCTAGCCCTTTTCTTGAATATTACATTAATCAGCCGTGGGTGTTGTCTACCAGTCAGGTAAATGGGTTTACCCATAAAGTTTTCAAAAACGATGAAATTAAAACAGACTTTCGAAAAAAATTCACAGGATGGTCTGATATATGTGCACACTTTTAAAAGGGCATAATTTTTTGTAGACCGAACCAGTGTTTCCGTAAATAACACTTAACCCTTTGCATTTGACACTTAACACATGCCTTTTTCATATATTCTGTTTTCTTATCTCAGAGATTTTTGCACCGTTTTGTAACTGAGATTTATCTATCGATTGAGCGGTCAAACGCATTAGTTGAAAATATTTTTTGAGGAAATCACACCGAGTGTTTAAAAAACCCAGTGTTAAGTGTATACTTGGTTTTTTAAACACTTGGTCTGATTTGCTCAAAAATTATATTCAACTAAGGCATTTGACCACTCAATCGATAGAAAAAAATCTCGGCTACAAAAAAGTGTGAAAACATCTGAGATAAGAAAACAAACCATATGAAAAAAGGTATGTGTTAAGTGTTAAATGCAAAGTATTAGTGTTATTTTCGGAAACAATGGGCCAGACTTCGAATTTCTGTTTGACAAATCTATTCAGTTTGGGCTCCAGTTTTATTCGGTACATAATGTCCAAAACACAATTTTTGCTTGGTCCTCCCTTTGGTTTTGGTCTTGTACGTCCAGAGTCCATTACGAAATCAATCTGTCAAAACAGAAATTTGAAATTGGGCCTACAAAAAAATTTATGCTTGTTTAAAAGTGTGCTCTGGACAACGATGTATATTAACCTAGCGCTATTGTTTAGCCCCCGAATGTGACCAACCGAACAGATGAAGACAAGTATCCGGAACGCACTTGGCTGGGTGCTTCATTTGGACCTGTTTGTACTCAAGGATACGGAGTGTGCTACAGATTTGGTGGCAATCACTCAATTTGCATTTACATCTCTTCTTTACAATCAGCCACAACAACTGTAATTTTTTGCTTTATTTTTTTAGAAAAATTATTTGCTTTGCAGGATGCCGATGATTTTCGTATTCTATTGTCAGAGTCTCTGGACGAGATGGCTAATTTGTTTAAAAAGTCTGAAGCTTAATAGTTTTAATGTCTGAAGCTTAATATATACAATGCAATTCACTTTTTATTTATTGGGAAATGCAATAAAAATATTTATTTCTTGCAAAATTCAACAAATTTGTATTGCTGTAATACTTAGATATCGTCAGTAGTCTTCTTGATGGCGTCCAAAGAGCCCTTCTTGGTCAAGTATTGGCATGCGGAAGGCAACTTCTCCTGAATAAACTTCTGGACCATGGAGCCCCCAGTTTCCACATACTCAGCCAGGTAGTAAAACGGCTTCAGGATGACTTCCTGCAGGTAAAACACTGCTTTATCGATCTTAATAAATGCTACTCACCATTAGAATCCCTCCGGATTTAGGGCACTTAGCGTTCATTTTGTCTCGAAAGCAGGGCCAGAAGCATTGACCAGAACTAAAGCCTTTTTTATTACAGTCAACTCTCTGCATAGTGTCCCCTTCCATAATGACCAGCTTGATTGGGCCCACAGAGTGACCACTATGGAGGTAGTCAACTGTAATAGTTGCTACAAGATATAAAATGCAAAACATACGAGCAGAAGGGGCTGGTGTGTTCAAGCAGCTGTACATATCCCGCCGAATTTTCTACATTGTGTGAAAAATCAGCAATTGACTGGACTAGGGAGCACTTTTGGTCACAAGCTTAATATGGACGCTTAGATTTTTTGACTTATCCTTTTTTGTATTTGTGTATACATTCCATTATACCCAAAATCTACTCTTTGTTTGCTGTAAAAGTCATGTTTCACCTTGAGCGCTGGAATCCAGACTGTCTCGCAGACATTGTTCATTGTTTTGCATGAACTGCTGCTTCCTAAAAGCTTTTTTTTGAACAGCTTAAACGAGATCCACAAAACTACCTGCCGATGCACAGACTTTTCAAGCCACTGGTCGCAATGTCATAGATCTTGATATTTGGACAGTGTCGGGACTCCATGCAGCTCGTGGCTGACTCGTACTCCCTTAATTAGTTTGTAGTAAGTTTAAAGGGTTCGGAAACATGCGTTATTTAAAGATTTGTCCTTTATTAAGTCTTTTATCAATTTGTCCTTTATCAAATCTTTCGAATTTTTCAGATTTTACATCAAAATCTTTATTTTTGGTTCTCACAACCCAATAAGAGCTGGATGAAGTGGCCCTTTTTGACAAAATGTTCTTTATTTTATAATTTTGAGTTCCGAGCCCTATAAATAGACTATTCTGTGGATAAAACTACGAGCAGAGGTAATGAAGAGTCTCGTAGACATCCTCAAACTGAAGCAAAATCTTCAGCTCCTGCAACAATCCATTCGTGCATTTGCGAATGCACTGAGGCACAGCCAAGGCACGGTATATGGATTCAACGTTGATCTGGTCTGCGAAATTTTGCACTGGGTTTTCTGTCACTAAAATAGCTGTTGCGAAATGTTGATTAGGTGAAAAAAAAAGAATTTGCACACCTTCGACTTTGTGCCGGAAGTTTTGACCTGTGCAAATTGGCGAAATAGCCAAAAAAAAGAGCATAATCATTGGCTTAACCATTTGCAGCAGCGGAATTGCTAGTCAAGACCAAAAGCAAGTCTGGTTGTATTAAAGACTGATGTTGTTTTAAAATAAGATTGGTCTTTGTGCATTAGTCATTGGAAACAGTCATTCTGATTGCACGAGAACGTAGTTGTATTGACATTTGTGTTTTAATTTCAACATTTACATAAAAAGTGTGAAATCAATTATTTTATCAGACGGACTGGACAAAATCTCAATTTTCAAAAACTCAAAAAAAAAACATCTTTTCATTCGGAAGTCAAAATAATTCTACGTTGAGTACTTTACCTTTTCATAAATCGGAAAAAGGCTTATAGGGAGGAGGTGGGAAGCCATTTAGTTTGGAAAATTCAACATCGGTGGCGCAGTGAATAAGCGTCAGTGTTTCTTAGCTCATAATGGGTCTTATGTTCAACCTCACCTGGTGGCACGCTAGTTATTATGGCTTGTTTAATGAATTAATAAGAATAACTCGACTTTTTGACGCCAGATATGGAATCAGCGACCCAAACTACCCCTACACATCAGTCAAAAAAGCCAAAATAAATAGCGTTTTACGAGGTGGGGTCGAACCTGCGACCCATTTTGAACCAACAAACACTAACGCTTATTTTGTCTTTTCCATCTGGTCGGAAGAGGAAGAAACCTCTTTCAGAAAGAGGAAGAAATAAATTTGGTGCTATAAATTTGGCGCTTCGAAATTTCTCTCCTTATTTCTATTCTAGGGTACTGGAACAAACCTGGTGTGCTCCTGTCAATCAGTCCTCTTCAGTCATCCATACTGTGACAATCTTGCCAGAAATGGTGCCAGCCCCTTCAATAGATACCACCAAATTCCGAATCATCTTGTAGCAGCTCCAAATGGAAATGGTGGTAGAGGCTTCACAGCAATGTAAATTCTCAAAAATCATGTGCTCCAGACATACTATTACAAGCCATTCACTTGGATGAATGTGGAAGTCAGCTTGGATGAAAGTGAGTTTGACGATTTTATAGGATTAGAGCAGTCCCTAAACATGTTAGTCAAATCAAAAAATAATTACCAAAGCTTTTTTTGGCGTGTGCTCAGGTGCAAAACAGGCCAGTATATGTACAGATTGGTTCAAAAATATTATTTAACTGTTTTTTTAGTTCGGGAAACATGTTTGAATTGGTGCTGCACTTTTATTTGTTTTGTATGTTAGCCGAAAAGTCATTTTTATTATCAACATGCTGTTTTTAAAACTTATATTAAATTGATTATTTATTTAATATCTTGATTTATATTAACTTACACTATTTATATATTATTAAATGAATAAAGTTTTTCTTAAAATGTGTGAAATCAATTATTTTATCAGACGGTCTGGACAAAATCTCAATTTTCAAAAACTCAAAAAAAACATCCTTTCATTCGGAAGTCAAAATAATTCTTCGTTGAGTACTTTACCTTTTCATAAATCGGAAAAAGGATTATAGAGAGGAGGTGGGAAGCCATTTAGTTTGGAAAATTCAACACCGGTGGCGCAGTGAGTAAGCGTTAGTGTTTCTTAGCTCATAATGGGTCTTATGTTCAACCTCACCTGGTGGCACGCTAGTTATTATGGCTTGTTTAATGAATTGATAAGAATAACTCGACTTTTTGACGCCAGATATGGAATCAGCGACCCAAATTACCCCTACACTTAGCCAAACAAGCCAAAATAAATAGCGTGTTACGAGGTGGGGTCGAACCTGCGACCCATTTTGAACCAACAAACACTAACGCTTGTTCACTGTGACACCGATGTTGAATTTTCCAACTTAAGTGGCTTCCTCCTTTAAAGGGAGCGGACCACTTGTCCGTCTAGAAAATTCTTTTGATGCAAGGCGCAGTGGATAATTGTTAGTGTTTGTTGGCCGAAACTGGTTCGCAGGTTCGACTCCGCTTGGCGGCTTGCTAGTTATTTTTACTTGTTTGACCAATATTTAGGGGTAATTTGGGTCGCTGATTTCGAATCTGGCGTTAAAAAAATTAAATTTATTTAGAGAAATGATCGAACAATCCAGAATAATTAGCGAGGTCAAACATGCGAACCATTCTGGGCCAATAAACACTAGCATTTATTCTCTGCGCCATGCATCAATTTTTTTTCAGTTACACAAGTTTTTTGCCCGTGTTTGCACTCACTCTGATTTTCGGTCAGTGAGTGAGAATCAGTGTTTTCATGATGTCGTTTTTTTGCGCATGATATGATAGTGATATGATATGGTTGAAAAAAAATTTTCGCATGATAGGATAATGATATGATATGGCCGAGAAATTTTTCGCATGATATGATAGTGATATGATGTTGTCCCGAAAGTTTTCGTGTGATATGATAGCATTGGAAATTTTTCCAGGTGATATGATAGTGATATCGGTAAAAAAATTAGTGTCGAGTATTAGACTACAAAAACATGAGCAACCAATGAGACACTGCAGGCAGTGCTTCACATCCAAACAGAGAAACGGATTGAAATTTTCGGTTGATATGATATTGGTTAAAAAATTTCGGATGATATGATAATGATATGATATTGGCGGGAATTTCATTCTCACTGAGAATGAAAATATTTTGGGGCAGTGAGTGAGCTGAGTGAAATTCTCACTGCGAGTGAGAATGAACAAAATATAATTTTTTTTTTCAAAATTTAATTTAATAAAGGCGTTGGTATTTTTATTGATAACTACTGAACGTTTTTAAAATCAATGTAGACAAATGTCTGGGCATTCAACAGCATGAGCTGACCCATTATTCCGGATAGTGGGTGGTTGTCAATTGGTTAAATTCTACAGTAAACTTTCGATATAATCTGACGCCGATGTAACTAAACTCTTGATATAACGCGACCTCGAAATGATATCAGCAAAAGCAAGTCAGTCAAATTCAAGTTCGATATAACGCGATACAACGCAACCTTTTTCTGGTCTCGAGCGGTCGCGTTATATCGAGAGTCGACTGTATCTGTATTATGCTGAAACTATAATTAATCATGCTTACTATAATAGTTATGGTCAATAATGACAACTACTTAGTCAAATTACATGACGAAGCTGTGAAAAATAAAGCAGCCAAGGCAAAAATTGTGTTCGATGAACAAGTTTTATTATTCTCTATTTTATTTTTGTATTTAGGTTTACGCATTGCTCTAATTAAAATAAAACTGTGTTAATTTTGGCCTTAGGCAGAAGAATGCAATTCCCACTGTCCTCACTGAGAATGAAAAAATAAGCAAGAAAAAATAAGTGGAAATATTAGAGCGAGTGAGAATAAAAATCGAAAATTGAGGGTTGAAAATTTAAAATTGTGAGAGGGAGAGTGAGTGAGCTCATTCTCACTCTCACTCACTGAGACTTTCACTTTGAGTGAGCTCACTCAAACACTGTTTTTTGCTCCCTTTAAAGAACCATGATTTTTGGACGCAGCGGCGTGTGCGAAATTCGAATTGGCGGGGGGCAGTTTTCCTTGTCTCGCACTGAACTCTTTTCAGTCGCTCGAAATAACTCAAAAGCTTACAGATCTAGACGAAAGAGAACTGTCCCCTGCCAATTCAAATTTTGGTCTTTTAAAAGGGAAGACAATTTGACTTTCGACATTGATTACAACTTAAAACTTGTTCATCGAACTAATCAATGACGTACGAGAGGTGTCCACCATCTGTGTTGGCCATTAACTTCTGACATTTTGAGCACCAAAAGAACTTTGTTGGCTGCGCACCCTCCTCTTCTCCACTAGCATCGAAATAGACAGACTTGAAAAGATTATATTTTGGCCTAGACTTCTGGAAGATTCTGGATGTTCAGCGGTCTCAGGACTTCGACTTCGGTCTTCCTGAGATCTGCCGCCTTCTTCATGGTAAGTTCTGAAAGAAAGTAAAAATGAATTGGGCAAAGCTTTCAAATAATTCCGAATACCCCTCATAAAATGATCCGTGCTTCCTCTTCCTCAACGGAATCGCACCATCATTGGCTCTCTCACCTTCGTCATCAGACACTTTTGGCGTAGTATGGGTTTCCATCGTAGAACTTTTCTGAACCTGAAAGGGTAGAATCGAATAGAGCTTGAGTTGATAATTATTATAGGGCTTCGGGCCTAAGCCCGGCCCGGCTGCAGGGGTACGGCCCTGGTCGGCCCTTGTCCATCCCTGATGTCGGCTAATCGAAAGCCGCGGGTCTTTATGGCAGCGCAAAAGAATTTGGGAAAAACGATCGGCGAAATCGGAATTCTTGCAATATTACAACCAAAGACAACTCACAAAAGATTCCAAAAATGCGGGTAAAAAAAGTGTCGGTCCCAAGGCTGGAACAAACTTGAGGGGGTGTCGGATAAACGAGAGTAGACTGTGGCACTTGTCCTAAATCTCTTGTTGTTTTAAATATACGTGGGTTGTCTCTATCATTGGTTGAATGGATTTTTAACCTAATCTCCTGTTAACTTTTTTTGCGCTTGAATATACCACTATTTTGGAGTTATTATTATTCTCCACCTTTTTTCAGCTTGGGTTGCAAACACCGAGGGAATAAGAACCTATAAATTAGTCACACCACACTATTATCAATCACTCAACAATAACAAAAAGTAAAACCTGTTTTTTAGACTAAAATGACATTTTTAATATATTTTTTCTGCAATTGTTTAAACACATTCTTGAATAACAAACCAATTTCTCCTTTTAAGGTGAATACCGAAATAACTGTTTCATTTACAATTTTCAAACCAAAAATGAATGGCTATATTTCTTTAGTTATTTTCTCTGTTATTGTCTTGTTTATTGTGGGTGCCGAAGTGGCCCCTGAGTGCAAAACCTCGTGCAGCACTGACAGTGATGGAAAGACGAAGAAGTGTACAACTAGTTGCACAGGTATGATGCCAGGCACAACCAGTAGATCCACAGGTTTATTGGACAAAGCATGTGTTGAGGAATGCAATGGAGGTCCAGTCCACAACTTGGAAGAGTTGAAACCAGAGTGCGAGCAAAAGTGTCCTTTCAAACAGGTGTGTTCATGACAAAATACAAGGATATTCAAAATTACATTGAAAGTTTTTTAAATTTTGTTTGCGTCAAATTGTGTTTTTCACTTATATTTTACTAATGGGTTATATCTAAGAATCTAACAACGGACAGTGACTGTGACCTGGAGAAATTTCGATAATTTTTTTATGCGCGTATTTTTGTAGAGGGTGCCAAATCCTGTGAGAATTTAGCTCCCCGCCTCTGAAAGTGAAAAAAAATTAGGAATGACTCATGGCCCATGGGTTAGTTATGGAAAACCATGACATGGGTATCGAGTTGTTTTTAGAACTTCGGTTCAGGCATGTGCACGGGCCGTACTTTTGGCGGCCTGGCCCGGCACGGGAAAAATTATTTTTGGCCCGGCATAGTCAAAAAAATTTCGTTCCAGCCCGGGCCAGCCCGTCTTCCAAATAGTCAACAAATTGTTCATAGTCAAAAATTCATACAAATTTTTTTCGAGTAGAACATTTATTCAGAAACATCATTTTGACATAATAACATTGTTAAAAAATGTCAAATTTCTGAGTGCTTGACTTAGGAGGCTGTTTTCTTAAAAAACAATAAGAAAATAGAAAATTCTAAGCACGCTATTGTTTTCAGGGCATTGTAAATAGGCTATATATTTGCGAACATTTGGTATGCCTGAAATTGCTATCAAAACCGTAATATAAGCCGAGTTAAAAAATTAAATTAGATTTTAAAGAGAGCAGGAATTGGAATTATTATTTATCACGGGCTTTTTCCGGGCCAGACTGGCCCGTGACTTTTTCGGCATGGCCCGGCGCGTGGGGGATTTTTAAAATTACGGCCCGGGCCAGCCCGGGAACATACTTGCTTTGGGTGACCCTCTAGACCAACCCTCTGGACCTTGACAGCTGGAGACCTATATTTGTCAGGAACTTGGGCACGCTCTACAAGTATATGCAGAAACCTTTTTATTGAAGTTCCCCCAAGTCACAGTCCTCCCTTGTTCGCTACATGTTGGTATATGAAAACTATTGCAAAAAAACTTGAAAAAATTGAAAAAAATTTTTTAGGTAGCTCCTTGCCCTTTCGATTTTATCAGGAAAATCGATGACAACAATTAAGCTACCTGAAATTTTTCGCTTGGAAACTAAAAATGTGTGCATAAAAAACAATATAAATACAATGAAAAAATAGCTGGAAAATGCTGAAATTCCTATTTTTTTGCTGCAAAAACCTGTAAAATAGCTATGAGCCATAGGTGAAAGACAGGTTGAAACTTTAAAAAAAAAAGCAGTGAAAAAAAATCGACAGATTTTGTGACTAAAAATTTTTACATTTAGACTTGAAAAATTGTTTAGAAGCACCTGGGTGACTTCAAACCCCCGAATAACTCAATAGAAAACAATTTCACGTTAACACATAGCACGTAATAATTTTTAAACAGTGCATTTTAGCCACAGCAAATAATGAGTAAGAAAACCGAGTTTTCTACATTGGATGCTTGCTTAAAATACTGTCAGGAAAAAGGGCTGGGAAAGTCGGAGCAAGAGTGTCATGACCAGTGCAAAGAAGCTCCAGCAGGTATGACTGGCATGAAGAAGCCACAATAAATTTTCCACATTGCACTGAACTTATAATTCTCTAAAGTGCTTTAACTTTTTTTCAAATCATTTTTACCATTTTTAGCAGCTAATTGTTTTTAATCTAATTTAATAAAAAAAATAAATTGTTTTTATTAACATCATGAAATGTTGACAAGTAAAACTTTTGACATTTTGAAATCCACACATGCAATCTAATACAGAATCTTTGATCGATCAATACAATTTTAATTAAAAGAGAGAAAAGGCCTGAAAAACAGCCAAAAAATATAGAAAAAATGCCGATTTTCGCCGAAAAAACAGGCGAAGAAGCCCATTGGGCCATAATACAAGCAAAAAGTCGTAGGGGCATAAACCATTCGCTCCACTAGGATAAATAGTCCATTATCTGAGCAGCAAATGCGTCAATATCGCCGAGAAAAAAACCGAAAAAGGAAAAGAAAAAAAGAAAAAATGGCGTTTTTAACCAACATCCAATTATCAAGCCACCTGCGGTGTATATACTGAAAATGATCAGTATGAAATTCTGATTCCAACGGACCTAAAGTGCTGCTTGCCTGTTTGAGCGTTAATAACAAAACAGATAAACTTCAGACATAAAGAGTATGTTTTTGCAGGAAGAAAAAACTTACTTGCTGCTTCAGAAAAGGTTAAAAATACTGCTGAAGCTAGTGCATGACTCATTAAAAATTTAAATAAAAGTTTCATTTGTGACTGCAAATTTTTAAAATTAATAATTTCTTCAAATTAGAAATACAATTTTTTAAATTCAAGTAACTGAAAAACCCTTAAAAATCTATAGGACAGTGTTTGATTAACTTTCCTTTTACTTTTCTTCATTGCAAAAATTTTTGAGACTAAAATATGCCTTTCAGCTCAACCTGCTATTTTCGGTACCCCAAATTGTTTTTGTTTCTAAAATTTCACGAAACTTGAAATATTTTTCAACTTAAAGGGGCATACTAGCGCGTTACACTGCAATTAAGGCGGGGACCAGCAATTTATTTCTCTCATGACAGTTTTCTATAAACGTTCTACCTAATTCAACGAAAGTTTTCAGCCTATTTTTAAAAAGTAGGATAAAGTCATAAATATCAGATTTAACATGAAACGAGTGAAAACAAGGACGATTTTTTAATAATGGTTGGTCCCCGCCTTGCGCTGGTATGCCCCTTTAAAGCATTTTTAACACTGGCAACACAATTTTTCTAAGCCGCAAATGCACGTATAAGCCAAAATAATTTTGCATTTAAATATATGTAGTATATTTAAATGCGCAGTCGTGGCTTAATAAGGTCAAATCATAAGGACATGGATTTTTTTCTGGTGCAAAAAGATTTCTTTGTGGTGCAAATAGCTCTTTTTGGTGCAAAAAAGTTTTGGTGCAAATTTAATCTTTTTTGGTACAAATCGGACCTTTTCGTGCCAAAAATATCCGATTTGCACAAAAACAATTTGCACCAAAAATAAATCTTTTTGCACAAGAAAAAATCCATATCCAATCATTAACCTTTTCACAAGATGCAAATTTATTCAAGTACTAAACAAAAGTTTTCAAAATAATAAAAAGTGCTGCAATTTTTAAGATAGGGCAAGCTGTATAGGTTATACTGACATTATTGCTATTATCTTCATTAGTTTTTTGTGCTTCTGGTTTTACTGGTGTGCTTGCTGTGGTTTCATCATCTGTGACAGTGATACTAGTAGATACCGGAGTGGTAGCAGCAGTAGTTTTCCTAGGCAGTTGAGGACACGCAGATCCTACTTGGCTGCTTGCAGCATGTTTGTAGTAGTTAACAGCCGCTTCGCATTCTTCTGGCAATTTGTCGAGGGTGTAAAATTGTTGCATTCTTAATTGTATAAAAAAGTTTTAAGCAACTTTGGTTTCTTAAACTAATCATTAAGTATGATATTCCCTAATAAACTTTAGCGTTTTAAGCTTACTTCCAGGATGTTAGGCTCATATTAGAGCCAAGGTTTTTTTTAAAGAAATATGGCATTTTGAAATACCTGGTCATTTGCAGCTCAAAATAATGAAAAATAAGATTGGCAGAGTCTTGGCAACAGCCCTCACGAACTTCGTTTTCCATGCACTGTTTTAGTGCTACATCAGCACTAAAATTGTTGTTTTTACTTAAGTTAGATTAATATTTAGCCAGCTCTAAAGTTTCTTAATTGAAAAATGATTTTTAAAAAATGTCGTCGGCACCGCTTGGCGCGTTCGGCAAACTTCATTACTCGCCAAAATTTTTCGAAGCATGGCGCTGGCTATATCGCTGTTTTTAGCAGAGATTACAACGAACCTGCATATTTTGCCGAAAATGGCAAAATCAATATTTGCAGCATCATCAAAATTCATAGATTCCTTAGCAGCGTCTAATTCAGTCTTTTTTGCTCTGCATAAGTCTTTTTCGACAATTACACTTAATAAACAATCAAATTGTCTTTTTATAAAAAAAATATTTCAAACAAACTAGTAGTCAAAACATTCAGCAGCTTCATTTAGGGCTGAAAATGTGAGAAATAAATTTTCAGAGATTTGTACGACAACGTCTTTATAAGACGTTTTGTCAGCTACTTCTCAGCAATAGGAGCGTAATCGTTTTGCCAATGACATCTTTTTGCCAATGATCACTTAGCCAATGGTAAGTGTTTGCCAATAGTTTCTTTTCTTAAGTAATTTTAATTCTTTTCAGACAAATCAACACTCATTTTGTAGCTCATCTCACTGGCTACAGAATGAGTGGTAATTTGCGTGACAAGGAAATAATAGTGCTTGGAAAAAAGATCTCATTGGCAAAAAGATCTCCTGGCAGAACGATTACGCCCCCATCAATAAAAGTAAAAATTGGGTCTAAAAAAATTTGGTATTCAAGAAATTTTCGAGATTCAAGTATCTCGCCATTCCAAAATCTGAAATGCCGCTCTGCGACCATACTTGCATGCTCGCTGAAAATAAAAACTTTTTTTATTTACTCCGCCGGCTCCAGCACCGGGTTTCTAAAAATTTCGAAGCCGGCGCCGGCGCTTATGAGACGCCATTTTTAACCGGCTGCGCGCCAGCGCTGCAAGAGCGCCGGCGCCAGCTTAAGTAAAATAAGGGTGAAATTTGAAATTTTTTCTAAAACATGGTAAAATTTTCATTAAAATGATGTTTTTAACAACTAATAGCTTTTGCATAATGCTAAACTACTGTTAGTGGCTCTTGTGAACTTATAGAACTATACACTTTTTCCACTTTCATAAGCGTTGACGCACTAGAAAATTTCGGTCGCCGGCGCTGGCATCCTAAAATTTTTTCGCCGCCAACGCTCCAATTTGTCCAATTTCACCCGGCGGCGCGCCGGCGCTCATGCAGTGCCGGCGCTGCGTGCATGTATGTCTGCGATAACTTATTCGATTTTAATAACTTATTCGCATTTTTATGATAAAAATTTCGTTTTATGCTTGTCGGTTGAATTTTTTCAAGGAAAAATAGCTTATTCGCTGCATCAAAGAGTGTGTTTAATCATCACAATTTGGGTCACCAAAGAGAATCCAGGAGAGTTCAGCAAGTTGTACATTACACTAGAGCTTCGGAAAAGTGGAGGTGTATACGACGCCACTTGCGGCCAAAATTCTTATTGCAACAATGCAAATAAGGTGTCGAAAAAATTCTCCTCGCCTCTTCTTTTGAATAAAAACTCTTGCCGTAACACTTTAGTTGTAACACGTTATGAAGAAAACGAATAGTTCAAAAAATAAGAACCACCCTATTCTTTCGCCATCGTTTTTTCCACCTTCTCAAAGGAGGATTCTATGCTGTAGACCAAGGGTGGAGTATTTTAGTACTCCGGCCAACAGCTTCCCGCGATTTTCATGCCAGTGTAAAGACTGGTTTAAAATTTACTTACTAATAAAAATTTGTTAAAAAAAATTCCACCTGTCACGTTTTTACACTTTAACAAGGTAGATGCGTAAGCTTGATGTATGATTGTGTAAAGCTCTTCATTTTGTTCTCTACAGTTTTCTAAGCATTTAATCCACAGAGTGACATCACGGCACAGGTCGTCCCAACTCAAGGACTTTTGATCAGCTGTGTCTCTCATCTTAATTCTTTTTTACAATTTCAGTCAAGTCAGTAGTTGCTACCCTGCCATACTCCGTTTCGCAGCAGTCCGGCTGTTCATAGCTAATAATCCTTGGAAGTCCCTCATTCTCATACAGTTCCCAAGAACTACTTAACGCTCTGTCAAACAAATCTATCAACGTACACAATAATAAAAACAGATATCGTTTTCTTTTGGAAAACTGCATCTAATGATTGAAAATCGTAAAAGCTTAAATGATAAATTGGCTAAAGTGCCTTATATGTCATAGCCCGAAAAGTGGTTTTGACCACTTTTTTGAACTTATCTGGTCGTATATAGTACGAAAAACATGTTTTTCACCCGACGACATTTTTGAAAATTATTTTGACCATAAATGATCAATAAAGATCATTAATGATCATAAATAACCACTTTTTGATCATATTGTCCACTGTTCGGGGCGGGTGAGCATCCAATTCTCATGGCCGGCCTACCACATGTAAAGCAGGGCTATGCAAGTGTTGTTGTACACTTACATAGCCCACTTTTTGAGATGAGTCTCTAAGGTGCTTGGGGGCGCATTCAAGTCAAGCCCCAAGCCCCTGCGGGGGCGCGGGGCTTGAGACTTAGAGATGCGCGCCCCAATCACCTTAGAGACTATTCCGAACAATATGCTAAAGTTTAACACTCTCATTCCCCCTTTTTACATACAGCAGCCATGTGAATTGGTGGATGTGTAACTATATTTATGATCATTTATTGATCATTTATGATCATTTTTGGTCAAAAAAATATTTTTCCACAAATAATCGTCCGGGTGAAAAAAACATGTTTTTCGTACTAATTACGACAAGATAAGTTCAAAAAAGTGGTCAAAACCACTTTTCGGGCTATGACATATAAGGCACTCCGGCCGATAAATTGTTGATGGTCAGTCAAAAAAATGTGTAAAATTATTATGAATCAGCATATTTCTAATTTTTTGGTTATTAGCCTTATGCGTTCACGACCTATGCGTCATTTGTATCCAGACAGTCAAAGAAAATTTAATTGGAGTAAAAACCATGCTTTGTTAACAACTCTGTGTTTCGATTTCAGACAAGACTTGCGCGATTAGGAACACTAAAATGTCAAAATTGCAAAAGTTCTACGAAAAATGCTCAAAAAATTAAGTTGCTATAAGAAAACACATTAATTCTTTTTTCATAGTGTCTTGTTTTCTTAAATTTTAAAGCATTTTTCGAAAAAATTTGCTAAATCTCGTTGTCAACAAAATTTAATTCCAAAACGACACTTGAAAAATACATATTAGGAGTAAAAGAGCTGGACAAATCCCCAATTGGGGTTTTATGGATCGTTTCGGAACTCGGAGTTTGGGTAAAGTATGAGAGTAAACACTTCAATTCGTTTCCTGAGCGGACCATCATTGGTGCAGCATCGCACCTGTAATGAAATGCTGTGGATTCACATTATTGCCATTCATGAATATGATAGTACTGATCAGCGAACCATTAAAACTGTCCTCTTCAAACACTCAACATTTTAAAAGTTGAAATACTTTTCGACCCTGAAATAGCGCCTTTTTGCCGGAAATTTTTAAAAATAACTTTTATTCTCGAAGCTTTTTCATATTCGATGTTTCAAGAGATATTTCCCGCAGAAAAGGAGCTATTTTCAGGGTCGAAAAGAATAACAACATATTTTAAGTTGAACTAGAATGCTCAGAGAAAGCAGCATCAAAAGTAAGAGTCTTAAAAAAATGAAATTTTAACGCATCATAATAGTATGTATCATTTTTTGCTAAGAAGATTTCTTATACACTTTAATCGTACTCATAACTTGACTCAATAACTTTTTTTATTGTGGTAAACTTATTCAATTAAAATTTTGTTTATTTTTATTATATAATGTTACCTTATTTAATCAAATTAACAATTTTTACTACATATTAACTTGTATAAAAACATTCTTTTCATAAACAAACTTTTAGAACAAGAAAAGACGTGCTGAAGAACGGAGAAGACATGTTTTAGAAGAACAAAGAAAGACATTGTAAGCAGAAAAAGAACAGCTATAAAAAGATGCTGAAATTGCCGAAAACTTGCGAAAGTATGATGAAAATAACTAATAAAATTCTTGCGGAACAAAAAAAAACTGTCATGTTTTCGACAACGATAAAAATTTTTGAACTATAAGCTGCCCAATGGCTGTAATTTAACTTTCATGTAATGATATGAAAATTCCTATAATAGTTGTCCCTAAATTTCAAATTTGGGTCCTTTGAAGTCGAAATCAGTCAAACTTTATCAACTGTAACTAAAAAAATTTTTTGATTGTCGGTTGTTCACTCGGTTTTTTTTTAAATATTCAAATGTTGACAAAATCCAAATTCTGGCTGAAAATTTTCTGAGTAGTTGAGAAAATTAAAGAAGTATTATTTGAGATTACATTCCCAGTCAAATTATGCTGGCTTTACTAAGATAAATTTTTATTTATGTTCTGATCAACCCTTGGGAAGGCTGTATAGCCAATAAGAGTCTATTAAGGCAAGTATATCTGCTCAAAAAAAAGAGTTATAGAATGGTTACAATAAATTTCGGGTCACGTATTTCGCCGCCGCGGAGCTTTCGTTTCCCGAGAAAGAAGAAGAAAAACAAGTTCAAAGAAAAAATTTTTTATATATTTTTTTCATTTTTTTATTGATTCGTATGGTCAAATTGAATAAATTTAAGCATGAAAAAAATCAATTGAAGATTTTCTTACTTGAAATTTAAAATTTTCAAGTCATAACAATTTTTAAAAATAAAAATCTGAAAAAAAATTCAATACACTATATTTATGATGCTATAATGATTTCACTATGGAAAATTTAAAGCTAGATAAGAAATGATACACAAAATTTTCGTCTCTTTGAAAGTGTCCGGTATGAGGCATGAGTATGAGGTATGAGGCAAAAAGGCGGCATCCTTTGATGAATGGAATACTACTCCTAGTCATACTGACATGGGAGTGGAGCACGAAGTGGAGCATACAGCCCGACAAAATCCAGAGTTTTCCAACAGATCAAATCGTGAGTTTGGTGCTACATTTATCGGTAACTTTGTCAGGTGGTATGTAGTCAGAATTTAAACTGCTGACAAAAGTAGAAGTTACCTGAGTGGAGAACCTAAAAAAACAAGTAATTACTATTGCCCTGAGTTACAAAGCTGTGAAAGTAAAAGAAGGCTGGCCAACTAGCTAATTCATGTCCTTTGCAGTCTTGCTGATCCAGCTGAAGCTTCTTTCCAGCTTGAATTATTGAAATTTACCTAAAAATAGATAAATTCCTACCTTTTTTCGTCTAGCTCCTTTAGGTGTAGCTGTATCACTTATCTTTGAAATAACTAAAAGATGTACTATGGCTACGACAAATGTAGGCGTCATTGTGCTAAGCGCAAAAAATTGGCTTAACAGGTGACAAAATGTGGTAGAAGAACCGATAGAAAAATTCGATAAAAATCAATAAAATATTCGATAAAAATTTTATCAATTTTATCAAAAGTTTTAAAAATTTTTTTATCATTTTTTCAATAACCTGGGATGTGGGCTTTCTTGCGTCTTGCAGACGTAGTAATAGATTTAGCAGATCTCCACGAAGGTGCTGAAACCCCTCATCGGCAAGGCAGTCATATGCTTTCCAAAAGTCTGATACAATAGTTGTGCCTGGCTCAATCCATTCTTTAATGATTTCAAGTAGATTTTCACGGCCACTAAACACTGAAGGTAAACAACTAATAGTGCTTAATAATAAAATTGACGATTTAGAACAATAACCATGAAAACTCTCCCAGTCCCTTCTTCAAAGCCACTAAAGCCTCCAAGCTTTCCGATATCCTCTGAGCTCATTTTCACATACGCATAGAACAATAATTCACGGCAATAGCTAGACAAGTAAACCACAGTTTTCTGCGTAGTGATATCTAGCCGCTGCTTGATGACCTTCAACTGCACATTTTCTACCCATAGATTGACAAACACAAGCATTTGAAAAATGGAAAAATTAGATCCATCTAAGAAAGTACCAGTTCGCAATGAGACATTTTTGTTGCACTTTTCAAATGCTGCCTTCTTTTTTGCTTTTTAACGCTGATTGTAACATTTCCACATAAGGCCGTCAGTTCTAGAAAATAAAGTGCAAATGCATGTAGTAGAAACAACGGTGCCTACTGAGAAGGGCACAAAATCAATTGGAGCCTTCCTATTTGGCATTTCGGACAGTAATATTGGCCTTCTTCAGGAAGAAGTTTCCAAGCTTGCAACTGGTCTTTCATACGCATGCCATCACCACAAACTTCATAGAGACGAATAAGATTGAGAATCTTCGAAACTTCTAAACAAAAAGGTTTAAAGTAATCAAATGCACCAAAGTAAAAATTCTTGCCTTGGTCCCCCAAGGCAAAAAGTCAAAATTATGTAATATAATTTTTTTTTCCAAAAGTACCGTCCCCCACCTAAAAACATGTTTTCTACGCGTTACAGGCCCTGAAACACACAAAAAAGTAGTTAAACCACTTTTTGAGAGGAGTCTCTATAATGAACTTTAGCCAGAAATAAATATGAAAATGTTAATTAAAAACTTTTATAAATTTCAATTTAATTTTCACAAATTTTCAAAACTAAATTTAAATAACCTGATACTGAAAACTTTGCAGTTTAACAATTTTAGTTTTTCATATGCTTGAGGTCCAGAAGCTCTAAAAGTATCGTATTTTAAATAAATAATTTCAATATGCGGCTTTTGAAAGAGAATCTTTGAAGGGCTCTTTACCTACTCAAAATAAATTACTTAAAGCTAAGCTTTTAAGTGACTAAACCGAAGTCAGAGAAAGGATTTCAAGACTTTGAAAAATCCAAGTTTAGTCCAAATCTATCTTAAATTAAAATGTCTTTCAATCTAAGTTTTAATTGCAATATTTACCTATTCATTTGCCTTGTTTGTTTTACATTCTTTATTATGTCTTCTAATTGTTCAGTGGCAGAAGAAAAGCTTTTGATAGACATTTTCAAGGTTAGTCTACACCAGGGCTCCGAACTCAAAAGTGGAAAATAGAGGACATTTTTGTAAAATAAAGAACATTTAGTCAGAAAGTGACATTTTATACAGTGCTTGTTGATATTTTGATCACAAAAAAAGATTTTGACGTAAAATCACAAATATTTTTATGATTTCGGGTCTCAAATAAAAGATATTTCGGAGCCCTGGTCTACAGGGTAAACCAATTTTTTCTTAGAAGTTTTTTATGACCGTAACTTTTTTATTTATTTTCGAAAGTTGAAATGTTAGAAAATCCATTGGAACGAAAACTGTGTAATATTGTTGCTGTTTTCATCTTTTAAAAAAATTATTCAAAAACTAATTTTTTGATAAGCCATGGCCCACACTGCTCCAGAAAAGGAAAAGGGTGTCGAATAGTTCATTCAGGAATTGAAACTGGTGACAGTATTCATCGTTTGTGCAAGGATTTTCCGCCGCAATCAATGGGCAGTGAAACCCTGACTTCTCCAGCTCTTTTTGCATGGCCACGGAATTCGCCTGATCTGACGTCGTGTGACTTTCTTTTCTGTGAATGGATAACAAGCCAGCTTTAAACAACTCCGATCATCAACATGGCGGAACTCCTAACGAGAATTGAGCGTGCCTTTGCTAAGAAATAATGAGAATCATAATGAGAACTAAGAAAAAATCGACAGAAATAGAATATTAGGGAAAAACGTTGCTATTTTTATCTGTTGAATTTTGTGTCTATTATAACGAGTGTCCCAAAAGTTCAAAACTGACTTTTGAGCTAATTTTTCACAGTATTTTTCACAAAATTTTTAAATTTAGCTTTTGTAGTTCTGCTCATCCTTTTTTCCTTTTCCAGGGAAGTTTTATATACCATTGGAAAGAGGATAAAGAGAGCTACAAAAGTTAACTTTTAAAATTTACTTATAAATACTTTTTTCAGTTCGAAAAATTAGTTCAAAAGTCCGTTCCGAACTTTTGGAACACCCGTTAGTAAAGATTTTCTGCAAGTTTGGTAGCAATCGATTCGCCGACATCTCAGCTTTCGAATAAATATCAAAAATAATAAAATGTATTACCAAAATAAACTCATGCGAAAAAAATTACCCACCTTGTATTTAGTTTTTGACTATCGTTTACTATAAAATACTTAAGGGGTATAATCCATTAGTTAGACCAGTGTTAAACGCATCTAGTCAACCTGTTGTTGTATCTTTTGGCTTGGCCATGGAACTGCTTATAAATGTGGACGAAAAGTAAGTTTTTTAAACTTTCTGTGCAAAAAGTGCCTGTTTAAATTCAGGAACCAAATCATGCAGACGAACGTCTGGCCTACAATGGTTTTTTTAACAATAAAAAATTCTTAAATAATAGCAGTAGTATTTAGAAGTGGATGGATTTTCAAATGCAATGGGGTATTTTATACTTCTTCTATTTTCAAAAAAAAAAATTTAGATCCTAGTGAGTATGATAATATAAAAACGATCAGGGTGCCCCCAGGCAAAGTTTGGCTCCCCGAGATTGTTCTGTTTAATAAGTAAATATCTAATATAATAATTATTATTATGATCTTTTTAACATATTTTAAGTGCTGATGGCAATTACGAAGTATCTTTTTACTGCAATGTTGTGGTGGCTCATACAGGCGAAATGCTATGGGTACCACCAGCCATATATAAGAGTTCCTGTACTATTGGTGAGTTCATTTTGCAGTTAAATCATAAACTGGGCTTTTTCTTTAGATGTGGAGTATTTTCCTTTTGACGAACAAATTTGTGAAATGATTTTCGGTTCTTGGACTTTCAGCAAAGAAGAAGTATTGTAATTAAAGATTGATAAAAAAAACAAATGTTCAACCTTTTTAAAGTATAGGTGGTTATCCAATACTTGGCTGGTAACAGACATGTAGAACTAACTGATTATTCTCCAAGGTAATAAATAAAATCTGAATTCTGTTGGAATTTATCTAGCCGTGCGCACTTTTTTCAAAAATTTCGATATTTTCAGAGCTACATTTTTAGTTCGACATTATCATTATTTACCACTAACGTAAAGTTCCACGAATGAAACATTTCCAGCTAATAACTTCCGCCAAATGAGAGGGGGCGTTGTTGGCATCGGGGGTTGATTTTGTACATGGATGACCTCTGCATGGGCAAGTTCCAAATTACATAGGGGATCAAGGCATGTTTAGGGGATCAATTTTTATAGGGAATCAAGTTATCATGACATTACAAACCAAAAAAGTTAGATCAAACTAAGTACATTTGGTTTTGAACAAAAATTTTGGCGCATCAAAAGAAGCAAAAAATCTTGTTATAGCCTGCAATTCCCTAGAAAAAAATATCTAAACTAAAACTCATTTCGAAAATAAAACTAAATAAGGTTTTTATATTTTTTCTGTCCTAGTGGTATTTGGGATATTATGGAAGTGCCTGGGCAACTTATCCAAAACAGTTCAAGAATTGTCTACAGAATACGCATACGCAGGTATTATTTAAAATTTTTTTATTCAATTCATATTTTATCTAGAAAAACCTTGTTCTACACAGTTATTCTTATAATTCCAACAGTGTTAATGGCATTTCTCAGTAAATAATTGTCTAATTTCTTCATTTTTTTTTATTTTTACTTTAGGTATGCTAGTGTTTTATTTGCCAGCTGAAGCAGATGAGAAAATTACATTAGTAATTAGTATTTTGCTAGCTTTGGTAGTGTTTTTGCTACTGGTGTCCAAAATTTTGCCTCCAACATCTAAAACAATCCCTTTGATGGCTAAGTACTTGTTGATGACTTTTGTGATGAATATAATAACTGTTGTGGTATGTTTTAAAATGTGGTGAAAAGACTTAAAACATATATAAAAGTGTGTTTAGGTGACCGTGGTCATTATAAACATCTACTTTCGAGGTCCTACTACCCACACCATGCCTAGATGGGTCAAACGAGTGTTTTTGTTCTATCTTCCTCTGTTTCTAATGATGCGTAGACCTAACCAAGATGTTGAAAATGTATCCGACAGCGACAGAAAAAAACATTTTAGAAGAGTAAAACACAACGGCTTTCCAAAATCATCAGAACGACACACAAATACATCGGATGAGTTCTTGAAATTGACTCAACCTAAAGTGAATCATTTTCTTAATGAAATTTGAAAAAAAACACGTCTAGATACATCACGTGAACTGTTCACAACAAAGTCGATCTACAGAAACCACAGTAGAGACCGTCGAGATGGCAAGAGAGCGCAGAAAATCGCAACCTAACATTGCTTTTTGTGCCCCAAAGCATAGTCCTACTAGTATATTGAGTGACATGTTGACAGGGGAAGCTCTGAAAGCAATAGATGCTATTGGTTAGTACACAGGAAAATCGGAATAAACAAATCAACAATTTTTCAGATTATATTACCGAACATCTGCGCAGAGACAATAAACACAAAAAGGTAGCTTTAGCTTAATAGTTTTTAACCTTATTCTAGAATTGGGTGCGATGGTTGCTTTGGATTTTACTGTTGATTTTTTTGACTTGTGATAAGGCGCAGGAAGGCCAGTGTAGGTTTGGATGGATTAAACATGTTTTCCAAACTACAAAAAAGTAAGGAAAACATGTTATAGTTATAGTAACACATTATAGTTCCCACCATGCTCGCATTTTTTGAAAAGTGACCCAAAATCACCCTCCAAACTCATTTTTTTCTGCTCAACACAATAAAAGAAGCATTTAAAGCATGAAGTTTTAAGCATAAAAAGGGGCAAAATTTAAATTTTGTCAAAAAAATTGCCTCCCACCCTTAAGGGATGGAAGGTCATCTTAGGGTATTTTTCACCAAATTTTAGCCCTTTTTAAGTAAAATGAAGGCAAAAATGATAAATTCTTACTTTCTGGGGCCTACCGCATTAAGAAACTTTGATATGCATACATATTGATATGCATCCAGAGTCACTTTCGAATGATTTGTGTCTAAGGTATGTGGGTGTGCGCATCTCAACTCCAAGCCAGCCCCTTTGGGGGCGCGGGGCTTGATGGGTTAGAGATGCGCGCACTCACTTACCTTAGATGCGATTCCGAGCAAGACTCTTGATCAAAAATGCATTTAAAGGTCTTATTGCCCAGCTCCAGCAAGAAAAATGTGATAAATCACCCAAAAATGATCCTAAAACACCCTAAAATGACCACCTATCCCTTAGGGGTGGGAGGCAAAATTTTTTTAACAAAATTCAAAATTTTCTTAACAGAAAGTGTTTAGAAATGATTTTTTTTATCGTGTTGAGCAGAAAAAAATGAGCTTGGGGTGATTTTGGGTAACTTTTCAAAAAATCCAAAATAGGGGGGGAGTCTATAATAGTACCCACGTTTAAGTTAACGGTTAAGTTTTAATCTACAATTAAGCATAATTCAAAAAAATCAATAGGGGATCAAGGCAAAAGGCGCGCCAAATCCTAGAGTCATTAATAAAGTCATTTTTTTTTAACAAAACAGCAATTATTAGATAAGAGAGGAATGGAAATACGCTTCAATGGTGATTGACAGATTATTGCTCTATGTTTTCTTTGCGGTAACCACAGGCGGCACTATGGGCATTTTGTTTTCCGCGCCAAATGTAAGCCTGGTTAAAAGTTTCGTAAAACAGCCTTAAAGTTGAAACATTTTTTAGATCTTTGAGTATGTCAATCAAACACAAGTGATTGAGCATTTAAAAAAGACTGCAGCAGCTGAAATGAACTTAAGTGTGAATTAGATAAGCTTCTGTAAAAAATTTGATGATAAATAGTTTTTGACATGATTACATTTGACATGAGTATCTGTTGTATGAAACAATAAAAAGATATATTAATGATGGCTTTAATTTTTTGAAACTAAACAAATTTAAAAATTTATTGTAGTAAATCTTTGATCAATATTCAAATGTACATGAAAAAGAGGAAACCGCCAGTTTGGAAAAATCAAAATTAGGCCTAAATCGCAAGCCTATTAGGCCTGTTAGGACGGACTCAAACGTATTTTCCGAACTCAAAAAAATAAAAAAGACTTAAAAACTCAGACTAGTAAAATATGTGAAATACCATATATCTTCTGATAAGGACCCATGAGGCCTTATATTTAATTCACTTTTCGGAGGTGTGATCTTATTAGAAGATGCCTTTAAGGCCTTATTAAGCCATATTCAGGGTGGGGCCTTTTTTTCAACCCTTCTTTGGAGGTGGGGGTGGCCTTATTAGAAGGTGGGTTCTTATTAGAATATATATGGTATGCGAATCAACTGCTCCTCGAAGTGATGCCTCTCACTGATAAAGAACTACAAAGAGAAAATCAAAAAATAATTAATCAATGATGTTTTATCACCAAAAATAGAAATATATTTCTTTACTAACGCGGATTTAGGCACAAGCGTATTTTAAGCGTAGCACGCAGTTCAGAAAGAAATGCAAAAATTTCAGAAAAACAACAAGAGCAATTATTTTTTATTTATATTTATATACTATCAAAAAATTCTTGACGGTCAACGTCTTTAAAATTTTTTGCAAAATATTGGAAAAAAACAGTTTTTATATCAATTTTCTTATTTGTCTATTTGAAAAATGTTTTCTGCTAATGAGTTTTTATCGTTTTGTTTAAAAAAATTGAACATTAAATATTTTTAACTCAGTTGTTTAGTTCAATGGCACTTGCTGGAACTGTCTACAGCACGCCCTTAAATGCTTTTTCCTTGCAATCGGCAGGAGAGAGTGATTCCAATTGCCAAAATGTCAAATTATATGTATGGTGGGGGAAAAAGAAGAAACTTTGAGATGGAGAAAATTTTTGGGCCCCATACGACAATAGGACGCCTTTTTTGCCCTGGTCCCCCCTGATTTTTGTTCGATTTTTTTCCAAATTACTTTAATTTTCAACAATAGTAACTGCAACAATGATTTAGGCACAAATTTTCGTAATTTTTTTCAATCAGCTTTTCCAAATAGTTCCAGCTCTTAGCTCAACAATTTTGACCAAAAATGTGCAAAAAAACACGGATATTGCAACCCTTGTTCACATCTATGGTCCGACGATTTTTTTTATCCCAATTTTCCAAGTTCTTCAGCAAGCCTAATTTGTCAGTCTAGTCAAAAAAATTTGGCTAAGTTTCACACTACACCTCCCAGTCGATTTCACTCTACACCTCCCAGTAGATTTCACTCTACAACTCCCAGTAGATTACACTCTACACCTCCCAGTAGATTTCACTCTACACCTCCCAGTCGATTTCACTCTGCAATTCGTAGCTTTTATTTTTTCACTAATGCTAAAAAATCGACTTATGTCGTTGGTTTTTTTCATTTGTGTAGCACGTATTTTTCAATTTTGTTGTTTTTCAGATTTCAAAAAGACGCTTGACGACCGAATTACTTAAGAGGAACTCTAGCACGCTAATCAAAGTAGTGGCACAAATATCCAATATTAGTTGCTAAATAGGATCTTTCAGTGTCTCTGACTAAACTTTAGGACGTTGTCTTCAAGTGAGTTGATCACACTTCATTTATCAATTTGCATTATGCTAATTCGAGACTTGACCATATAATTTTTATAGTTTTTTATAAAATTATTTGTGAGGGTTATCAAACTTAATATGATCACCATATTCAACTTATAAAATTAAAAAAATGATAATGATCACAAAGGTCCATACAACAAATGAGAAAATATACTTTAAGGAAGCGGGCAATTTGGAACAAATACTTAGTCGCTGAGAATTGACCTTAAGGTCGAGTAATGTTAAATTGTCATTTTTTAAAATATTGATACTCCAACTTTAGTTCATGTCTCAGCGACTAAGTATTTTTTTGTCAAGTTCTTGCATACTCTGAAAGATGAAAACAAAGCTAAATGTATAGATTTTTTCCAAGAAGTCAACAATGAGAAAGTTCCGTCTGAAATGTTTTCTAAAAGCCAATGCTATCAAAAAATGCCCAAAAACTGTATTGATCTGTTTAACATCGACTTGACTAGCACTGAAGAAGGAAACAAACTAGTTTTTTCTTCAAAAGCAGAAAACCAGAAGCAACTTTCTCGCCTTGCTAAATTTGTTGCTCGCGTTAAAACTAAGGCTGTTCGAAATTGATACAGCTCTTCCTCATCTCTTTTCCACCCAAAATGTTTGCCTCTTCCGTCTTCCTCATCCTCTTCCATTCAAAATTTTCGTATCTTTCATCTTTCTCATCCTTCTTCCATTCGGAAAAGGAAGAGAAAAAAATTTCTTCTAGAAAGAGGAAGAAATAAATTTTGTGCTATAAATTTGGTGCTTCGAAATTGCTTTTCTTATTTATATTTTAGGGTACTGGAACGAACCTGGTGTGCGCCTGTCAATCAGTTCTCTTCAGTCATCCATACTGAGACAATATGCCAGAAATGGTGCCAGCCCCTTCAATAGATACCACCAAATTCCAAATAATCCTGTAGCAGCTCCAAATAAAAATGGTGGTAGAAGATTCACAGCAATGACAATTCCAAATAATCATGTAGCAGCTCCAAATAAAAATGGTGGTAGAAGCTTCACAGCAATGAGAATTCCCAAAGATCATGTGCTTCAGCCATACTATTACAAGCCATTCAATTGGATGAATGTGGAAGTCAGCTTGGATAGAAGTGAGTTTGAATATTTTATAGGATTAGAGCAGTCCCTAAACATGTTAGTCAAATTAATCAAATTAGTCAAATTCTTAGGTCCGAAGTTGGCAGCCATAGTAAAAAAACTGCCAAAACTTCCAAAATTTTGCCCAAATTATGGGGTCCACATGGGATTCCCCGGCACCACTACAAACAGAGGCGCCGGATAGGTAACCCTTGGTGCTTGATTTGATCCATTTTGAAGCAAATCTAGCTGCTTAGAATTTTTTTCAAGTAACTTTTGCTGCTGAGAGACCATAGCGGTGAGCATGGAAATAAGAGAAAATAGTGGGTTATCCGGTGGAACAGTAGCTAGGATTTGGAGAGGTCATTGCTGTCAAGATTGACCGGATTGAGCTTTTTGGCATCTTTTTTAGGACGCATGTTTATTTGGAAAAAGGAAAAGCAGTGGTGGAAAAAAAATTAGAGAGAGTTCCGGCTCACTACTTTTGCTTAAAAGAAAAGATACTTGTTAAACTTTTGAGCTACATTTTTACCTCGATATATTATAATATCTATAATTTTACTACTAGAATCTACAAGAATTGCACAAAAGGCAGATGCATTTTAGCATTTTTTTCTATTAGATGATAAGCTGCTAGAATACTCCAAGTAAAACATTTTTGGTCATTATTTTTAACATTTGCAACTTTTTTTTTTAATTTTATCCAATAAGGTAAATTCATATATGCACTACCTTTTATAGGTTTATATGGAAATTGTCTCAAAGTCAAACTTAATGGTTTTGAAAATGACATATATCGTTCATCGAAATTTGCTAATTCACATGATAAATTTTTACATAATTTGTCGAATACTTTTTTTTTTTTATTTTCACCTACTAAAGAAGTTTTTTTTTGCGTTGAAATATATTGATTCAAAATAATCATAATCACCACAATCATACTTACGCGTTCCTTAAAAAAAAAGCGCCGCCGCCTCTGCCATTTTTTAGCCAATGCACAAGTTTTGTCTAGCGAAATTCTGAACTTTCATTTGCAATATCACAGAAACTTTTTTACACATGTTTGGGTAATCGTGATCACACTTGCACGAGCGGCGACGGGGGTGAGAGGCGCTCAAAATCCATACTTTCGAGCGGCGCCGCTGCCGCGAAATTTTCAAAATGTCCGCCGCTGCCGTCGCCGCTGCCGCTTGATTTTTAAAATGGTCGCCGCTGCCGCCGCCGCCGCCGCTGCCGCCGCCGCCGCCGCTGCCGCCGCCGCTGCTGCCGCCGCTGCCGCGAGCGGCTGACTTTACACTGCCGCCGCTGCCGGCGCCACTTTTTTCGCCGCCGCCGCTGCTCGAATTTTATTTTCGCCCGCCGCTGCCGCGCCGCCTGGGTCGCGAGCGGTATGATCGTGATCAGTAACAAAAGTAAAGTTTTTTTACAAAGTTGTTGATCAATGTATATACAAATTGGGTCTGTAAAACAGAGCGGATTCGTGATAATATTTTTTGTCTAAAAACATTGATAAAATTTTAGTTTTTTTTGAGCATCTTTAACTTTGCTACAAGTAATTTAAAAAAACTTCAACTAAAGTTTACTATATAAAAATTTATAACGCGTAGAATGTAAGAGTAAATTTCGAAATGCTTGCCTTAACAAACAATTAGGTATTCATTTTAACTTCATAATTAAAAAAGGATAACGCTTTTTAAAGTTCAAAAGGAAAACTCTCAGTGGTTATTTTGGTATATTGCGAGCCTAGAATAAGAAGAATGATAACGCACTCCTTGAAAACCTATCACCTCCGAACGTATCACCTTCCAGACCCATTCTCACGCATTTAATTTATCATCAAGGCGAGAAAAACTCGCACCATCATATTGAGCACATTCTGTTCTACTTTTTTCACAAAACAATGAACAAAGCTCTTCCGTGTAAATAAGTAAAAGTGATGTGTTTACAAAAAATAAATAAAAAATTCAAAATTTTTTGATTTTAAATAATGTTTTACAATATTGTTTTGCGGTTCAAATGTGTCACATGTGGTGTCAGAATAAGCGACAGAATGTAAGATTTCTAAAACACTGAAAATAACCCGTAAATAAAGTGCTTGCAGAAAGTTATGGCCAATTTTATAAAAACATTGTTTTCAAGAAAAGTAAAATTTTAAAATAAATTGGCAAAAAAATTTTTAATTACGAATGAAACGCCAACACTAATAAAGCACATTAAAAATGCTACAAAAATAGTTTAAATCTAAAAACAACATGATTTGTGTAAAAAACTATAGATATACAAAGAAAAATAGAGAAATTTTTTTTGGCGGCAATTCAAAAATAGTACCATTTTCAAATACAGTCAAACCTCTATACAACGGCCCCCCTAAGGACCGGCCTTGGGGGGCCGTTATATAGAGGGGGCCGTTATATAGAGGAGCCGTTATATAGAGGGTATATTACTATCGTTTGTAAAGGGGGCCGTTGTATAGAGGTATCGCAAAACGAGCTTATTATTGAAGTGGCAGACTCAGAAACAACCATTTATTTAAACACCAGCAATAACAACTACATTCAAACAACGCGCAATCAACGGTTAAACGAGAAGAAATGGGTTAATGTGCTTTGCTTTTGTTTCTTCCTGCGCTCCTGATCCATAAATTCATCGAGACCATCGCTGAGGCAAAGCATGGCCGGATTGTCAGAATTCTTCTCCACATACTGTTGGACAATTCGAAAGGCCCACTGTAGCCCCTCAATTTCGACTTCCTTCGCTTTAATGACATCGCTAAGCTGGTCGCCATTGTTCGCCGTGACGTTTTCCACGATCTCAGCGAGAATCAAGACCCCATCTACAACAAAAGCAATGTACAACTGTGTCCCCCAAAGCCCACAAGAATGAACAAAAGAATGAGTGCAAACCTGTCACAACTCCATTGTCTACGTTCAAGTAATACTCCATAGCAAGGCCACCTTGCATTTCGTCGCGCAATTCCAACTCCGTTCATGCTTCAAGAAGCGCGTCAAGTGAGCGTGCTGCTTTATTCTCCTCTTCTTGCAAAATGGCAACTGGAAAAAGGTCGTGTTCAGGGCCGTTATATAGAGGCTTCTTTCATTTCTAGGGACCGGCCTTGGGGGCCGTTATATAGAGGGGGCCGTTATATAGAGGGGCCGTTATATAGAGGGTTTAACTCCTTATGTTTTAGTCAAATCCAACCAAACTGGTCCCAGGGGGCCGTTATATAGAGGGGGCCGTTATATAGAGGGGCCGTTATATAGAGGTTTGACTGTAGTACCAAAAATAGTACCCGTTTTTTCAAAGACATTTATGCCGTTGATCCTTTTTGATTCTTATTTTCTTTGGTCTCTTTGTTGATTTTTTGGCTAAGGATTATGAAAAAACTCAAAGCAACCCTAATGTAAGGCAGTTGATAATAATTATTGTATTGGGTATCGTAAATTACTATATCAATACATAACTTTTTTTTAAGTAAGAATAGCAAACAAAAAGTAAAGTTTATTTGTTAGCTCACTTTATTCAATTTTTGTTTTAAAACTCAATGACAAGTACTAAATTAATTTTTTTTGTGAAAAAATGAAAATATTATAATTGAATTATTGTCTGTAACGTAATTTTGAAAGCGCCCTCTGAGTTTGCTCTTCTTGCAGTCCTTACAGTTCAATCCTATCATTTGAACAGATATTTGTCGTTTGTAAACAATAATAAAATGGAAAGTATTTTAGCGGTTTCATGAAATTCATATCAAGTATTTTGATTTTTAAATTATAAAACAGTTTTCACCATATTTGAAATTTAAGGATTAAAAACGGCAAAAATTATTTTGCACAGAAAATATAGCCTGGAAATTTCTAGATATTAGTAGATACTCTTTCTTTAACAAAATATTCTCTTCTTCCTACTAGATCTTTCTAGAAAGGGAACTAGGCAGTCAGAGAATGGGAAAGAGGTGTTTCCATCCGCTTCTAGAAACAACCAGACAACAAGAGAAATAGCACATATAGTATGGAATGGTCTAGAAAGGGATGGAAAGACTGCCTCCCAACACTATATAAGCACACCCTCACTCACTTTCCTCAATTCAAACCAAGCTAACAAATATTATTAATTACTATTGTCTTCAACTTACTATTCCCAACTATGTCTTGCAAAGCTATTGGAATTGACCTTGGCACCACCTACTCTTGTGTTGGGGTCTACCAGAACGGCAAAGTCGAGATTATTGCTAACAGTCAGGGCAACAAATGCACACCCAGCTATGTTGCCTTCACTGACCAGGAACGACTTATTGGAGATGGAGCCAAAGATCAGGTGGCTCGCAACCCTGAAAACACCATCTTCGATGCCAAACGACTGATTGGACGGCGATTTGATGACGACAGTGTCAAGAAGGACATCAAGCACTGGCCCTTCAAAGTGGTCAACCAGGGCGGCAAACCAGCTGTTCAAGTGGAGTTCATGGGCCAAAAAAAGGTGTTCAAACCAGAAGAGATCAGCAGCATGGTACTCACCAAGATGAAGGAGACAGCTGAAGCCTACCTCGGCCATCCAGTCAAAGATGCAGTGGTCACTGTGCCTGCCTATTTTAATGACTCCCAACGTCAAGCCACCAAGGATGCAGGTGCTATTGCTGGGCTCAACATTCTCCGCATCATCAATGAACCAACTGCAGCAGCACTGGCTTATGGTCTGGACAAGAAGTTGACTGGCGACAAGAATGTGCTCATATTTGATTTGGGTGGAGGCACTTTTGATGTGTCCATTCTGAGCATTGCTGAAGGCTCTCTTCGAGGTCAAATCAACTGCTGGAGACACCCATCTGGGTGGAGAGGACTTTGACAACCTGATTCTAGCCCATTTGAAAGCAGAGTTCCAGAGAAAACATGGCCGAGACATCAGCAACAACCCCAGAGCCCTCAGACGGCTGAGAACTGCTTGTGAGGCAGCCAAACGCACTTTGTCCAGCTCCACCCAAGCTACCATTGAGATTGACTCTTTATGTGATGGCATCGACTTCCACACCACTTTGAGCAGAGCCAGATTTGAGGAGTTGTGTGCCCATCTGTTCCGCCAAACCTTGGGACCAGTGGAACAGGCTCTCAGAGATGCTAAACTGGACAAACGCAGCATTGACGAAATAGTGATGGTGGGTGGCTCTACTCGCATCCCCAAAGTGCAGAAATTGCTAAAGGAGTTCTTCCATGGCAAAGACCTGAATTTGTCCATCAATCCAGATGAAGCAGTGGCCTATGGAGCAGCCGTGCAGGCAGCCATTTTGTCGGGAGTTCAGGATAGCACAGTCAAAGATGTGTTGTTGGTGGATGTGACCCCTCTCTCTTTGGGCATTGAGACAGCTGGAGGGGTGATGACCAAGATCATTGAGCGCAACCACTCCATCCCTTCCAAAGCCTCTCAGATCTTCACCACCTACTCCGACAACCAACCAGCAGTCAGCATCCAGGTGTTTGAAGGTGAACGAGCCATGACCAAAGACAACAACCGGCTGGGCACCTTTGACCTAACTGGCATTCCACCAGCACCTAGAGGAGTGCCTCAAATAGAAGTGACTTTTGACCTGGATGCCAATGGTATCCTGCATGTGTCTGCTGTGGACAAGTCTACTGGCAAGTCCAACAAGATCCAGATCAAGAACGAGAGAGGTCGTCTGTCTCCAGCAGAGATTGAGCGAATGTTGCAGGAGGCTAAGGAGTATGAGGAGCAGGATAGACAACAGAGGGAGAGGGTGGAGGCCAGGAACAAGTTGGAGGCATACCTCTTCCAAGTCAAACAGACCCTCAGCGACTATGGAGACAAGCTTCCAGCTGAAGACAGAGAGCAATGCACTCAATTGGTGGATGGAGCTCTGAAATGGGTGGATGCCAACCAGATGGCTGACAAGGAGGAGTATGAACACCAACTAAATGAGGTCCAGCAACAATGCTCCAAAGTAATGGCTAAATTACATCAACAACCAGGCAAAAATGCTTCTTCCTCTTGTGGTCAGGAGTACAACAGAGCAGCCAACAATGGTCCTACTGTTGAGGAAGTGGATTAGAGCTTTAGATATTATCTAGATAAATTATTGTTTTGTATATACTTGTATAAATTGTACAAAATTGTTTGTATAAATTTAATTTATTGTTGTTGATTTTCTATTGCTGATAAATAAAAATTAATAATACTTAAAATGTGAGACTTCATTCACACTCCAACAAACAAAAAAATAGTTAGAGTTGTTTATCAGAGTCTGAGCAGAATTTTGACTTAAAAACTCAAGTATGACCGAAAATTTTGAGTCAAAGCGAGGGATACTCCCGATTGGGAATTAATTCATAATTTTCACCCAAATTTAGACCTGTAAAAGTTAGATAGCGTTTTTTTTTCAAGAATTACTGACAACGGAGGGACCCTGACTGTGCCTGGGGATTTTTCGATAAATTTTTTTATGCGCGTATTCTTGTGGAGCATGCCCAAATCCCATGTGAATTTGGTTCCCCGGATCTGAAAGTCAAAAAAAATTTTAGGAGTGACCCATGGTCCATGGGTCAGTTATAAAAAACCATGATTTTTTATATCGAGATTATCGAGGTGTTTTCAGAATTTTGAGTGACCTTGTACCGCTTTTTGTGGACCTTCACAGCTGGGGGGCCAGACATCTCAGGAACTTGGCCACGCCCTAAAAGCATACGCACAAAAAAATTTCCTCGAAGTTCCCCTAGGTCGCAGTCAGGGTCCCCCTTATGAGAGGTAACTATTTTTCAACTCTTATCTAAGGGAAAAATAATTATTAGAGAAGGGCTGACTCTTAGATAGGTAATAACTATTAGGGAGGTGGTGAATACTCTTTCTTGCCCCTGTTTTTTCTCGCACTTCAGAAGTCGACTGATCCGAGAAATACAAAATCAATTGATTTAATTAAAAAAGATTTATTAGAGCTTAAGGATTTCAAAATTCTAAAAAAAAGTGCTACGAACACCTGTGCAACAAAACTCTTGTCTTTCTTTCTTTTGTTATTTAATTTTTTAACCTCATATTTAGCTATTTAGGGAGAGGGTGACTATTAGAATGAGGGTAAATATTACAGCGTAATTACATGTAATTATCAAAATTGTTATTTGCATAAAAAAGACCCTGTTATAAAATATGAAGATTTATCATCTCTATTTAATTGTGTCAAATACAATTTTTAATTTACAAGTAACCACTGAAAAAAGTTAAAATAACTTGTAGATAAAAATAAGTGGATTTAGACGTTTCGAGAATTTGAAAATTTTTTATATTTTGTTCATAAGTATCGCGCACGTGTGATGTCTTCAAAGCAAATGTCTTGAAACGGACAAGTTTTAACTAAAACTAGAGATTCCCAAAAGCTCGGGCACCAAGATTTGAAAATCAACTGTGCTTTTTGGCTCACCTAATACTTCTATTAATCAATTTTATGTATGAATAATTAGATTATACAGGGCGTATCAAGAAATTTTAGCTTTTTTAAATGGCCATAACTTTTTCTGAAGAGCGATTTTCGAAATTCTTTTCTTGCCAATCGATGTTTTTCGCCGATAGTATTTTTTTGGTGTATAATGTGAAAAACACGATTTTTGGTTTTGGGTCCAGGTCTGTGCATGGCCTCTGGGTAGGCAAAAGCAGAATTTCGAAAATTTCTCTTCAGAAACAGAAACATTTTAACAAGCTAAAATTTCTTGATACACCCTGTACATCTTGAAACTTAAAAAAATTGCTTAAAAAGACTTCGTAAAAAGACTACACCCTTTTAAACAAATTTGATATTTTTGACAAGACTTGCTTGTGGGCATTGAAATAAACCAGTTTATGATTTAAAAACTTAAAAGCAATTATTTATTTTTTTCGCAAGTATATGGTTTTAAAATCGTTCTTAAGCAAGGATTAAGGTCTGAAAGCTATGAGAGCCACTCTGGAGCATCCTCTACCAAAATTTCTTTAACTTCCATTAGCAAAGCTTTAACCTGCTCAAGCAGGCACTTGGATCTGGCTTTAGCTTTAGTGCTGTCACAGGATGCATGAAAGATGGACGTGAATTTGGGCATGTATTTGACAAGGACATGCACTAAATGGGCTTTGCATAGGCGGTAGGTTGCACATACCTGGTCCACTGTAAACTTTATCTGGTGACCTTTTTCTTTCAGCAACTTTGCAAAAGTGGTGCAGTAAAAATCCAGGATGAATGTCTCCAAATAGCAGCGTGTATCGTTGTCAGTGCATATTGTTATCAGGTGCGCAATGTCAAAGGCCAAGCTTCCCACAAATACTTTCTGGAAATCGATGAATGCTTTGACAGAGCTGTCACACTCATTGCTGAAAATTATGTTGTTGGTCCAAACAGCTCCATGTACCAAGGTCATCGGTAGTCCTGCAACGTAAAAAAATACCTTATTTTATGCAAGATTTTCGTATTAGCCGGAACACAAATTATTTTTGATAAATTTTTAGACTTGATTATTAATGGAAAAATTTATTTTGCAAAATTATTCAAAACACATTGCAATGTGGGCCTATTCATACTTTTTTGAATAGTTTATAAAACCACGTGTTTGGAATATTTTTGCCATAAATTTCGCTACTAATCAGTCAAATAATCAGCCCAAAAAAAGAGCTTTTTGACCGACAGTTATATAGCAAGACTAGCTTGAAATTGTTGCAATTATACGGGGTGAATCAAGAAATTCCTCAGTTTAATTTTTGCCTATTTTTTTTTGTTTTAGCAACATTTCTGCATGATTTTTTCATTTCAAAGTCTGAGTTCCGAGAAGCAGTTTGACTTATTATGCATTAATTTCTATAATCAGGTTTCTGAGATACGGACATTCAAACTTGGGTACTCATTTTCATGTTTTTTCTCAATCTTATCGGTAATATTGTTTGACTGGATATTACGATTGCATTTGAGCAGCATGTTGTAGCACAATGTTGCTTAAATAAAAAGATATACCGTCGGCTCTCGATAACCCGCCACCCCCTCAAGTTAATTCCTGGCTAGGATCCGACACTTTTTTTGCCTCAATTTTTGAAAAATTCTGCCGATTATGATTCGTCAGCCTTATGCGAAATATCGCAAGGATTCCGATTTCGCCGGTCGTTTTTAAAAATGTTCAAAATTTTGCCACTAAGATCCGTGCCTCTCGATAAGCCGCCATCCTACTTTCAAAATAGGGTGGCGGGTTATCGAGAGGCGAGGATCTTAGTAGCAAAAGTTTTAACATTTTTAAAAATGATCGGCAAAATCAAAATCCTTGCAATATTTTGCACTAGACTGACGAATCATATTCGGCAAAATTTTTCAAAATTTGAGGTAAAAAAAGTGTCAGACGAGGCATGTGCACGGGCCGGGCTGCAATTTTAAAATTCTCAGCGGGCCGGGCCGAAAAAGTTCCGGGCCTGGGCCGGCCCGAAAAGCTCACCATATATGACTTTCCAAAATCCCGCCTTTTTAAATTTCATTCGACCTATTCCTTCGACTTGACTTTTTTCCCACCTCTCCCACCAAACTATCATCAAATTCTTATCACAAGACTGGCCATTCTAGGGAACGCTTTCGTCTTTCAAATCCGTCTAAGAGTCCCAAACTAACAAGTGATAAGCACCAACGAAGAAAGTGACAACGAATCAACTGCGCCACCGTTACCCAAGCTTCGAATTTCTTTCCCAGTCTGTTATCAACTTAATGAGACCAACTTAGGTACTCCGGATCGTCCGTGCGTCTGTCGACTCTCCATTGGATGTGGGCCTTTTGGAGACAAGAACTAGCCTCGCTCATTCGTCATCTTCTACAATCAATGCGCTATTTCAATTAGAGGAGGAGCAGGAAGAAATCCCCGTTGATGAAGTGGATCTCTACCTAGTCAAGAAGTTCTATGATGTCCCAAAGGATCTTGGTTTTTGTTTGTATGACTTTGTTGATTGTATTCTCCAATATACTTAAGCCGGGCCCGGGCCGAAAAATTTTTTTTCGGTGCGGGCCGGGCCGAGAAAAAAGGCCGCCAAAATCACGGCCCGTGCACATGCCTGTGTCAGACCTCAGGCGGGAACGAACTTGAGGGGGGTGGCTGGTTATCGAGAGTCGACTGTAGTAAAAATTAAACGGGGGAATTTCTTGATTCACGCTGTACTATTTACCAATTTTTTGAGGATGTTTCAGTGCAGCATAGTTAAGAAATTCAACGCTCTTTGTCTTCTGCAAATATTTCAGCAAATCCCTGATGCTGTCTAAAGATCAACAAGATTAAAGACTACTTCAAACAATGTGCAGTGGCAAGGCAAAATTTTTTCATGAGTCTAAATCACACAGATTTTTTTTAATTCTAGGTTGCTGAGTTATAACTAGTGATGGCCATTTGGGCTATTGCGGGTTTGCGGGGCGGGTTTTGGGTGCTAAAATTTTGCGTGCGGGTTCGCGGGGCGGGTTTTAGAAATTTTTTAAGTGCGGGGCGCGGGGCGGGTTAAAAAAAATTTTCTTGCGGGTCCCGCGCGGGTCCCGCGTTTAATTGCGGGTAGAACGAAAAAACACTTTAAAAAAGATAATTATTCAATTGAACGAGTGAAATTTCTTTATACAACCATAACAATAAATGTGATTAATAACTGTAGTTAATCAACGGGAGAGCCTTGTTCAAAAAGAGAATCATTTCCGCTGACTTTGGATCTAGACGCATTCTTCTGTGGTGATAAACATCTCTAGCCGCCGAAAATAGCTGCTCGCTTGCAACACTCGTAGAAGAAGCCGAATGATATTTCCTTGCAAGAGTGGACAAAATAGGATAAAGATTTTCGTTCTTCTGTAAATAGTAAATTTTATTGCTAATCGGAAACGTTTTCTAGAAATGTATACCCTCCACCACGCTAGAATATCTTCATCCGGTTCTGCACATCTGTCCTTTACATACGCATCTATTTCAATATTGACTGAAGTATGAGGATGAGTGACCGTTGGCTGAGCGTGGAAACCGAAACTGAAGAAACAAGGCTTGAAACTTTTGGTGGTGGTTCAGCTTCTGTAATAGATTCAAATGCTTGCGTACTTTAACAATTGATTTTATCCAGTGTTTGCTGAAAAACTTGTGGGGCAACCCGCGCGGGTTCTACCCTCCGCGTGCGGGTTTGCGGGGCGGGTTCAAAAATTTCCAACTGCGGGCGCGGGGCGGGTTTTCGAAAATTGCCAAAATCGTGCGGGGCGGGGCGGGTTACCCGCGCGGGTCCCGCCCCGCGACCATCACTAGTTATAACCATAAGTTTAACAGCCAATTTTTCAAAGATACATTTTATGGTCATATATCAACAACCAAGGATTGAAAAAAGTCTGCTTTATGATTCGAATCCCTGAAGAAATTTTAAACATTGAGTGTCTCAATATTTTAGCTAAAATGTGTAGGTTTATTTAAAAGTAAAAAAAAATCGAAGCAAGGAAATAAATTTATGATTCAACACAAAAATAACAGTGTTGTGCTGAGGACGCTGTTTGGACATGTGAGTGAGAATGAGTGACAATTGGATTTTTCTTCACAGGCTGTGAGTGAGAGTGAGAATAAAAAAATTTCACTGAGAGTGAGAATCTCACTGGGATCTCAGTGAGAATTGAAAAATTTCGTTTTGCAATTTTTTATCACGCAAAATTTTGGGAATTGATATGAGCGAATGTTTGTGTGTTTAAAAGTGTAGTTCAACTTCTATGTCTTGCTGTTGCCAATCTGTATTGAGTGAGGGTCTGCTCAATTGGGCTGCTCCTTGCCGGTGTGCTTAATATTTCTAATCTCAGCTCAACAGTATTTTTCCACTCGAAAAAAAAGCTTGGGATGCTCCAGTCTAAGGTTGATTCTATCAAAAAGTCCTTGGAGGAGGCGGATCAAGACTTGGACAAGGCTGCAGCTGAATTGCTTGACCTTCAAAATCTGTCCAAAGAGCTTGCTCAGGAAATCAACGCTCAAATCACTGAGGTTCGCTTGAAGAAAAAACAGAAGGAGAATGCAAAGGAGCAAGTTGATTGGCTATTTCTCAGGTTGAGATGATATCACTTATCCCACTCATTTTGTTTAGTACCTCTTTTACAGTTACGTTTACTTAATTTCATTTACTTGAGATACGATATTTTCTCTGTTAAACGTTCCGGGCGTTTATTTTTTAAACCCAAAAAAATTCTGAAACTTTCGATCAAACATGGCCTTAACTCTGTAAGTCTAGTAAAAAAGGGCTGCGTTTACAAAGAGGTGGCGTTTAATAGAGAAAATGCGGCACATGACATATACTTCCTGTACTCAATTTTTTCATTTCTTATCTCATCCTTTCAAACAATCCTTTTTTACAACCTCACTTAATTTTGATGCATGATTTGAAATGATAATGGTTGAATTAATGCAAGAATGATATAAATTGATACAGTGTATGTGACAAATTTGTCACAAATTCTCACTGAGAATCATATTTTGTGTGAGTGAGAGTGAGTGAGAATGACATTCGTCCTCACAAGCTGTGAGTGAGAGTGAGAACAAATTTTTTTGTCCTCACAGGTAGTGAGTGAGATTTTCACTGACAAGAGGATTCTGTGAGGATTCTCACTGAGAGCTCACTCGGAGTGAGCTCAGCACAACACTGAAAAATAAATTATGAATCGGTTTTTTTGTCTTCTTTCTACGGCACGAAGAAAATTCGGTTTTGGCAATTGCATGATCTATTACTAAGAAAAATTGTAAATAAAATACACAATTTTTTTGCTTTTTGCCTTGGTGGTGGTGGATGGGGGGTCGGTCATTCGGCAGTTGCGGGTTTTTTTATCCATGTGACAATAGTGTTTAAATGTCTTTTAAGTAATTTTTATATGCTGAAAACGATAAAAAAGCTGTTTTGTGATATTTTTCTACAAAAAGCTGATTTTTGCGGAAAATTTTTTTTGACCAAAATTTGACTTTTTGCCTTGGGGACCAAGGTAAACTACCAGAAAGGGGTACATGGATACCTCCAAAATGCCGAAAAAAGATAGATTTTGAACATAGTTTTGTTACCTGGGGCCTACCGCATAAAGAAACTCTGGTATGCATACATATTTTATGCATCCAGAGTCATTTCCGAGTGATTTGGGTCTAAGTTATGTGGGTGTGCGCATCTCAATCCCGAGCTACCAAGCCCCCTGCGCTCACGAAGGTGGCGCAGAAGGCTTGTTGGGTTATAGATGCGCGCACTCACTTACCTCAGACACGATTCCGAGAAAGATTCATGATCATAAATGCAATAAAGACTCCAGCTCCAGTGACCAAAATGCGGTAGAATACACTAATATAAGGTGGTTTACCTTGGTCCCCCAAGGCAAAAAGCCAAACTTAGGTCAACAAAATTTTTTCACCAAAAATCAGCTTTAATGTAGAAAAATATCACAAAACAGCTTTTTTATCGTTTTTAGCATATAAAAATTACTTAGAACACATTTAAATACTATTGTCACATGGGTAAAAAAACCCTCCTACCAACCATCCAAAACCTCTAAAATTTGTTATTGTTTTTGTTGGTGTTTTTATAAACTTTTAATATGCATATTTCCGATGTCACACAACTACCCGGGCACTCTTCTTTCGAACAAAAAAAATGTTTTTGTATAAAATTAAGCTATTAAATTAAGCTAACCTTGATCACTTTTGTCAAGCGTTTTTAAAAAAGCATCAACAGCTGGCTCATTACCAGAAGTATTTTCATAAACATGAGAATATCGCCTTCCTAATGCTTCAATGTTTTCATAGCAAAAAATGTGATGGTGCAGTTTGGCAATCTGCGCAACGGTATCCACGATCTTGAATTTGTTTTCTATAGTCACAGATGTTATTGTAAAATTTGTGCTCAATATTTAAAAAAAATTCAAAAAAAGCTTCTAGAAGCCACTCTGTCACGATCTTGAAGCATGCAATTTTCCCGGAAATTAGATATGACAGCTTACATTTTTAGCTTCATTTTGAGTATACATTCGCTGAACAACATATTATTTTTTGGCAAGATATTGACAAAAGAACGCAAAATTTTTTGATGCTTCTGGAAGCAGGCTTCTCGAACCACTCTGAATTCAGGGGTTTGTTTAATATTTTTTATCGCATTTGGGATAAATGCTCAAGCCTCAGAAGAGTCTTTAATCATAAAGTGGTATGCCAAATTTCGAGAAACTGGAGAAACTCTTACTCGCAAGCCATACTCCAGAGAAAAGTAAGCTTTTTTCCCCGTTTTGCCCTGTGCCCAGTCTGCTCGAGCTGCAGCAGAGAATTGAATTGGCCTTCCAAGAAATGCCTCAGAAAATGGTCTACAGGACCATTGAAAGCTATCTCAAAGCGCCCTTCGGGGGCGCAGGGCGCTTGATGAGTTGGAAATAACAAAAAAAAATTTAAATATTTGTTTTTAATCAGCTTTTTATGTAGAAAAGTATTACAAAACCAGTTTTTTTAATTATTTTTAGCATATAAAAATTAATTAGAAGACGTTTAAACTCTATTCTCAAATGGGTAAAAAAATCCCGGCGCCGCACCACTCACCTCATACACCACACCCCCCTCAACCCAACCCAATAAGTACCGATTTCCGCAACAATATAATTCAAATAAAATAAAACTAATCTAATTTAGTTAGAGTTAGTATACCTAAATGGACGCTCTATATAATCCCCACGTGTCTGTCATGTAAAAGGTCGACTGTCAATCGAATTTAGCACTTTGTTCATTGAATATCAACTAAGAAAAAGCCGAGTAAAGTTTGTTCAACTATAATTTAGCTACACTTTCGATTTTACGCCACCAAAACTGGGTCCCGAGAGGTGGCATGAAATCGATGGTGCACTGTATTAGTAAATATTCAATGCATACAAAAAGAACATGCCTGATCAGCAGATAGATTCAAGGTGCGGCTTGAAATATGACCCACTTCTGTAAGGTCTTGCATAACAATCAATCCTTGGCTTCCATTATTTACTTTTTGTAGAAAGTAAATTTCAGGCATTGGTATAATTTCTCTGCCAGCAAATTGCTTGTAGAATTCACACTCATTGTTATGTATTTGCTCACCAACACTAAGCACAGGCAAATCTTGACGGTCCTGAATTAAAAACATTTTAGAAATAAAAATAGAAATAAAATTTAAAATAAAAAAACCCTTACAATGCTTAATGTTTTCACAACAACTGTCAACGGCGAGAAAGCTGGGTCAGTCATATAAATAGTAAGCTTGAAAACAGTGGAATTGAAGCCCAAGTCTTTGCCAATGTTCTCAACACCAACCTAAGCATTTTATTTTCGCTTACCATATTTCCTGTAATTTCTTCCACCAAGCCCCCCCCCTCTGATTACTCACCCCCAACTTCAAGTGGTCTCAAATTTCTGTTTTCATTTACTGTTTGAGCTGTGTAAAAACTGCCTGAGAGAGATTTTAAAAATCTAATAGTCTTTTTTCACACAGCTCAAACAGTAAATGAAAACAGAAGTTTCAGATCACTTGAAGTTTGAAAAAATTGTATGTCTCTAATTACTTCCCGGGGGAGATATTACAGGAAATACGGCACATTAAAACTCGTTTTTTGAACACAGAAAATGAGCCTCTTATATTTTACCCTGGATATTACAAAATGGTGCAGAATGGTCAACAAATTCAAAATGTGGACGGTGCTTTGACCTACTGCTGTTTTTATTTTGGTCGGCTGTTCATTAGCCGTTCAAACATCACAAAAATTTGGCCCTCTAAACAGTCGTCTGGGAAAATGGCACCATTTTGACTGGGCCGAAAAATTTCTGGCAAATAGACTGACCATTGTAGTCCTAGCAGTAATTTAGATGGAAGTTTGACATTGAGTGTCATGTTATTTTGGGTCAAATCTTAGTAATATGGCTTTGTATTTTTAGGTATAAATAGACAAAAACCTACACTTTTCACTTGCGAGTGCTCAAGATAGGCCTGCAGCTTCACGTAATTATTTTCCAACTTTTTGATCACAAAGTCAACTGAGAATAATGAGTCACACAAATTCGAGTTTGTTGAAATTTGGCCTTCAGTGAGTCGATCAGAATTGAAAGCCATTTTCTAAAAGTATACACGCATTTATGTCTTTATAGAAAAATGTCTAGGCCTCATTTCTTATTTTCTCTGCTTCAACTTGAAGCTCTATTCCTGAAGACTAAAAATCATTATTTTATTGTGAAATTTTAAAGGCTAAAAAATAGAGATGAAAGAGGAGACTGTCGTCTACAAAACGACATGTAACATAGAGGTAGAGATCTTTCACATTCGACTGTAATTGACACCAGGAGAGCCAAATTATATGATTTTCTCTGCTTTTTTATACTCGATCGTTTAGCTATATATCCCTTGCACACAAAGTTATTCACGTAGAAAGTCAAAATAGGGTATTTTGAAAATGCCTGCCCCGACAAATAAGTGGTCATTTATCTGGATTTCACAAAAGAAAACAGCGTATTATTAAGCTAATTGCCCAATGGGAGTCGAAGGCGAAAACGAAGAGGTCAAAGCACCACGAAAGCAAAAGTCCTGCTCTGCGGAATTCAAGCTGAAGGTCGTCAAATTTGCGAAGGACAACGATAAAGCAAAAGCAGCCGTCAAGTTCGGAGTTGATCGAAAGCAAGTGCGCAACTGGGTGAAGCAGGAAAACCAGTTACACCAAATCAAGTAAGCATTGTCTTTTTCTTTATTCATTGATTGTGATATGTTTAGGAATTCATCGCCAGCGGGAAGGTTCAAGAAGAAGTTGCCCGGAGGAGGTCGAAAAGTGACGTTCAAGGAGCTTGACAAACAACTCGCAATCTGGGTCAAAGAGCGCCGGTCAAAGAAGCTTCGAATATCTCACACCATCCTGCAGCAAAAGGCCGTGCAAATGTTTAATGCGGAGCAAGACGAAGCTGAGTTCAAGGTTTGTTACCCACTTCTGTGCCTGTTTAAAAAGAATGTTTTAGGGAAGCAGAGGATGGCTCAGACAATTTCTAACGCGTCATAATTTCCGCCTGCGCGTTGAATGAATTAGGTGCAAAAGAGGTATTTTTAAGTACCTAAAATTAAATCTGTAAAAACTTCCTGCCTCTAGATCTCGGTTCTCACGACGGGACATAACAAAGCGAGAATAACGGTCATGCTCACTGCTCGATCCGACGGGAAGAAGTGCAAACCGTTTGTGCTGTTGCCAAGGAAGAGAATGGACAAGTGAGCAAAGGCCGTAGTCGAGAAGTTCAAGGGCAAGCTGGAACTGTGCTGGAAGGGCAAGGTTTGGTTCGATGACGAAATGACGGGCGACTACTTGGATCGGGTCTTCGGCCGTTCTCTCTTCGGAAAGCGGCTTCTGGTATGGGATGCCTTCCGCTGCCATCTCAGTGAAGCGACAAAGAAGAAGCTGCGCGAGATTGAATTGCACACAGCAGTGGTTCCGGGCGGATGCACAAAGTTCATCCAGGTTTACACTTTACATTTTGTTTCAGTTTACTTGGGAGTAGTTTAGGCCCCAGATGTCTCGTGGAATGGCCCATTCAAAGCGCAGATCAGGAAGAGCTACGTCCGATGGATGTCAAATGACGCGCAGAAGGAGTGGACAACTGGCAGCAATCCGAAAGCGCCCTCGATGGATGTCTATCTGCAGTGGATCGTGGACACTTGGGATTCACTGCCGACAGAAGCAATTGCAAAGTCGTTCAAGGATTTGTTTCTTGTTTTTTTGCTAACCAAGACTTCTCCTATTCAGAGACTTCTCCTATTTACCATATGCCATGACGAAAGCGAGGATGACCAAGTGCATTGCTTCAAGGAGCACGGTCCGATTCCCGATGGACAGTTTGAGCTGATGGAGGCACGCTACGCAATTCGACAGGCGGTGGCTGAACCCGAAGAAGTGGACAGTGACGAAGACGAAGAAAATGGGTACGTGAGCGATGAATCTTTGGTCTTTGAAAATGATGATATCAATGATGTTTACACAGAATTTTACCATATTTGATTGTTAGAAACTTTGAATAAAATTTGTTTGGTTTGATGATGGGGCAAAAAAAAATTTTCTTCGGCACCGAGAGGTTGAAAAATAAGGGCCCATGTCCTATTTAGAGCCCATGTCCTAATAAGAGCCCCCCTTGGAGGGAGGTTGAAAAATAAGAGCCCTGGGCTCTCATTAGAGGTAATACGGTATTTTTGGCTTTTGGCCACTCTAGAGTGATTTCTGAGCGATTCTCAAAAAGATGGGTTGGTGTGGAGCTTCATATACTCATCGCCGAAGTTGCTGGTTCGGATTCTCATGAGTGCACACCATATTTTCTAACTCAATTTGTTATAGAGAAGGTGCCTGGCTTTTTAAAAATCCAATGAAAAAATAAAAAGTTTATTGGTTTATAGAAAAGCCACCAAAAAATAAAAAAAATTGATTTTGTTAATTAAAAAAGTACTTAAAAATTGAGCGCGGCCGTGCGGATTTGCACCTGCATTAAATTCCCACAATTACTTACATTCGCGGCGAGGGTGCAGATTCTCATTGTGCACAGTTAAGCGCGGCACTGCGGGGCCCCGCTCTTTGCGCGGGGGTGAGGGTGTGCGGCTCTGGTGTATGCACAATGGGCTCTGCACCCTCAGATCTGCACCCTCTCATTGCACGCACCTTTAGTATTATTATAAAGCTTAACTCCTGGCGGTCATTTTGATATATTATGAACTTGGCATTAGTATGAAGATGATAGCGCACCACATGAAAATCTGTGGGTGAATTTCGAGCATGCAAAGATTGATCACTTGAATCGAAAACAGCCGGCACTAGAGATTAATGGTTTTGAATGAAGTAACTGTTATTTTTTAAGATTCCTGAATCTCTACATGACTGAAATCACTGAGTGACTTTGATAGCTCGAAAAAAAGCTAGGATTTAGGGCTACAAGATGTTAGAAAAATAAAACTAAAATTGTATTTTTCAGTTTTTTGACAAAACTATGAAAATCTAGCACATTTTGGCCAGAATGTAGCATTTTTAATTCCCGTCCCTTCAATAATAGAAATTTTATTTGAAATATTTTGGTTATAAGTTGCTCTGAATACCCTATTAAATAGGCATGGCAGTTTTCTAAAAAAGCGTAAACAAAAAGAAATTGAATCATGATAAAAAACAACAATTTACAAAAACTAACTGACTTGTTTATTCCCAACATTTCCGCTATTTACTTATAACATCATCGCTATTTGATGCATGTAGCCTGATTTTTTTTAATTCTGTTATTGTTTACTGTCTCACAATGAGAAGGCGTTTATTTCTAATCAAAAAGAATTCAGATGTAATCCAGAAACGAAAATAATTTGTTACAAACAAGTTTTTTGCAAAATGAAATATTTTCAAAGGCGTGAAATTTTCAATTTTAAAAACAGCTTTGCTACCAAACAGAGGCTAAACCACAATTAACACTTGTCATTTTTTAAAAATTAAATCTAGAATTTTATGTATCAGCAATGTTTTTCAATGTTTTCAGACTTAATATGGAAACTATCAAAAATAAAACACTAGTAAAGTCGGGATCAAAGCCACGACTGCCTATTGAGAAGTTTAATCTTACTCAGTTGAATGGTGGCTACGCTCACATTTTTTTCATCGTTGGTTAGTTATTTATTAAATGCGCATTCACTTCACATTCACTGGTAAAAAAAGCTTTTTCGGCGCTAGTAAAGAATAACACCCCCTAAAAAATCAGACCTTCTAAAAATCGTTGAAACTAGCCTTTGGAACAACAAGTTAAGGCTTAGCCCTTAGGCTTAGGGGTAGGCCAGCGTATGGAAGTTGTGACTAATAAGTGTTTCACGCACTTTTTCTGGGGTCTGGAACATATATTTGGGGGCTCTTTACTTAAGTTTTAGAAGGCATAAGTTTTGGGTGGGGGGTATTCTATACTAGGGTCGCCTTTTCTATATAGTCATGACTTGATGCTTAGCACTTTAAAGAAAACTTGTCCAAGAAAAGTGTTTTTAATTTTAGAAATTAATTAATAATTTTATTTTTTAAGGTTATCCTGGAGCTGGAAAAGGAACGCAGTGCAAGTTAATAGCGTCTAAATACGGATTGGAGCATTTAAGTGTGGGTGACTATATCCGGGCTGAAATAGCTGTAGGATCTCCAAGATCTGCTATGTTAGCTGACAAATTGCAAAAAGCTCAAAACGGCAAGCCATTCCCATTGGTCAGTTTACTAGCTATTCCAAATAAAATGAATTATCAATAGTAGTTTGTAAAAAATTCAAGGAAAAATGATAATTAAATAAATGATAAAATGACATAACTGCAATAAAAATAATATATACTATACAGGGATCCGATCTCAAAATTTTGAAAATAAAGACATTTGCTCAAAATAAAGACATTTTAAGGCATTTTGGCAAAATATGCTATTTTGTCCAGTGCTTATTGCTCTTTTAGATGCTCTTTTGGCTCCACCCAGACTCCCGCGTAACACGAGTCGCGTAACAAACTTTTAAGGGTTTCCACAATACCTATTTTAATTTTAACCTGTAGTTATCCAATACTCAAAATGACCGCTAGAATCTAGAGAACATTTTGGTAATCAGAACTTCCAGAGTTCATATTTAAATTTTTGAGAAATCAACAAAAGTAAGTCACGTAACAGCGGGTTACGTGACTCGACCTGCTTAACACGCTGTTACACGACTTACTTTTGTTGATTTCTCAAAAATTTAAATATGAACTCTGGAAGTCCTGATTACCAAAATGTTCTCTAGATTCTAGCGGTCATTTTGAGTATTGGATAACTACAGGTTAAAATTAAAATAGTTGTTGTGGAAACCTTTAAAAGTTTGTTACGCGACTCGTGTCACGCCGGAGTCTGGGTGGAGCCTTTAAATTTTCAGAAAATAAATGCTAAATAAACTTATTATCGTGCTTATTTTAATAGAGCGCCCTAAAAGTGGCGAAACGTTTTGGTACCATATTTTGTTAACAATTTTATTATTGCAACACCGGATTTTATAAAATAAAATCAAAATATGTCTCTAAAACAACATCTAAAAAATAAACAATAGCCACATTTTGTTACTTTTTACAATTGGTCAATCAGAATAAATAACATACCGTATTTTTTCTAACAGGCCGACATGACGGGTTATTCTTCAATCACCCAAAAATCTAAAAAATTGCAGTCGATCTCGAGCTTTTTGGTTGAAAAACCAAAATCCCAACAGCAGAATCAGTAGAGCTCGTGAGAGTTAAGAAAATGCAACAAACAGCTGTGCAAAATATTTACCCTGCCCTGAGATACAGATCCTCAAAGTAGGGGGTGTCGAGCTATTGGAGACTGTCGGCCTATTAGAGAAAACTCGGTAATTCAAGTTATCAGCTCTTGTTTTTACAGAGACTAGGACTTGACATTATCAAAGAATTTTTGATGAAAAAGTTAGAAATCAAGAGTCATTGGCCAGGCTTTCTGATTGACGGCTTTCCTATTAAAGTAGATGAGGTAGTCCAGTTTGAATGTGAGGTAATCTTTTTGTAAACAAGTTTGATCAAGAAATCTTGAAAAGTAAAAAAATTGATAAATATTTAAAATTTTCAAGATCCAAGCTTGCACTTGTGTCCTTCATTTTGATATAGCTGACAAAGAAGCTCTTTTCCAGCGGTTATTGGAAAGAGGCAAAAGCAGGCAATTTTATTTTATTTTACGTAAGTTTTATAGTTTTAATTTGGCTGTAGTGGACGTCCTGAAGATGGCTCTGACAAAATAATGAAGCGTTTAAAAAGCTTCAAGTTCGCTGAACTAGTCAAGTATTACAGCAAAAAGGGAAAAGTCCTTCATGTAAGTTTATTTTCACAATTTCTTTTCCACAATCGGAATTTACGCAAAATGACCATTTTTTAGTTTTTAAAACATAAATTACTAGGATATTCAAAAATTTTTTGAAAATTATCTCAACAGAACGGCATACAAATTAATACAAATCTTTATTCGATATTTATTTTTTTCTGAATGTCGAGAATTTCGTTAAACCAGTCCCTGGTAGGTGACTTGGTAGGGAAGGTAGGTAGGTGGCCTGGTAGGGTAGGTAGGTGGCCTGGTAGGGTAGGTAGGTGGCCTGGTAGGGTAGGTAGGTGGCCTGGTAGGGTAGGTAGGTGGCCTGGTAGGGTAGGTAGGTGGCCTGGTAGGGTAGGTAGGTGGCCTGGTAGGGTAGGTAGGTGGCCTGGTAGGGTAGGTAGGTGGCCTGGTAGGGTAGGTAGGTCACCTGGTAGGGTAGGTAGGTGGCCTGGTAGGGAAGGTAGGTAGGTGGCCTGGTAGGGAAGGTAGGTAGGTGGCCTGGTAGGGTAGGTAGGTCACCTGGTAGGGTAGGTAGGTGGCCTGGTAGGGTAGGTAGGTCACCTGGTAGGGTAGGTAGGTGGCCTGGTAGGGTAGGTAGGTCACCTGGTAGGGAAGGTAGGTGGCCTGGTAGGGTAGGTAGGTGGCCTGGTAGGGTAGGTAGGTGGCCTGGTAGGGTAGGTAGGTGGCCTGGTAGGGTAGTTCAAACTTTTTTCTCGCTCCCTACTTATGTGCACTTGTGGTTTGTATATTGAGTACACGCAAGTAGGAGCTTCAATTGGGACTTAATTAATGTAAAACAAAAAATTATACACTAAAAATTAAGATAAATGCGGATGCTTCTATAGAAGAAACTTTTTGTCAAGTCTGCCAATACTTTGATAATAACCTGCGAATGAAAGCTGTCTGATTTGCAATTTTTTTGGATAATTGTAAAACTAATTTTCAAGCAACTAAACTTTTAAATTTCTTCAATACTATTACAATATTAATTTTCATGAAATAAATTTTTTGAAATTTCTTTGTAGTTCTTTTTTAATTTTTTTTCAATGCTCCGCAAAAATTCACACTGACAAACATATTCCGAATTTCAACCTCGATTTTTACAACTACATACTTCTTGAAGAAGGCAGTGATGGTTTTTTATATTTATTTAGCTTGTGTCACCCGTGACAAATGTAAATTTTCGGCGCTACTAGCGAATAAACCCCCCCCCCAGAATCTGACCATCTGAAAACCGCTGTAACTACCCTTTGTAACAACAAGTTTAGACTTAGTCCTAAGGCTCAGGGGTAGGCCAGCGTATGGAAGTTGTGACTAATAATAGTTTTACGCACTTTTTTGGGGGGTCTGGAACATAAATTGGGGTACTTTTTACTTCGAATTATGATTTCGAATTTCGAACGCTCGAAAAAAATTTCGAGTTGTAGTTTGGAACGTGCAACACTCAAAAAGCAATTGTAATTGTGAATTCGCTTGTTTTAAAAGAATGTCAAGCAAAGTTTAGAAATCTTTTGAAAAAGCTAGTGGAAAGGCTATGTGCACTTGAGGTGAAGATCTTATTCTGCCAAAGAGGGGATCTACAACTCATCTTTCGGGTCATCTGAAATCGGCGAGGCACAAGGAAAAGATGGTGAACACAAAAGTGGGACCCTTCCGAGCTAAAGAAAGCCAGAGTGGAACCGATTGCGACTCTATTCAGTCCAAAATTTCCAAGCAGCAAAGCCAGCTATTGATCACCGATATGACTTTATTGTGCATTCTAATTTGCCATTTTCAATCTGTGAGTCTACTCTAGCTTTAGATTTTTTGTTTATCATAGATTTTGTAGATTCCTTACGATTACAAGCTTTTGGAAGGCGAAGAATTTCTCAAGTATGATGGCTGGAACGAGTGCTGATCTACTCAACAAACCGATGCCTTGATTTGCTGCAATCTGTAGACAAGTGGGGGTGTGACGGTACTTTTGACGTGGTTCCATTGCTTTTCGACCAATTTTGGATCATCTTCATTTGCCTCTATCATTCCTATGTGCCAATGTTGCCAATATTGCTTATAGGCATGCAAATGAGCGTATCAAAAAAGTTGTTGGCCGACACCATGAGATCCCAACAAAGGTGGTCTTTTTGAAAGCGATTGCAATCAATTTAGGAAGTGTGACAATAAACTCTTCGAATTCATCGCAAGGTATTTTTTTGGACTCATTCATAGCTTTAGTTTACTTTCAGTGCTCGACATTGATTGTGGTGCAAAAAATGAGGCAAAAAGGCCCACGAAATCCTTAGATCTGCTGGGTGTTAGATCTCTGAATGACAAGCTCGTTTTCGGGGTTCTAACAATTATGCTTGCTTTTCAGATGAAAATTCTGAAATTGCAGATGCTTTTTTGGATGATATTTGTGCGAGTAAATTCCGAATGAATATAGAATGGCGGTATATCAATCGACTCAAACTAAAAGAGTGGATCAATGATAATATCATCAACTTCTATTCGACGCTAATCATGGGACGAAGTCATGAGAACTTGGAGCTGCCCAGGGTAAGTTTTCACGGTGATCTTCACATGTTTTGCATTTTTAGGCCTACGCATTTGATACGCTATTTTACACAAAGCTTGTAGAAAAGGGGGCGATAGCAATTCTTGAGCAAAGTGTTTGGCAAAAAGTTCATTTGTTTTCCACGATATTCTTTTGGTGCCGATACACTCTTCTAGTCATTGGTATTTAGTGGTGAGATTATTTAGAAAGTTTTTTCTTCTGAATTATAGGAAAAATATATAGGTTGTTCAAATGGTCAAGCAAACGCTTCTATACTACAATTCGTTTCATGGCAATGGAAATAAATACCTTGATTTGCTGAAGTAAGAAGCGAGAAGCACTTTAGATTATATTAGTGAAAATTAATTTAGGGACTTCCTGGAGAGATTTGCTGAGCAAAGTGTTATCCCGGGGTTGGAGAATTTAAACTGGTCGGGTCTTTGCATAAGAGTGAATTTCAAAAACTTGGTTGTTTAATTTTCATGAAACCGAATTTTCAGAAGCTTCCTCGACAACAGAACAGCAACAACTGCGGTGTGTTCACGTGCATCTTTGCTGAACGAGCAGCTCGCGGGGATTTTATGAAATTCGATGCTGAAGAAGTGGATGCTTTTTGCAAAAGAATGGCTAGAGTTTAGAATTAGCTAGAAAGTTGTCGTCACCATAAATCCAGCATCTTCATATACCTTTTTGTTGTGTCCAGTATAAATCCAATATCTTCTCATACTCTTTTATTGTTATTCCCGTATTTTTCTGTTGTTGCCGAATAAATATTGCGTCGAATATATGTTAATGGACATGTCCATAGATGATAATTTAATTTTCAGCAGGAAATTTTGGGAAATTTATTTTGAGTGGTTTTACGCCTAAGTGAAATAGAAATTTCGGCGGGTACCATCTAAATTTCCCTAAATGTCCCGTGGTTGAGAGTGTCCAAAAACGGTCTATTTTTGGGAGAGGTTTTTACCATCTCATATCACTTTTTCTAATTTTTTGCACCATCGTGTTGACCGTGAAATTCTGAGTCCAAAGCACCACCCTTGGAAAGGCGAGTGTTAAAAAGGGACAAATCTATTTAAAAAGTACGATTATCATCTTTGTCAACACCCTTGTCGATGAATTTACTGTAGATGAGTTCACCGTCGCCCAAAGAAATTGTTGAATTTTTGTTAGATGAAAATAATTCGATTGTGTAAAGGACTTATGCAATACCCTTGTTAAGTGTGGTAAAGTTGTCGTGTGTGATCGATTAATCATCGGTTCGATTAATTTATGTCTAAAAATACCTGATAAAGGCGGCAAAGCCAGAGAAATTTTTTTTGTCGAATCGAGCGCTCGACTCGAATATTTCGAGCGTTCGAAAACCCTATACCTCACGAAAGCACTGTTACATCGAGGATATAATTTTTTTGATTTTACACAAAGCATGATTCGATCTGTCAGATTTTATGTGCCATCATATCCAGGTGCCATTATATCGGCCAGTACATTTTCAAAACCTTTCTGCAAATGAAGTGGTTTGTAACTATCTGACTAACTCACTGCTGATGCAGTCGACTCTCGAGAGACCGACTGAAAGATCGGTTTCGATACCCTTTTTACCTCTATTTTTTAAATTTTGCCATTTCTGTTTTTAACAGTCTGGCTCTAAATATTGCAAGGATTCGAACTTTGCCAATCTTTTTTCAGAAATGCAAAATATTTTTTTCTAAAAAAAACAAAAACTCGATTTAAAAATTGGGATTTTTGGATAAGCCTGTCCTTAAATCGAGTTTTTGCTTTTTTAGAGAAAAAAAAATTTTGGGTTTCTGAGAAACGATCGGCAAAACCAGAATCATGCAACATTTGGGACCAGACTGTCAAAACAGAAAGTTTTGTCGGACCGAAAAGTGTCGGACCCTAGGCGGGAACAAAACAAACAAACTTGTGTCCTTAAATCGAGAGTCGACTGTAATGACGTTGCCAAAACTGGATCATGAATATTAATATTTCAATCATTTGCTTAGAAACTTCAATATGAGATGTTAAAATGTATATGTATTTGCGGTCATAAAAGTCCTGCACATTGTTTAGCCAAATATCTTAACAATAGCCAAAACACAAAAGCCTTGGTTTGCATTCAAAGCAAAGTGCCGATTTATTATTTTCTCAATTGTTGTTTGTAGACCAAACACAATAAAGAGACAAGGTATAAAAGAACATTTTGCAAAGCGGAAAATAAAAGTATTGGTCATTTTCCATTGTCCAAAAAAGTAGTGTTAAACATGTCCTTATTACTGAATTATATTTTAACACTCCTTGCCTTTAATGCTTTAGCTGCCAAAATCGATTACCAAGCTGCCAAAGATTATGAAGGGTAAATTTGATATTAATTTTTTAATATCAAAATTCTTCAAACACAATTTTCAGCTATCAACTTTTGGAAATCATTCCCAAGTCCGAATCTGATCTCAACATTCTTTCGGGACTGTCCAAAATTTTTGGTGAAAATATCGACTTTTGGAAACAGTCACTTACCATTGGTAACCCCACTGAAATCTTTGCGAGTCCAGAGCTTAAGGCTCAGTTGCTCAGTTATTTGAGTGCCAACTCTCAGATGACTCCGTCTGTTAAGCTACAGAATGTGGGACAGTAAGTTTGAAATGCAGTTGCCGTTCGATTTAAAAACACCCCGAAAAGTTCTTTCCCGACTAGGGTCCGACACTTTTTTACCTCGATTTTGGAAAATTTTTGGGCACTTGTTTACTTGGGGGGGGGGCCTTTTTTGGTCAACTGTGAATAGTGTTCAGACGTCTCCTAAGTAATTTTTATACGCTAAAAACGACAAAAAAGTTCTTTCCAAACAATTTCCGTACTAAAAAGACATGTTTTGAAAAAAAATTTGGTTATCAAAGGTTGACCAACTGCCTTGGTCCCCCAAGGTAGGCTGAGCGAATGAGAGCGGTGTCAGACTACAAAAGATGCTTCTCGACAACGACAATTTTATTCGCACTCAAAATCCTTGTAAACACTTATTTTACGATATTTCCACTACGTTTTGGTTGCTGGAGCTGGGCAAAAAGTTCCCTCCTTGGCACTATTCACAGTTGTTGACCAAAAGAACACCAACACCCCCAAGTAAACAAGTTCCAATTTTTGACCGTTCTCTTTTCACAGTCTGGTCCCAAAGATTGCAGGAATTCCGTTTTTGATTATCGTCTTTCAGAATCATAAATTTTTTCTCTTAAGCAAAAGCTCGATTTTAACGACACCAAATCGCGCTTTTGCTTTTTTGGAGAGAAAAGTGCCATGATTCTGAAAAACGATCCGTCTAAATCGTAATGCCTGCGATATTTGGGATCAGACTGTTAAAAAAGAACGGTCAAAAGTTTTCGAAAATCGAGGTAAAAAAAGTGTCAGACCCTAAGCGGGAACGAACTTTTTGGATTGTCGTTAAATCGAGCGGCGACTTATTGTTTTGTAATTCTTTTGAACTATTTTGAGTCTCTCCCCTGTTACATCCGAAATTGTTGTAGCCAAAAATCCTTAATAGCCAGAACGGTTACATCTCTAAGTTTTTTTGTAGTAGCTACATGTTCACTTGCTACAAAAAAATTGTTCTGGCTTTCACTGTTACTCAGATAATCAGTTAAACCTATATATTTCTTTTGTTACTACCACAAAAAATTACAGATGTAACCGTTTTGGCTATAATAATTTTTGGCTATAACAATTTTGGATGTAGCAGGGGAGAGCCATTTTTCATTCAGAATTGTGCGAGACGATGCTATTGACACTCCTCGCCCTCCACCTTCCGCCTCATTTGACGAAAATGTTAAGGCAGTCAATCTGTCTGAGTTCGACTTCAATGAGTATCACTCACACCAAGAAGTAAGAAAGCTGGCTATATTTTGACATACACCCCTTTAAAAATCCCTAGAGAGACCACAGCAAGTTTTGAATGGGGGTATATATCACTATTTCTACAGAAAATCTTATTTCGATTTTTTTTTAAATAAATTTCTTAAAGATTAACAGCTACTTGAAAGCCCTTGCTGATGAATACAAATTTGTGCAGTTGGGTAGTGTGGGAAAAAGTCACGAAGGAAGGCTTATGCAATATATTAAGGTAGTCTGTTTTAACGAAACGGTGCATTTTTTGTCAATTCTTAATATTTTAAGATCGGGTTCCCATCAGAAGAGTCAAAAAATGCGTTCTTCGTGGATGCAGGAATTCACGCTAGAGAATGGATCACGCCAGCCGTAGCTTTGCATTTTATCAATAGGGTTAAAACCATATATTTTTGAATCTTTTTAATATTACAAATAGACTTTTAGTTGGTGACAGACCCTGAAATGGTGTCTTTGCTGGAGGATATTGACATATACGTGCTACCGTCTGTCAACCCCGACGGCTATGAATACAGTAGAACAGTGGAGCGACTGTGGCGAAAAACCAGATCTGGTCCTCGCGGACCCAACCAGTGCTATGGAGTGGATCCTAACAGAAACTTTGACTTCTACTGGGCCTACTCAGGGGTCAGCAACAATCCATGCAGGTCGATATTATACTATGAAAGAAAAATTTCGAAATATAAAACGATTCAATTTTTTAGCGAAATTTATTGTGGTCCAAGTGCACTGTCTGAAGTGGAGTGCCAAAGCCTTACCCAATTTCTAGAGAGTCACAATAGCTCTATCAAAGCCTATGTCAGCCTGCATTCCTATGGAAATTTAATCATTCACCCCTGGGGACATAAGGTACGTTTTTATAAAAAAAACTAAAACTTGACAGAATAATTACAACGCAGTCAATTCTCGATAGTTCGGCACGCCGCTATTCGGCACCCTTGATAATTGGCCATACTAAGACCATCTCCAAGGATAACATATTTCTGACTCTGGCTAATTCGGTAGCCCTGATACCTCGGCACCTTAGGGTCATCCCCCAAGGCTGCCAAATTATCGAGGGACAACTGTAAATATATGACACTTTTCTTGGTACTAAAAGTGTTAATTAAAAGAAATTATAGCTGCACGCTTACCCAGAAGATGTTGATGACATCGTTAGTCATTATCACAAATTTATTGAATTAAGCTCACTTGAAAACTTTTAAGATCCGTGTCGGAAAAGAAATGGCTCATGCAATTACCGAAGCCGGAGGACCTGAGTTTACAGTTGGAACAGGTCCAGAAATCTTGTGTGAGTTTATTAGTTTTACCGAAGATTTTAAAAAGCTGTAAAATTTTATATACGAAAATGTGTAATAACATATTAGTAAGCAAATATATTTGGGTTATGCAGATGAGGTAGCCGGATCTAGTCAAGATTATGCAGAAAGTGTTGGCATTAAATATTCCTACACCATGGAACTAACCAACACTTTCACTGGATTTGTTTTTCCAAAGTCTAAGATTCAAACCACTGCTGATCATATCCTTCCTGCTTTGTTGGTTGTTGCAGACGAAGTGCGATTGATTGATCAGCAAGACAGCAGTCAAGAAAATGAATTAGACCAATAAATTATTAGTCAAAAATTTAGCAGATTTATATAATATATAGTCTTTATATACACTTAACTGTAAAATTTTGTGTGACTCAATAAAAGTTTACCGTTAAATTTTATTTTACCAAGCAAAGTTTTTTTATTTTGACAGATGAAGTAGCTGGAAGCAGTGATGACTTTGCCAAAAACATCGGTATAAAATACTCTTATACTATGGAACTGACAGACACACCTTTTGGCTTTGTATTGCCTAAATCTCAAATATCTTCAACCGCCAATTATGTGCTTCCCGCGCTTATATCTTTAGCTAAAGAAGTGAAGAAGACTCAAGAAAAAAGTAATTTTGAAACTAATGAGTTGGGAAGTGGAGAAGACATTACTAGCCCGCAATAAGTTATTTATTAATTTGACTGTAATAAATAAACGTGATTTTAAAAAATATATAAGCTTCAACTTGCCCAGTTTGAGATCAATCAAAATCATGGACGCTACTGGGATATACGCATGCTGGGACTTACTTGGGTGGACTTCGTGTTGGCCGAATTCTTGACTTCTGTAACAAAAAAACTCTGAGGAAACAGCCAAACACTCTGAATTAGAGCAGTATATTCAGCGAGTTAACTCTCAGCCATCCATCAAAAAATATGTGGAGGGACGCAAACAAAAAGTTATTTAAATGATTTTATTAGTCTAATAAGTATGCTTCTTATTTCAAGGAATTTTTTTGATAAATAAATAGTTTTAATAAAAAGTTCAAACAGATTAGAATAGATTTTAAAATACTGCAAAAAAATTTAAAAAAAAAGATTTAAAAAAAATCTTGATAAAAAAAGTTTTGCTTCACGGTATACCCTTATCGCTTTTAGTATTGCCGGTAACATTTTGTGTTGCAAGTACTATTAAAATATTTTTTTGCGTGACAAAATATTAAAAATAGGGACCGGTAAATATTTCGACCCTTAAAAATATCGAGCATGTGAACAATGAAAAAAATTGTTCATGAAAATCTAGAGGAGGACCAGGGCAATTTTTAGTACAGGGTGTTTCAAGAAATTCTACACTTTTAAACGGCCATAACTTTTTTTCTAGGGTGAATTTTAAAATTCTGTAAACGCAGATCGAATCAGAAAAAATATACAATTTTTTAGTATATAATGTAAAAAACACGATTTTCGCTTGGTCCCCCTGTGGTTTCAGTCCTGGTCATCCCGATCCATCGCTAGATTCCATTTTTTCTGTCAATTTATAATGATTAAGGATTTTTCACTGCGTGAAATTTAATACACAGTTTTTATAAGGGTAAAGACAATTTTTATTGATTGTGAAAATGTTCTTCATCTTAACTAGGGTACCCTGGATCCAGATATTATTAGTTAAGGATAGGCATCTGTACCCTGGGTGTAAACCTGACAGAATTAGTAGGCTGACGAAACGCTTCGCGTTTGGCCTGAGCCTAGAGCAACGCTTACGTGTTGCTTTCATGGATTCTCTACCCTGTTACCTTCACTCTGGTACACTATACACTATACCTGTCCCTCGGTACCCTGGTACCTTTACTTTGGTACACTATACCTGGCCGCTTCGCGTCTCTCGGTACCCTGGTACCTTTACTTTGGTACACTATACCTGGCCGCTTCGTGTCCCTCGGTACCCTGGTACCTTTACTTTGGTACACTATACCTGGCCGCTTCGCGTCCCTCGGTACCCTGGTACCTTTACTTTGGTACACTATACCTGGCCACTTCGCGTCCCTCGGTACCCTGGTACCTTTACTTTGGTACACTATACCTGGCCGCTTCGCGTCCCTCGGTACCCTGGTACCTTTACTTTGGTACACTATACCTGGCCGCTTGCGTCCTCGGTACCCTGGTACCTTTACTTTGGTACACTATACCTGGCCGCTTCGTGTCCCTCGGTACCCTGGTACCTTTACTTTGGTACACTATACCTGGCCGCTTCGCGTCCCTCGGTACCCTGGTACCTTTACTTTGGTACACTATACCTGGCCGCTTCGCGTCCCTCGGTACCCTGGTACCGTGGAAATAACAATTTCGATTCAGACAACTCGAAATCGAGTTGTACAAAAAAATTGTAATTTTTATACCAATGTGTAGCCAGTGACCTGTGCTTTTAGTTGCGGGGTCACATACTCAAACTTTTGTAAAAATTTACACATAAAAACATCAAAAAAGGTCAAAATTTTTTGAAAATTCGAGTTAACTGTGTAACAACCCTACACTAATTGCGCTAATAATATGTAGCAAATTTAACAAATTTCAAACAATAAGGCACGCCAAAGATTGGGCCATTTCAAATTGGGCCAAGTCAAATTGGGCCAAATTCAAATTGGGCCCCTTCAAATTGGGCCCCTTCAAATTGGGCCACTATTTTGACTGCGCAAGTGCTGTAATATAGGAAGGAAACACACTACAGTCAACTCCTCTGATGACAGAAAAAAGTGCCAATTTATTAAGATAATTTTTTTTGAATCCTTTTGCTGGCCAGAGTCGATTAATCGAAAGTCGGCAGTATTAGAATACTATCACATCTAAAGAAGATACTCTTAAGACTCTCCATAAGAGGAAAAAGTATTTAATTTTCGTTACTAAAAAAATTAAATGAAATGACCCAATTTGAATGGGCCCAATTTGATTTTGGCCCAATTTGAATGGGCCCAATTTGATTTTGGCCCAATTTGACTGGGCCCAATTTGATTTTGGCCCAATTTGACTGGGCCCAATTTGACTGGGCCCAATTTGACTGGGCCCAATTTGATTTGGCCCAATTTGAATGGGCCCAATTTGATTTTGGCCCAATTTGACTGGGCCCAATTTGACTGGGCCCAATTTGACTGGGCCCAATTTGACTGGGCCCAATTTGACTGGGCCCAATTTGATTTAGGCCCAATTTGACTGGGCCCAATTTGACTGGGCCCAATTTGACTGGGCCCAATTTGACTGGGCCCAATTTGAATGGGCCCAATTTGATTTGGGCCCAATTTGAATGGGACTGAATTTGAATTTGACTGGGCCCAATTTGAATGGGCCCAATTTGACTGGGCCCAATTTGAATGGGCCCAATTTGACTGGGCCCAGATTTGAATGGGCCCAATTTGACCCAATTTGATTTTGGCCCAATTTGAATGGGCCCAATTTGATTTTGGCCCAATTTGAATGGGCCCAATTTGACTGGGCCCAATTTGAATGGGCCCAATTTGATTTTGGCCCAATTTGAATGGGCCCAATTTGATTTTGGCCCAATTTGAATGGGCCCAATTTGATTTTGGCCCAATTTGAATGGGCCCAATTTGACTGGGCCCAATTTGACTGGGCCCAATTTGAAATGGCCCAATCTTTGGCGTGCCAACAATAAAACATCAAAGTGCCAAGATAAGATACAACAAAATATTTAAATTTAGTTTTATTCATCTGTCATAACTTTCTCAAATTAGCTTTTTCAGCTAATTTTTGTTCTTTTTACAAATGAAGTCCATTTTTCTGCCTTCTGAAATTATTCTGGACACTCTACAATTTCTTAACTATAAAGATCTGCAAAAATATCGATTGGTACACAGTCGGTATAACAATTGCTATGTTTTCCACCGAGCAGTCTTAGCTTGTCCAAAAATGGGTTCCTTATGTTTGGTATGCAATTTTTTTTAAATAAACTGAATTTGTTCAAAATTTTAGTGCATCGAAGATCCAGTGGTCAGGCCCAACTACATCGTCGGTAACCTTAAAAAGCCCAAAGAATTCACGTATGAAATCACCCAGCCATGTATTGATTACTGTCAAAATATTTGGGCTGACCAGCCTAACATTTACAAAAGACTGATAGGCAAGAATATACTAGGAAGAATAAGTGGCTATAGAAAAGCCAAGCTTTCTATGTTTATTCGTGAGTATTTTTTTTTAATTTTATGAATTTTGAAATAAATTTTGTAGATAACGAAAATGTTTTAAACAGACGCTACAAAGACCAAGACTTTTATGATACTTGTGCTCTACTTCGCCTCAAGTGCAATAATACACTCAACAAGGAGACTATTCCGGTCGTTTTACACTTTTTTGTGCACTGTCGAGATTTGTTCTTTGAATATGTACAGTTTACCAGCTTTTTTATTGATCTCTGGAAAATTTCGCGACCGAAAAACTATCTGGGTGGTGGTAGAGATTTTATCCGCTGTCAAAGATTTGATTTTTCTGACCTGTCAGGTGAGTCTTTTTTTAATTCTTATGTTTCAATAGCTTTAATAAGCGAAATTATTAAAATTAAACAAACAAAAACTAGTAGTGGCTTTACGAACAAAGATTTGAATATCTTCTGTTTTCAGCAGCGAGTTTTTTTTTTATTTTTAATACCGTATTTACTCTAATTATACCCCATGGGGGATAATTTTTCAACCTTCCAAAAATCGGAAATTCTTGAATTCGATCTCGAGATTTTCGAGTGCTCAACCAAAATCCAAAATATGGAATCGGTAGAGTTCGTGGGAGTTAAGAAAACGCAATAAACAGCTTTAAAAATTATTGACTCTGCTCCTATATATCGTCTGAAAGTTGGGGGTGGGGTGGGTGGTTGGTAATTAGAGACTGGGGTATAATTAGAGTAAATACGGTACTTCTCCGAATAAAAGTACTTTTTTATTTAAAGTTTTTGTTCTGATGTCATCTGGTAACTGAAGTTTTCCAAGAAATCCGAAAAAACAGAATTAAAAAAAAGTGCTTAGTTGCCGAGATATGACCGAAAGAAGGGGGTTAGCTATACGCCGGTAGCGCCAAAATATTTTCTTACAAGGGACCACAGGCGCCTATCGGCACCTCTATAGTATTTCGAAATTTCAATGAGGGGCTATGACTTCATTCATAAAAATAGGTATATCCCCTATTAGAACTCATTTTTTCGCCTGTTCTTTTTTTAAAACGAAAGCTGACATTCTGGGGAACACGATGGTATTAGCGACAAAAGTGATTTCGCTATCTACGACCCCTTCTGGTCTTCGAAGTAAAAAAGCGTTAACCACCCACCCACCCACACATGCCAAATACTATATAAGATGCACTTACATTTTCATGAATCTTGAAAGTGTTTGTCCATCCACCTCTATATGTTTCTCTCATGTTGATCATCAGCCAACAAACAAAATATCTAACATTTAAACAATTTGATAATGACTTCATTTGCACTAGCGAATACTCATAACTCCCGAATTTTGCTTTTTAAAACTTAAGTAAAAAGTACCCAAATATTAGTCAGTATTCTATACTAACGCCGAAAATTCCGAAAAACGGGCTTTGCTATATATTTTAAAACTTGAGATACCGTATTTCTTCTAATTGCCGCACAGTCTCTAATTACCGCACACCCCTAACTTTAAAGACTTATATCTCAGAGCAGAGTGAATATTTTGCTAAGCTGTTTGATGCATTTTCTTAACTCCCACGAGCTCTACCGATTCCACTTTTCAGATCTTGGTTAAGCACCCGAAAATCTCTAGATCGAATTTGAAAATTTCCGATTTTCGGGTGATTGAAAAATAAGCGCACAAGTGCGGCAATTAGAAGAAATACGGTATGAAGGAATAATAATGTCAAAAAGTGATTTAAAACTTTTTTAGCGATTTGGTCAGAATGTGGCGATCTATAAAAAAATTTATAGATTGGCCTTACTATGGAGTAATGACTCGCAAAGAAATATCAAATTTTTTTATTTTTCTTCAAAAACATGTGCGTTGTCGACATATGCACTGGAAGGCAAGTTTATTTTTTAGCTATGTTTTTTTTTTAAAATATTCAACCATGCATTTATAGTCGTTGATGATGTCCAATGTCGAGAGAAAAGCTTCGCGACTACTACCTCTCAACAAACAAAAGCATTTATTATTCCAAAGGCAACTCATTGACTTTCTAATGTCTGGTGCAAAAGCATGTAACGTGTTTTATATGCACTGTAGGAACTTTATTTACAAGCCAATGGATTTCTTTTACCAATTTGTTGAAGTAAGTTTATTATTTTTGCTAAAAATCTAGACACCATAGCGTAGCTTCTCAAATTGCTGATTTCGAATTTTTTATGATCTTATGATACTTTGACCAAAGTACACTATACAGCCTCCTCTCAAAACACGCCGGAATGATGGTTTTTTAACATTTTAGCACCTAAAACATGCAAAAAAACATTTTTAAAAGGCAATCAACACTTCCTAGCAATTTTTTTACCGAAATTTGACTTTTTGCCTTGATCCCTTAAGGTAACTTACCTTAAAAGCGTACGTAGTAATCCAAGTCTCCTGCTCCCCGAAGGGGGCGCAGGAGACGCGCAGGATTAGAAATGCGCGAACCTCCTTACCTCAGACATATTTGCGAGCAAGACTCTTGAACATAAAATGCAAAGTGAGGCTCTTTTTGCCCAACTCCCATCACCAAAACGAGGTAGAATACCACTGAACCGACCACTTTTTGGTCATCCTTGTCCGCTTTCAGAAGTGAAATACCTTGGGGACCAAAGCAAAAAGTCAAATTTCAGTCAAGAAAAGATTTTGCTCGAAGTGTGGACCGCCACCTAAAAACATAATTTTTGTATGTTTTGAGTACTGAAATGTTGAAAAACAAGTGAGAGCGCCTTTCATAATATTTTGTAAATCATCTCTTCAGTAACTTTTTTGCGCAAAAAGCAATAAAAATGTTGTTTCGACTTAAAAATAGATTTAAGAAAAAATTGGCCAAAATTTGACCAAATTTTTGATTTACCTTTGTCCCCCAAGGCAAAAAGTCAGATTTTAGTCAAAAATGTTTTTTGCCAAAAATTGACTTTGGTACTTATGGGTTATCCGTCCGCATTTCTAAAATTTTCTCAATCGACGTTTGATACATATATTTGTTGATTTTTTTGTGTTAAAAAGTTTTAGTATATTGCTCAGGCTTATGTGGACTAATTTTTGAAAATGTGGACGGATAACTCATAAGAACCTTTTCCTTTTTATGCGGAAAAGTGTCCGAAAACAAAATTTTTTTAGTCTTTAGCGCAAAAAAAGTCGCTTAGAAGACGTTAAAACATGATTCACGAAATTTTTTGAAATGTGCCTCCAAGCTAAATAAAAAACGAACTCTATGTTATTTACTAAAAATAACTAATTGCACCATCGCGTAGGGCATTAAATTCTGCATCGATATCAACACTTGTCATCACCATCGCTTCTCGTCTTAAAGTACTAATTTTTGATTATTATTCAGAGCTACCTTGATTTAGCCGATGTAAGTCTTATTATACCAACTATCTTCTTCTACGGATGCGCATTTGCTGACAAGATCGCCATTGACCAGAAATTCTTACAGTACTATTTCAAAACCATAACTGAATTGGACGGAGAGGAAGTGATAAATAAGTATTGCTACAAATTCAACAACTTATCAAGCACATCGTGCATGGAAGTTCAATTTATTGAAAATATGGTGGAAGTGTACATAACGTGCTTATTATAAAATAGAAATTAAAAAAAAAGAACATTTACTTTTTATATAATAAATATTTTGAATTAACGCACAAAAAACTCCAGACATTGTTCATCTTGTGCCTAAGATGTGCACACATCATACCTCCGGCGTAAATAATTTTTCGCAAAAAAATTCAATTTTTTAAAGAAAAATTTTATAATTTTTTGAAAATTGTTGAAAAAAATTTTAATTTCCGAATTGTTGTTTCTGATTTCGAACAGTTTTAGACATTCTGATTTTAGAAGAAATAGAATAGAAGAAGATAGATAGAAAGTTCTGCTGCCAATACACCACGAATTTGGTCTCAGAATTGAGGATTTGCTAAAAGATGAAGAGAGTTGAAAAAGTTCGTAATGCAATTTAAGAAGCTGTTTATTTACCCGTTGGAATCCCTCCTGTTTCCTAATTTTTTTCTGAGCTATCGTGTTCAGCGTGAACTTCTGCATTAAACGTTAATGTTAATGTGAAGCTTTTGCAAAAAAAATGCTGGGCACTACTGGAGAATCCGTTCCCATTTTTTGCTTTGGTCCCCCCTGTTGTTTTTTGATAAAATAAATGAAACAGCAAAGAAAGCAAACACAAAAATCTTAAAAACTTCGGGAAAAAATGTGTGGAGACTAATGATTTTTGAAACTATTTTTTCAAACATTAAAAATCAACAGGGAAGACCAAGGCAAAAAGTGGGAACGGAGCACCAAATGCTGCTAGATAGACAATAATTCATTTATTTGATCTAAAAAAAGATCACCACACTTTACATTTGTCTTTAGGATTCATTAAGGAGCCTTTTTTGCAATCAAAGGCTTTTGAAAACTCTGGTTGGTTAGCAAGCATGAAATTCAGTCTCGGCTCAGGCGGTGAATGAGTGTCGTTTTCTATAATGTGCAAAAGAAAGTTTGGTGAAGTGTTCCGGCAGCTCATCTAAAACTTGTGAATTACATTTTCAGCTTTATTTTTCAATCCAATGCTTTTTGCCTTACTTCCACAGATGTTTTTTTTATGTTTTGCTTTCTTTTATTTTAAAATTCAAATAAAAAAGATTTTAAATTCAACAAGATGAGAACACAAAAAAATTCAAGTCAAGGTCCAAATTTTTTGAACAATTTGCTTTCTACACAAACTTTTCGGTACCTTTGCTGTTATCACCAACTCCCCTCCTTCATTTCAAAAAATGACTTAAAATCACGTTATTCTATTTTCTAACATATTTTTTGCTGAACACAACAAGAGAAACATTTTAAATTATTTTAGGTTTTCCTTTGTAAACTTTTTGACGTGTATTTTTACTCTTTTTATCGCTTTTGCCTTCATTTTTATAATGCTGAAATTTTGCCAAAATACCTTAAAAAAGTCTTCTAACTTTGAAGTTTCTTATGTAAATTTTTTTGAGAAACATTAAAACTTTTAGTGTTCAGAAATGTTTCATGGTTCTTAAATGGTTCTTTTCTTCTATCCGTAAGTAACAATCCAAAAACATTTTTATGCAATAAAAACGATAAAATAGTTTCGAAATGAATTTGTCTCACGGCGATACTTCATCGCTTTTGCCACACGTGACATATATGTAGTTAAAATTACGTCACACGTCTCATTCTATGTTTTTGGTGGAGGAATCGCATCAAGGACAAGAACCCTTTCGAAGAATTACTCAAATCATTTCGCTTTTGTATCCACCAAACTTGCCTTTTGACATTCCTCGTTAGTATGTGTTATCATATGAAATGTATTGTTTTAGGATAAAAAAAATTCAATTTATTGCATAAAAAATGTTTTCAGAGTGTTATTTGCGGATAGAACACTGAAATAAAGAGGGGGTGCCGATGAGTGAAAAGAACCTGAATGTTTCTTTTATCGTTTTTAGCAGAAAAAAAATTAATTTATTACGTTATTTTAGATTATTAAAAAATTAGATAGGAGGAGGAAAACAGCAGAAGTACCAATTTTTTAAATTGAAATGTTACGACGAGGTATTTTTTTCAAAAGAGTAGGAGATAAAAAATTTTTGACATCTTACTTGCCTGCTTACGATAACTTTTTCATTTTGTCCTATCTGTTAAATATTTTCTTAATTTTCTGGAAAATGGCTCAAGTGTGGACGATCACTTAGTATGCACGATTCAGGTCCCCAAAGAGCCCCAAAGTTCTCGGAATTGATTAAACCATAATTTGCCAAGTCGATAGCTTTGTTTTTTTTTTGTTTCAAATTTTGAGCGAGTGTTTTAAAAAAGATGGATAGGGATAAGATCACCGAACATGTCTTGGCCGCCATATTCTAAGGGTCTGACACCACAGGTGTATCAAACGCATGCGGTAAGTCTGCTGGACCTAAAAAGTAAGTATTCAACTCGCTTTGACAACTTGCCAATGGAGATTATTGATCGGGCCATGATCTCTAACAAAAATCGGCTTTACGGATGCATTGAGCGAAGTGTTGAGCAAGTGTACTGGAATATTGAGTGAATTTCAAACGCTATATTTAAAATAATATTGTTGTCATTGTCATGTCTGCTAAAAAGTTGGTATGAATCTTTGGTAAGGTTTGATGTTGAACTAAAACATATACGTAAAAGCCATATTTCCTAAAAACTAAGGAATGCTTAACCAATTGAGGCGATTAAGCTTTCAAACAAAATTTCACTGCGTTCTCTTTTAGACAAAAACATTTTTCAAAAAGTTATAAAGAAAACAAATAGTTTAAAAAAATTTCATCACCCTGTATTTTAATTTAGTAAAAAAAACTAACAAAAGTTGTAGCTATAAAGAACATTTGCTCGTCACTGAACTCTTCTAGTCCTCTTAGACTTTGAAATGCCGAAAACCTCTCGTCAACTTGTATATCTACATCATCTAAAAAGTTTTGCATAGCCATATAGGCTGCTCTAATTCCTCCGTTATCAGCTATATTCTCTCCTTGAGTTTTTACACCATTGATTGGTAGAGAATAACTCTTATTAATTTTGACTAAATAGCTGCTATACTGGTCTATGAAGCACTTCTTCTCTTCCTGAAAACTAGCTTTGGTCTCAGGATCCCACCAGTCATACACGTTTCCATCTGCATCATGTTGACTGCCCAAGCTGTCATAACCGTGGGTCAGTTCATGAGCTACAATAGAGTGCTTGTTATGTAGTTCATAAATTGTTAAGGATGCTAACTAATCCATTTGACTCTACAGTCCACTCTCGCTAACCCGTCACCCATAGGGACCGGCTTTAAGGTGGCGGGTTATCTAGAGTGCCGGGTTAGCGGGTATAAAGTTTCTTTGTTTTCTTAGTCGGCCAAACATATCGGGCTGCGGGTTATCGAAAGTGCGGGGTGGCGGATTAGCGAGAGCGGACTGTATTCAAAAAATAGCGGTATTTTTAGAATTAAAAGTTGGAAAATAAGTAAATTGTTTTTTTGACACTTGTAAATTAAGCTCAAAAAATGTAGCTAAAATTCATGAATATGCTTCGATACTTCACCGCAGGATCGAACCCCCGTCGATAATATCACTGGGCCCCTCGACTTCTCTTCCCTCCTTTAACACCCACTGACCATTCCCTCTCCCTTCGCATCTGATCATATCCCTCCCCTCGAATGTCAATTCTTAGGGGTGTGTCCAAAGGTGTGGCGGAGGACTACTGTCATCATCTCTACAGGGTGTGTCAAGAAATCCGGACACTTTTTAACCCCTATAACTTCTTGTTCTGACATGAATCAAAAATATTGTAAAAGTCAATCAACTTAAAATTTTAAAAGAATTTTTTTGGTATATAATGTCAAAAACACGATTTTGCTTGGTCCCCCTGTTGTCTGGGCCTTGCTTATCCAAAGACCCTCCACAGACCAGGAACAAAACCACAGGGGGACTAAGCAAAAATCGTTATATATACTTACTACTATACTGATATATATACATTATATACTATGAAAATTCTTATAAAATTCTAAGTCGGTAATTTTTTGAAGAGCTCATACCTATAATAGATCCTATCGAACCAAAAATCATTGGATCGGGAAAGTCCTTGTTGTAAAATGGTGTATTAAGAAAAGAAGCCAAAGCAAAAATAGCATTGGCACTAGGCAAATAAAAGGCATTGATGTGCCTAGTAGCACTAATAAAATGGCTTGTTGCTTGTGCCAGACTACGAACTCGCTGTGTTTTTTTCACACTTTCTAGACTGACCAGCATTTCCAAATAGCTCATTGTTGGCTTCAAACTGTAATTACGGTAAAGGTTGTCTAACCATCGGTCATCAAATATGTCTGTAGAGTAACCCATATTAATCATCATGTCTTCTAGCTTTTGATGAGCCTGCAATATTAACTTTTGCTTAAAACTTAAGTTCTTCTAGAACTTTTAAAGCCGAAGCTGGTTTTCCATAAAATTAACAAGTGAAAATTTTTGTACCCTTAGGGGTGTTCTTCATATTTTAACACTTTTCTCAATCGAAACATGACAAACGACATTCGAAAAAAGAGATTCAGGGCTAAATAGTAATAGTAGCGTGTCGTTTAAAAATTTTAATTCAAAAAAGCCAATAAACAAACTTCCAAAAAATGCTGCAGTTTTTTTGTCATTAGGATTTTGATCCCGCTACTTGAGTGGAGGTTTCTAAAAAATTTTAAGCGAAACTTGAACAATTGGGGCACGGGGTAGGTTAGCAAAATAATGAGCAATCTGAGGAGCGAATTTTAGAATAAAAGGCACTACTGAACCAGTGTGAGCAAAATTACGTAAAAACCTTTTTGAAAAATTGTTTTTGAAAAATTCGCCTATGATGTAAACGAAAAAAGGATGACCTACATATTCTCTAGTATCCTCATCCATCCAATCCACATCATCAATCATATCAGCAAACGCTTCTTCGACATAACCGAACAAATCTTCCATTTGCTCCCGTGTCTTTTCCGGGAAAAAGGAGTCCATGTAAAGAGCATCGATGATGTGAGCGAAAAATGTAAACGCCTGCTCTTTGCAGTAATTTTTTGTGAGCATGAATTGGCCGCCAAAGTTTTTTCTTGTTTCCGCTATTGTGCCTGTTAAGTGAGGCAAAAATGGGTAAATTATTTGCCACTCCAAGTAGTCTGACATAACTTGAGCAGGCGCTGTTCTGATTATGGATTCTATAGGCATAAATAGGTCGGCACCACTCACTTCCACGATCATTTCTTCTAGTGAACTGATACCGTTTCTTTTTAGCAGCCTTGCAGTCCTTTGTTCACCGAGTAATGTTTCCAAGTAGCGAGACCAGTCAATGCTAGGAGCATAGGTGGACTGAAATTCACCTAGAGATATTTCAAGAACATCTTCGTATTGATTTTCTGGCTTGATTTCTGCTTCATCTCGCATTGGAAGTGACAATTGTGCTATAAATAAGTGTTTTAGAGGGAGGATATATCTTATGCCCGTATTTAGTCCTGCATGAAAATTGTTTAAATTCGAAGCTGGTTTTGTTGCTGGTTTTAATCACTTTGGTTGCAAACCTTATTTTATCACATTTTTCTTAATGATTGAGTTGAACGGACTGTTTTCTATGGCTAAAAATTATCAACAAAGTGATTGGAATCATTTAAAGGATTGAATTGTTGTCAGTAACTGCCTTTTTTACGATTTACGGCAAAATGAAACTTAATAACCTGAACCAAAGAAAATTTAGTCACGAGCTACGAAACACACAGACCGGCCAGTCACACAAACACACAATAAAAATTAAATAATGAAGAGACTGATTTAAAAAACCCTTCGGTCAAAACATTTCCACACAAGACATATCGTGGTTTAAACTTTGGTATAGTATTTGCTTTTGCAAATTCTCTTCCCTTGCATTTTTATGATGGACAAAAAATTAAACAAAATTAAAATTCATATTGTTCTAACCCCTCGCTGATGTTCTTGTTGGGTTTTCAGGGGCCTGAGGATCATTTCAACGCCAAACTCGTAAATAAAATGTAAAAAAATAAAGCGTGCAGATTCGAACCAGCAACCTTCAATTTAAACGATTTCCATGCAAGACTATTTACGGACTCATCGTTTTCGGTCCATCGATTCAATGAAATGCAAAAGTTGTGACGAAGTCATCACAGAAGCATAAAATGCATCAATAAATAAAGATTGCCTTTTACACAAAAAAATTTGGAAATATATTTGTTTGCTCTTTAGAGGGCGGTTTATTTCTCAAACTCTTCCTAAACGGTCGAATTTTTAGAGAAATTCGGTTGATTGGAAGGATTCGACCTATTAGACTTGGTAACTTAAATACCTTTGGCGTAAGATGTCTCAATTTGGATCAAACTGTTGACTCTGCGTTCAATTTCCTTGCTCCAATTTCCATCAACTGGTTTTGCGAAGACTCTATTACCATTCCTAGTTGAGTCTTCTTGAATTAGCACTTCTAGTACAGTTGTCAAATACTTTGCATAGTTTTGCACTATTATTTCGTATTCAGGATCGACATAAATAAGAGGTTTCTCGAAAAATTCGTTGAATCCTGCTGGATTAATATTGGCAACGTTCTTGCTGCTATCAAACAAAGAAGGGTTAAACAAAATATTAAAGAAGGGTCCTGCGTAGTCTTTAGGGAGTACATCGCCATCATAATGGCTTATGGGCCCAAATGGAAAGGCGTTAATCAGCCAGTCTGTGCCAAACTTGACCAAATCACTAGGACTTGCTTTCACAGAAGCTAATTTTTGCAGCAACACCATGCTACCATCTTGGTTTCTTTTCTGTTCATTAATGCAAGTATCGTAAAAAGTGTATAGCTGAGAAATATAAGGGTCTTCTTGGTGTCCATCTAATTGCCGATTATTTTCGAGGACAGCTGAAAATGAAGACGATTTAAATACTCCAAATTTTGTTTTTAGATGGTCTTTAGACTTTATCTTAATTAGTTTTTCAAAGGCTTGTTGTTCAGCTCCTTTGACTATATTGCTTTTGAGTGAAACAATGTTCCTATGCAGAATAAAGTCGTATTTGTCTAAGACTGAAAACAACCGGAGAACTTGTCGAAAAATTATTTGCAGTCATGAACAAAAGAGCCATACAGTCAACTCTCTTTATTACGACTATGAATGGAACGTCCAAAAACTGGGTCTTTATAGAGGGCGTCGTTAATTAAGAAGTCGTTTTGACGTCGTTTCTGAAAAAAACACGTCTTTTTCTGGGTCTTTACAGAGAGCGGGTCGTTATAAAAAGAGTTAACTGTACTAACGGTTTGAATACGCGGTTAAACTTGCTTATTTTATGCTAAGGTTGAACCTAGGCCATATGACCGGTCATATTCTGGTCATATGACGTCATATAACCAGAGGGTGGTCACATTCTCTTATTTTCGGTCATTTACTTTCTAGGAATAGCAATGACGAAAGCTTCGAAACCGCTGTTTTGGCGCTGGGGTTTCTTTGATCAGAAGACTAAAAATGAAGGAAAACAACAAGAAAAACATTTTTTTTTCCAGGCGCACTACTCTCAACTGGCAATATATCCAGGGTGACCATCTTGCCGCTTTTTAGTCAACTTGCCGCTTTTTTGACATTTTTGCCGCTTTTTTCGAAATAAAAAAGCGGCATTTAAAAGAGAATATTAAAAGAGAATATTAAAAAGAGAATATTAAAAGAGAATATGAACACGATTCTGGCATCTGTTTAATCGTTTTGCTGGTGTTTTGGTGAAAAGATTCCTTTATACTTCTTTATGTCTCAGCGATAGCTTTGCTTCTATAATTTGCACCAATTTTAGCTTCCTTGATGTACAACATTTTCAAGTCTGCAACGAAGAGAAAGCCTCCTGAACGAGAAGACGACTGGTCTTTGCCTTGCTCTCTATCTTTCCTTCGAATGCGTTCTGCGAATCAGTCTTCTCAATCGTGGACAATGTGTGGAGTCATGAAAAGAGTCGTCTTGGAGTGAAAACATTGGATTCGCTTATCTCCGTCAAGTGTAACAGTGATATGAATTGTTCAAGGATGTATGAGTTGTTTTTATCTGACAAGCAGTTGTTGAAGCAGGCTCGAGGTGTTGAAAAATATGCCTTCGGTCAATAAAGATGTATGATTGTATATTGTAGTTTTACTTTGTGCTTGAAATAACACATCTAATTTCAAAAATGTGCTGTTTTTAAATAATTTTCGCAATATGCCGCTTTTTTTTTAAATTTACCCTAAATGCCGCTTTTTTAAAGAATTTCGCCGCTTTTTTCGGAATTTGGGTTGGTCACCCTGAATATATCGCTCTAGTATAGTTAACCACTGGTACAGTTAACGCTCCAGTACAATTAACCCTACAGCACAGTTACAAAGAAAATGACTAAATATCACTGAATATGACCGGTCATGTTTCAACCCTATTTAATGTCCTCCCAAAAGCCCCCAAAAAGATGTTTCATAAATGTATTATATTTGTTTGATCCGGGCCCAGCTGGCCTGTGCCTGGAATTTTTCGGCCCTATATGTTCAGACCACCTAACTGGTGGAAGAAAAGTCTTAGGATAACTTTTGAGCTCAATTTTTAAAATATAAATTGTGCGATAAAAAAATCCAAATAATAGGTTTTGTAGCCAGAGAGATATTCTTCAAAACTGTATTTCTACTTTTTATTTTACTCCTAAAAATGACCACCATTGGGCGCAACACATTTACGCGATCGTTTTGGGAAACCGTCTATTGCATTTTGGATCATTGCTTGGTGGATTGCGTCCCATTCACGGTACCACGGATCGCTTCAATACTGGGATAGAGTTGTGGGGATGGGAGCAGGCCTATGACTGAAGATATGGCAACGCAAAGTAGTCCGTCACATTCCAGTCTGACGAGCTGGAAGTCCAGTTCACTTTGATGGCTGCACTGGCACCCCGATGAGAGTCAACTTTGATGAAATCCGGGCAATTTTGCTCAATCCAGTTCTAATTCTCAAGTGCTCGATGCAACGGTGCCCCGTCTTGCTGGAAGCACCACTCCCCCTCCAGATTGGCCTCAGCCCATGACGCCACTTGGGTCAAACTTTAATAACAAGTATGACAAACAAAAAAATAAATAAAAAAGCTGCTGCATGACTCATTTTTCTGTTCTTCCTTTCTTTGTTCCACTTTTTCAGACAAATTTCATTATAAATAAAAAGTGGAAATACAGTTTTGAAGAGCATCGCTCTGGCTACAAAAACTATTATTTGGATTTTTTTATCGCACAATTTATATTTGAAAAATTGAGCTCAAAAGTTGTCCAAGAACTTTTCTTCCACCATTTAGGATACCTAGCACTTACTTCAGCTTTAATAGCTGCTTTTAAAAAATTCTAAAACTTACCAAATGTTCGATCAGAAATAGTTTTCTGTATATAATCCAAATGAGAAACCGCCTGTTTTTCTTCTAGCGGATTGTTTTTTATGTATCCGTCACAAACATAGGCATAGAAGTTATCGCATGGTTCTAAGTCCTGATTAAGGGACGCTATTAAGGCGGGAAAGTCAAATGACGCTGAAAAACCCGTTAGAATATATTTAAAATGTTTCCAAAAATCAATAAATAAAAATAAGGATTACTTGATAAACAAAAAATATTTTTAAATTTTTAAATTTAAAAAAAAATCCTCAAAACAAATTTTTACTCTAAAATAGCAATTAGCACTAAATGAAATGGCTTTTTCCACCAAAAAGTAAAAATTCCATTTTTATAATTTTGGAGTCCAAACCGTGCCCTCAAAAAAGGAAATGAAAAACCTTGGTCAATTTCGATGCTATTGTTTGTAGTGCATACTCCACAAGTCAAAGGGCATTGTTCAGTCATTAACTCCTTCCAGAGTGGTTCATCACATAGGTCTTTATTTGAAGGACAATCACTAACTCCATTAGGACCAATGGAATCTTTGCACGAAGATGACTGAGCCTGTGTTTCGGCAATAAAAACAATTAACAAAAATAATAATCTTGGAATCATTTTGGTCAAAGCAATGCAAAAAATAAAATTTTGTTTTGAAAAATATTTTTTTTATTTGTTATATATTGCATCACTTAGCTTTCTTTTGAGAATATAGTACCAAAATTATCTTTTTTTCCTGTCCAGAACAATAGTGGAAAACAATAAGTTTGCTAAACCAACAAACTGCTCAATAATTTTTTCTTTTTTTTTATACTGCAAAATTTGTTCGCATCTTCTTTGTGCAAGGAAGAAACTATTTTTTCTCAGCTAAGAAGGAAAAAATTAGGGAGATTTCGAAAACTATGCTGAAATTATAACATTTTACTTTGTAGTACTAGTATCGCTACTTTTACAGGGTGGACCTTTATTCTGGGATTTTTTTTAAGTTCCAACTCCGATGATACGATTTTTTCACACATTAGAAAGCCTCCGGTTTTGTTCGACACCAAAAAAGATAATTTATGAAAACCTTGCTCTGAGATGTGCTCATTTGAAGCAAACATGACATTTTTAGGGACATTCAGACTCTAGTAGTCAAAATTTTGATAAATTGTAGAGTACTCTAATAACATTTAAACACTATGTTGTAGCGCAGATCGAGGGCTACAAAACCTATTTCACAGATTTTTTTTGAATATAAGAGTGTTGAGTGTTTCCTTTAAATAAAGACCTATGTGATGAACCACTCCAGAAGGAGTTAAAGGACCCTGTCACAGGGTCCTTTAACTCCTTCTGGGTAAAAAAATTTATTTCCTTTTTTGAAGACACGGTTCGGACTCCAAAATTATAAAAATGGAATTTTTACTTTTTGGTTGAAAAAGCCATTTCATTTCGTGCTAATTGCTATTTTAGAGTAAAAATTTGTTTTCAGGATTTTTTTTTAAATTTGAAAATTTATTAATTTAAAAATATTTGTTGTTTATCAGATAATCCTTATTTTTAGAGAAGAACACCGCTTCAGTGGAAAAGGCAGAATTTGGAAAGCACTACTCTATCAAATATTTCTAAGGTGGTGATCTTGATTTCATGCCCCGATTTGATGTGTGTTATTAGGTCGTTTGTCAGGTGAGTTTTAACGCAAAGCAAAAATTACACGCTCGCAAGTTTGACGAAAAAGTCAGCTTTAAAGTCACAACATGGCACAACTTCCTCTCATTATGGCGGCTACATACAACGAAAAAATCAACGACAGAGGTAGCTACATATAAAAAGTTGACTTGCACGTCAAAGTTGACCATGTCATTGACTTTTTCTACAAAGCAGTCTTTAGCATCAGAGAAACGCACCGAATTTGATTCCAGAATTCAAAATGGTAGCACGACATTTTTCTACTGCGGTATTTTTCTGAATACGACATTTTTCTACCGGACATTTTTCTACCGCTCAAAGCTATTCCATGACAAGTACTTCTTTGCCTGCGCCTTCACCTACGACTCACACCTTTAATTTTTTTCACCTTTCGGCTTCCATTTCCGGTGTATAAAAACCATTGTGCAGAAAACATGAACTTATCGCAATAAAGTCGATATCATGCGTGCAATGTTTACAAATAGCGTACATCAAAATTATTACTGCATCGACATGTGGAGAGCAGGCACGGACAATTGTATCCGGCTTTTTTGACATCCGAGGACTAATTGTGACCAGATTGAGGTAGAGAACGACATAGTGACAGCACCCGCTTTGTGAGGTTTTCTATACAAAAAATACAAGCAACTATGAAAATTTGGCGATATATATAATTCCAGCCAGAGAGGACGTTCACGCAAAATCTATTCAGCCATAAAGGTTAAAAATTCCATACCCCTCTGGCTAAATTTCTAATAGTTGATTCACCTTTCGGCATTCACGCCCGGATATCACCACAAATTGGAAATTTTCTCTCAATTAAAATTCAAGACCTCACTGGTGCATCTACAGAACTAAAACAGAAAAGCTTATAGACAGCCAACTCACGAAACGATTCATTGGAAATTTCAACTCTCAACAGGTAACAATAACATAAGAGAGGACATACAACAATGAGATAGTCTAGAGTCGACGACCACGACGACTTCCCTTTCTGCGAGTGCAATTCGACGGAATAGGTGTGACATCTTCAATGCGACCGATCTTCATACCAGAGCGAGCAAGAGCACGGAGAGCAGACTGAGCACCAGGTCCAGGCGTCTTCGTTTTGGTTCCACCACTGGCACGCAACTTCACATGGAGGGCGTTGATTCCAATGTGCTCGCAGTATTTGGCGACATCCTGAAAAATGACAATATTGATTTGAAAGCCGTCACATGATCGATGTAATTATCTTACCTGGGCAGTAAGCATGGCAGCATAGGGAGAAAATTCCTGACAGCCTGACGGACGCCTAAATAAGACAAAGAACCGCAAAGAAAAAGACGGCAAACAAGCAAAATCAACTTATCTAATGCTTCGGTTTGCACAATTTTGTAAGATAGGTTACTGTAGCATTTGAGACAACAACCCAGCAAGCCCATAACTGCGCCCAACATTTCCAGCAATTCTAGTACCTGAAAAGCTAGGTCAAGATTTCGGTCAAGATTGACCAGAGAGATACTCAATGACGGCTTCAAAATACGCAGCAGCACAATATCCCAAGCGACCTGAAGAATTTCTATTGATGACAACCTAAAAACGAAAAAACAAAAAGCAATCAACAAGAAATGAGCTATAGAAACTTATCTGATGCATTTTGGAAAAATTGTCGTATTCCGAACCCCCGCAAAATGCCTCCAAATGATGTTTTTTTCGGTGTTTTAGCTGCTCTAACGCACGTGAAATGTGTTTTTATGCGAGGGAAACGCATTTTTGACAAAAAGTCAAATTTCGACCAAAATTTGACTTTTTTGCCTTGGGGACCAAGGTAAGCCACTTTATATTAAGGTATTTTACCCTGTTTTGGTCACTAGGGCATGGCTCGCATTTTTGATCATGAATCAAGGTAGGAATCATGTCTAAGGTATGTAGGTGTGCGCATCTCAACCCCAAGCAACCAAGCCCCCTGCGCCCCCGAAGGGGTTGCTTGGGGGTTGAGATGCGCACACCTACATACCTTAGACATGATTCCGAGCTTGACTCATGATCAGAAATGCATGAAGAGACTCTTTTTGCCATGCCCTAGTGACCAAAACAGGGTAAAATACCTTAATATAAAGTGGCTTACCTTGGTCCCCCAAGGCAAAAAGTCAAATTTTTTGTCAAAAATGAGTTTCCTCCGCATAAAAACACATTCCATATGCGTTAGAGCAGCTTAGAACACCGAAAAAACATCATTTGGAGGCATTTCTAGAAAGGCGAAGAATGGCTGTTTTACTGGACAAAAGCTACCTCAGCAAAGAGAACATAGTAGCTGCTATCAACAATCTTCTTTCCAATCCCTCCTACAAAGCCAATGCTCAACTTCTGTCCAGAATGGTCAAGGCCGAGCCGATGACGGCTGAGGAGAGAGTGGTCAAGTATGCCGAGTTTGCAGCTGAGTTTGGAGACACAGACACTCTGCAGCTTCAAGGCAAACATCTGACTTTTGTGCAACTCCACTCTTTGGACGTTATCTTCACGTTAATGGTTGTGCTGATGGCTGTGCTAACACTGATGTTTTTGGGCGTGAAGAAGATGATCAGATGGGCCAAGGTGAAAGTCAAGAATAATTGATGATCCGCTGAGAACAAATATCGCAAAATCAGACGTGAAAACTTGCGTGCCCTCAAATAGTCCAACTTTTACAACGACTCTGTAAAAAACAAGAGATTTTTCTTCTGGTTGGTTAGCAGTGAATTTATTTAGCTCGGCATTTCTTTTTATGCTTCTAAGAGAGCTTTTTGTTTGGGTTCTTTGAATTAGAATGTCAATGTCAAATTTTTTGAGACTCTTGAGACAAAAAACTTTTAAACTTCGAAAAAATTCGAAAATTTGTTGTCTTATTGTCTTGAAAGGAATTTTAAATTTTGACTAAATTCTCGTTTTATTTAATTTTGATTAAATTTATTGGACTTGATTAAATTGACCGTTCGGACCTGATGAAAAAAACTTTCAATTTTGCGTATGTTATAGTGTGAATGAAGTCTCACATTTTAAGTATTATTAATTTTTATTAATCAGCAATAGAAAATCAACAACAATAAATTAAATTTATACAAACAATTTTGTACAATTTATACAAGTATATACAAAAACAATAATTTGTCTAGATAATATCTAAAGCTCTAATCCACTTCCTCAACAGTAGGACCATTGTTGGCTGCTCTGTTGTACTCCTGACCACAAGAGGAAGAAGCATTTTTGCCTGGTTGTTGATGTAGTTTAGCCATTACTTTGGAGCATTGCTGCTGGACCTCATTTAGTTGATGTTCATACTCCTCCTTGTCAGCCATCTGGTTGGCATCCACCCATTTCAGAGCTCCATCCACCAATTGAGTGCATTGCTCTCTGTCTTCAGCTGGAAGCTTGTCTCCATAGTCGCTGAGGGTCTGTTTGACTTGGAAGAGGTATGCCTCCAACTTGTTCCTGGCCTCCACCCTCTCCCTCTGTTGTCTATCCTGCTCCTCATACTCCTTAGCCTCCTGCAACATTCGCTCAATCTCTGCTGGAGACAGACGACCTCTCTCGTTCTTGATCTGGATCTTGTTGGACTTGCCAGTAGACTTGTCCACAGCAGACACATGCAGGATACCATTGGCATCCAGGTCAAAAGTCACTTCTATTTGAGGCACTCCTCTAGGTGCTGGTGGAATGCCAGTTAGGTCAAAGGTGCCCAGCCGGTTATTGTCTTTGGTCATGGCTCGTTCACCTTCAAACACCTGGATGCTGACTGCTGGTTGGTTGTCGGAGTAGGTGGTGAAGATTTGAGAGGCTTTGGCAGGGATGGAGTGGTTGCGCTCAATGATCTTGGTCATCACCCCTCCAGCTGTCTCAATGCCCAAAGAGAGAGGGGTCACATCCACCAACAGCACATCTTTGACGGTGCTATCCTGAACTCCCGACAAAATGGCTGCTTGCACGGCTGCTCCATAGGCCACTGCTTCATCTGGATTGATGGACAAATTCAGGTCTTTGCCATGGAAGAACTCCTTCAGCAATTTCTGCACTTTGGGGATGCGAGTAGAGCCACCCACCATCACTATTTCGTCAATGCTGCGTTTGTCCAGTTTAGCATCTCTGAGAGCCTGTTCCACTGGTCCCAAGGTTTGGCGGAACAGATGGGCACACAACTCCTCAAATCTGGCTCTGCTCAAAGTGGTGTGGAAGTCGATGCCATCACATAAAGAGTCAATCTCAATGGTAGCTTGGGTGGAGCTGGACAAAGTGCGTTTGGCTGCCTCACAAGCAGTTCTCAGCCGTCTGAGGGCTCTGGGGTTGTTGCTGATGTCTCGGCCATGTTTTCTCTGGAACTCTGCTTTCAAATGGGCTAGAATCAGGTTGTCAAAGTCCTCTCCACCCAGATGGGTGTCTCCGGCAGTTGATTTGACCTCGAAGAGAGAGCCTTCAGCAATGCTCAGAATGGACACATCAAAAGTGCCTCCACCCAAATCAAATATGAGCACATTCTTGTCGCCAGTCAACTTCTTGTCCAGACCATAAGCCAGTGCTGCTGCAGTTGGTTCATTGATGATGCGGAGAATGTTGAGCCCAGCAATAGCACCTGCATCCTTGGTGGCTTGACGTTGGGAGTCATTAAAATAGGCAGGCACAGTGACCACTGCATCTTTGACTGGATGGCCGAGGTAGGCTTCAGCTGTCTCCTTCATCTTGGTGAGTACCATGCTGCTGATCTCTTCTGGTTTGAACACCTTTTTTTGGCCCATGAACTCCACTTGAACAGCTGGTTTGCCGCCCTGGTTGACCACTTTGAAGGGCCAGTGCTTGATGTCCTTCTTGACACTGTCGTCATCAAATCGCCGTCCAATCAGTCGTTTGGCATCGAAGATGGTGTTTTCAGGGTTGCGAGCCACTTGATCTTTGGCTCCATCTCCAATAAGCCGTTCCTGGTCAGTGAAGGCAACATAGCTGGGTGTGCATTTGTTGCCCTGACTGTTAGCAATAATCTCGACTTTGCCGTTCTGGTAGACCCCAACACAAGAGTAGGTGGTGCCAAGGTCAATTCCAATAGCTTTGCAAGACATAGTTGGGAATAGTAAGTTGAAGACAATAGTAATTAATAATATTTGTTAGCTTGGTTTGAATTGAGGAAAGTGAGTGAGGGTGTGCTTATATAGTGTTGGGAGGCAGTCTTTCCATCCCTTTCTAGACCATTCCATACTATATGTGCTATTTCTCTTGTTGTCTGGTTGTTTCTAGAAGCGGATGGAAACACCTCTTTCCCGTTCTCTGACTGCCTCGTTCCCTTTCTAGAAAGATCTAGTAGGAAGAAGAGAATATTTTGTTAAAGAAAGAGTGTCTACTAATATCTAGAAATTTCCAGGCTATTTCCAATGTATTTAAAATATTTAATTTAAAAAAAGCTAAATAAATTAATCTGGCTATCAGTCTGACAACTTTTTAGCCCTAATTTCAGTATTTTGTCATTCCCGAATCTGAACTGATTTATGACTTTAGTTTAAAAATTTACAAGGATTCCTATTAATTTTTAAAAAGAGAACCTTGAGTATAGATAAAATCACTTTATAGAAAAAAAGCTTGGAGAGTTATAGGACCTGAAAGACTTCGGCATTAAACTTCCAACTTCTAATGTGAGCACCCAGTTAGAGTAAGCTTAAAAACCTAGAGTAAGTATCGTATTTTGTCTAATAAAACGCCACTCTCCATTAGAACGCTACCCCTGGGCATTTTACCTACACCGCTTTCACAGTCACGATCTAGAAAAAAAAACGGTTTGATAGGCGGTTTATGCAAAGAAGAATGTTCGCTACAAATCCGTTACATGATGTGTTGTATGGTAAAAAAAGGAGGCAACCCAATTTCGGTCTACATCCAGTGGATCATGGAAGCGTGGGAAAGTCTACCGAACGAGCTCATAATCGACTCGTTTAAGGCTTGCGGAATAACTAGATGGAATTCACCGCTTCAAGTATGGGCCGATTCCAAGTGCTCAAGCAAAACTCCTAGGAAAAAAACTTGGCGGAGCTCTTTGAAGAAATTGGTCTTGGGCAAGAAAAGGATGTTAAAGTTAATAGCGATCTTTAGAATGTTTGTTGAATGGTGGTTGTAATTAAGAAAATAATTTGTCTGATATTGGTGTGAGAAGTAATGATATTGTGATAAAAATGTTGCTTGGATTTTTTCTGTGGTGGGTGGATGGATCGAATCCAATGGCTCAAAAAATAGAACGCCACTTTCTAAGAGAACATCAATCCCGAAAAATAGAACGCCATGAAGTTCTATCACAGAGAATACGGTAACAAAATTTCAAACAAATAAAATTTTTTTCAAAGAAAAAGAAAAAATTTTAAATTTTCAATCTTTAAACAAGTATTTTTTTTAATCAAGTGTTAGTAGCAGGGTGGCCATATCATTTTTTGGAAAAGAGGGTATGCGATCACAAAAAGAGGGCATTTACAAGTAAAACTTTTGAAAAAGAGGGGCATCATGAATATTTCTACTACGCAACACTTAAACTAGTTCAATATGCAAAAAATTGCACAAAAGCGACACTTTCAGAATTTTTTTTTCACTAGAGCAAAACAATCGGGACATATAACATTAAAACTAACTCATTCAAACCAATCATATTTCTCGCTGGATTTTGCTTTTTTCAGAACATTACTTGAGCATAAGCGTGCCTTTTCGTAAATATTCAATTATTGAAAGACTGGTTATCAAATCCATTCGCAAAACACAACAAGAAAAAAGAAAGCAACAAAAAGTGGCCAACACAACAAGTAAAGCATTCCGTTCATGTAGAATTTTTACTCGATTTTGAAATTTTCTGCCCTCTTTTTGCCAAATAAAAAGGGGGCGAAAATTTAAAAAAGAGGGCATTTGCCCTCTAAAGAGGGCATTATGGCCACCCTGGTTAGTAGCTGCTTTTTCAGTCTTAACTCGACATTTTTACTCACTGTTTGATGAAAAACTCGACAAAAAATCATTGATTTGTCCATTTTTTGTTAAATACATCGCAATGGCTACTCTAACAAGAAGCACGCGTCATGACAAATTGTCGAGGTATCAGCAAAAATAATCTGACGGAACTCAGAAAGCAGTTTAGCCCTTTGTGCTCACAGCGTGTCAAACACGTAGAGAGTGTCTAACTGGTTTTTTTTTAAATTTAACTCTGTTTGCAAAAATTTTAAAAGGGCACCACTTATTCGCTAAACCTACAACATTCCAAAAATTTACAGTCGGATACAGCTCTATTCAGCCCTATCGGCCACTCATACAGTTTGCTTTTTGCCAATTTGCGTAAGAAAATTCCAGGGCTCTTAAGAGCGATTTTTTCTAATTTCGGACCTAAACCCGTAATGGGTTTGAGTGAGTTCACTCACTTATAGAGCCAAAAAGTATCGATAAAAATGTTTTCATACCAAAATTACTTTAGAAAAGTGGGTAGCTTGCATATGTTTGACCGAGCTAAAATAGAGTATGTTCGAAGGGTAGGATGTCACGGAATTGTACTTTTATGAATTAATTGTACTTTTATGAATTATAGCTCTAACTGAATTTTAATTTTTAAAAATTGTTATAGCTCAAACCGTATGTGCCCACGTGTATTGCAAATCGACGTAAATTTTCTTTTATCAAATTGTCAAAATCTTGTGATTTTAACCACCCCAACAACTTCTTGACCGAATTTTCATAATAAAACCAACTATTTAACCCCGAAAATAACCATTTCAGCGCAAAAATTTGTTTTTCGATTTTTAACTAAAAACAAATTAATTCGGGCAAAAATGGGTTAAGCCTAAGCCCAGAATCGTGGCTACACATTGGTGTACAAAACATGTGCACTTGTAAAAAAAAAGACGAAAAATATCAATCAAACCAATCAAAGGGAAACCTCAAAATGTTGAATTTTCGAACAAAGTCAGGTATCAGGCGGGCCTTTGCCTGCAACTCCGCTCTATTAGTTGTTAAACCATGCGCTGATGGTGTTGTTGGATAACTAAGAGACTGAAGATCATTTCGCTCGGAAGAGGATTCCAACGCGAACAGCCAGGACCGGGTACCCAAATCACAAGGATACACCCGAACCGCAAGTACACGAACCAGCAGCGGGTACACGCGAACCACCAGCGGGTACCCGAATCACAGAGGACCAAGAAAATATCGAATACGATAGTGATGTTTCTTTGGAGTGTTAAATTGTTCGTTCAGTGGTTGTTAATAAAGTATCGTCGCGTTTGCGTGGGTTGAAAAATAGACGGGCACGCTCTAATTGACGGGCATGCTTCAATAGACGGACACCCCCCCCGAGGGAGTTTGGAAAAATAGACGGGCATGCCCGTCTATATTTTTTGGGCATGCCCGTCTATTTTTCAAACCCCCTCGTCGGGGGTTGCCCGTCTATTAGAGAAAGTACGGTATATGAAGTTTCCTACCCCTTTTAAATCGAGAGTTGACTGTATTATTGGTGAGTCGACTGCAAAAACAAATAAATTAAAATATTGTTGTTTGTTTTCAGGTGTTTCACTTTATCTAACGTTTAAATGACCCGATTCTAAGTAAAATGTGTTTAAAATATATCGCTTTAAAGAAAAAAATAAACGAAGAAACAATGTTGATACGATGACCACCACCACCATTCAACAACACTACTACTGTTGATGCTGGGTGCTTATCTAGTCATTTGGATTTCTATTCTTTTTTCTCAGCTGCTTTTTCTGTTTTCATAGATTCCACTTCAATCGTCTTGCCATCCTCTCCAGTTGGCCCATTCGACACTTCTGTGCTATTCTCTGCGTCTGCCTCAACCGCCACAGATTCGCTGACTTCCTTGTGGTCTTCACCCGAATTATGTGTTGGATCTATTGTATCAGCAGATTCTTGCTGGCTTTCTCCATCTTTTTGTGCTTCTACTCCTTGTTCAGACGAGTCGGCCTGTTCATCTCCATCTAGTAGTGGACTTTTGCTATCACTTTTTGATTCTTTATCAGCATCCCCGCTTCGCTTCTTGTCTTTGAAGTAGTAGGGTTTGTCTCCAAAATAGTTAGCTTTTTTGTTGTTGATATTGTTGTTGTTGCTAAAGCCGAGAGGATTGCTATTTTGCATGCATTGCAGAGCTGTAGAAAGCAAACTGCCGTAGTAGGGCAGATGGCCATTTTCCTGTAAATGTTTTTTCTTTAAAAAAATTTTCAATGGATCTTTTTAGTTAGTCAAATTAGTGAGAAAAATGTCCGGCGGAAAATACCCCTGCAAAAAATTTTCCGGCAGAAAACTTTCCTATACAGTCGAGTCGCGATATATAACGGCACACTCTCAAGTTTGTTCCCGCCTAAAGTCCGACACTTTTTTACCTAAAATTTTGAATTCTTTTTCCAGTTGTCTTTGCCAAATCTAATCCCAAAAATCGTAAGGATTTTGATTTTACCGGTCGTTTCTGCCAATGACTATAGTTTTGCCATAAGACACGCAGTATATAACTGCCCTAGTTGAAAAAATTTGGTGCCATTCTATTGGTGCTATTCTATTCTAACCGCAGGTTTTTATAGGCAAAACTGTAGTCATTGACAGAAACGATCGGCAAAATCCATACGATTTTTGGGGCTATACTGGCCAAAGACAATTATGTACACACCCCCCCCTATGTGTAATTCCATTAGGCGAAACCTTGAGGCAAAGCCGGTCAGCGTATTTTTAGGACGGATTTAGACGTAAGTGTCCTAATTTGTTTATTTTTCATCTTTTGTGTGTGTCTACGTAGTGATAAACTTCAGTAAAAGCATGCTTTTGTTGCAGGGGCCCCCCGTAGTAAACTAGTTTCGAAAAAATTCAAAATTTGTAGTAAAAAAGTGTCGGACCCTGGGCGGGAACGAACTTTTGGGTGTGATGTTATATCCAGAGTTGACTGTGCCTTTTTTCACCCATTTGTTTTATTACAAAAAGTCGAACCTTAGCATTATTTCTGGTGATGACCACAGCATTATTGTGATAGGTGACGTACGTATTCAACATACGCTCATTGACCACCTGGTTGACTGGTTTAGCCTGGTCCAACCATGTGTTCTTGAACTTTTCATCCTGTACTCCCATTCCCATTCTGCCGAATTGAGGTGGCATTTGAGGGAAGGGGGGCATGCCTGGCATAAAGTTAGGACCTAGAGCATGTGGTAAGAAGTTGGCCGGAAGCGTCATTGGACTTCTCAGATAATTGGCTGCAGGGTTGAAAGCAGCAGTTCCATTGCAGTTGTCGATTTTGGGCATTGAATTGTCCGCTTGGGTGGTGGGATGCAAGCCTTGGAACACTGAAAAAAAAATTATTTTGATAAGTTCTTGACTCAAAAGCTCAAAATCCTACTGTTTTGAGGTGGACCAGCTGGATTGAATACGTATCGATTGTTAGGTATATAGCCATGCTGTTGTTGAGCTGTGTACATAGGGAAATTAGCCCCACCCCCAGCTGGATATGGTCCATTGACAAAATTAGGGGGTTGAGCTGGTAGAATGGTAGTCTTGGCTGGATCATTGGAAGCATTGCCAAATCTTGGAGTAGGTTTTCCAAAGCTACGTCTATTGGGGTTGTTGGGAAAGCGGTTGCTATGCTGCTGCTTTTGATGCTGCTGGATGGAGCTGGAGGTATAGCCGGAGTCATGCAGACTGTTAGCTTTGATGGCAGCCGAGTGCTGAAAGAAATAGGGACTTTGGAAAAATTATCTAACCCTTCGTGTCGTGTGGTTTTTGAATGATTCAACATCTGAATTGTGCTTAAAACACGTTTTTAAAGCGCGCAAAGCCGTTTTTGACGAAAAAAATTTTGACCGAAATTTGACTTTTTGCCTTGGTCCCCCAAGATATACCAACCTAATAGGGTATCCAGATACCCTAAAAAGATAGAATCACCGTATATAATGGTTAGAGAGCTGGGCACCAGAGCTGGGCAAAACAAGTCTTTATATGCATTATTGATCATGAGTCTTGCTCGGAATCATGGCTAAGGTAAGTTTGTGCTCACATCTCTAACTCTCAAGACGTATAGAATATAAATAGAATATATAGAATCTATATCGCGTACCGTATAGAATATATATCGCCGTTCGTATATAAATATATGTTATTCTGATAGTATTCTACCCCATTTTGGTCACCGGTTCTGGGCAAAAAAAGTCTCTATATGCATTTTATGATCAAGAATACTTTTCGGAATCATGTCTAAGGTAACTCTGTGCGCGCATCTCTGACTAGCAAGCCCCCTTCGGGGGCGCAGGGGGCTTGGGGCTTGGAGTTGAGACGGGCACACCCACATATTTTAGACACAAATCACTCGAAAGTGACTCTGGACGCATGAAAAAACATGCATACCAGAGTTTCTATATGCGGTAGGCCACAGTATTCAAAACTATGTTCAACATCTTTTTTTTGCCGAAAAGCATTTCCCGTTTGTTATAGGCCGAGCCAGACGCTCAGCCATCCAAAAATTCTAAACTATGTTCAAATCCCATCTTTTGCGGGTATCCACGTACCCTTTCCTGCTGGTTTACCTGGCGTACCTAAGTACCCTGGTTTACCCAGTATGCTTGGTTTACCCCCAATGGGAAAAGGTCAAATTTTGGTCAAAATTTTTTTTTTTTCGAAAATGTCTTCGCGGGCCCTATAAAAACACGTTTACTATCGTTTAGACGGTCTAAAACTGCCTTAGCAGTGGTTAAAACCCGATTTCGGCCATGTACAGATAGTGTACTCTAACCCATGTTTTAAAGGGGCATGGTCACCTGTTCAAATTTCGTCCCCGCCAATTCAAAAACTTTTCCTAATCATTGAACTTCCATACTGATTTTTCAACTAGGTTTCTAACAAAACAAGGCCTAGAATTTAATTTTAGATATAGTTTTGTCAGAAACCAAGTTGAAAAATCCGTACGTACATTATTCAATGATTAGGAAAAATTTTTGAATTGGCGGGACAAATTTTGAACAGGTGAGCATGCTAGTTCAAGCACAATTAAGATGCTAACTCGTTCAAAAACACCATTTAGACGCTGTTTACGACACGAAAGGTTCAATAATTCGACCGAGATTTTGAGGAGCAATTCAATAATTACGATGTAAAGACACTCACCAAACTATTAGGTCCATACATATAAGTATTGCCTCTGTGCATTCCATTCATATCCTCGCCCCTTCGATCGCTACCTCCGCTTTGACGTTTGCTAAAATAAACGATAGCATAGAAAGGGAATAACTCAACACTTATCCAAAAACCCCCCTAATACCTTTTTTGTTTAATGCCTTTGTTACGCTTAACCTGCTGATTCTTTGATTTTTCAACATCATTGCTAAAAAGAAAAACTAGTCTAGACTGTTATCTGCTGAAAAATATCGTCTATGCAGCAATAAAAATTGCGGTGAAGAAAATTGTATAGTAAAGTCGCAATAAAACATCTCCTCAGTTATGTTCTCCGACTGGGTCCGACACTTTTTCTACCTTGATTTTTGAAATATTCTACCATTTGACATTTTGTCGGCACTATTCGAAAATTTAAACGATTTCAATTTTACATGTCATTTTTGAACATGAAAACAAATTTTTAATTTTTTCAGCGGGCGTAATTGCGTCAAAAATGACTGGTATAATTGGAATCGTAGCATTTTTTGGATTACACTGGCCTACAGATTTTGAAAAAGATCACGAAAAGTAGCGTCAGCCAAGCTTTGGACTTTGCTAGGGGATGAAATTAAGGAGATGATGTCTTTTTGGCTAAAGTGCCTTATATGTCATAGCCCGAAAAGTGGTTTTGACCACTTTTTTGAACTTATCTGGTCGTATATAGTACGAAAAACATGTTTTTCACCCGGACGACATTTTTGAAAATTATTTTTGACCATAAATGATCAATAAAGATCATTAATGATCATAAATAACCACTTTTGATCATATTGTCCACTGTTCGGGGCGGGTGAGCATCCAATTCTCATGGCCGGCCTACCACATGCAAAAGCAGGGCTATGCAAGTGTTGTTGTACACTTACATAGCCCACTTTTTTGAGATGTATGGTCTCTAAGGTGCTTGGGGTGCGCATCTCAAGTCCAAGCCCCGCCCCGCAGGGGCGCGGGGCTTGAGACTTAGAGATGCGCACCCCAATCACCTTAGAGACTATTCCGAACAATATGCTAAAGTTTAACACTCTCATTCCCTTTTACATACAGCAGCCATGTGAATTGGTGGATGTGTAACTATATTTATGATCATTTATTGATCATTTATGATCATTTTTGGTCAAAAATATTTTTCCACAAATAATCGTCCGGGTGAAAAAACATGTTTTTCGTACTAATTACGACAAGATAAGTTCAAAAAAGTGGTCAAAACCACTTTTCGGGCTATGACATATAAGGCACTCCGGCCGTCTTTTTATGACTCGAGTGTAGATCGGGTAGATCTAACGGGTTAGGTGTTTGAAAACTACCCATCAACTCAAGTACAGCCCCTTTCCACTTTACCACGCTTCTTGGAAACATGCTTATCTGCTACCTCATTTGGCCGTTGTTGCCCTCCATATTCCCACCAAAATTGGCATTGTTATTGGAGCAAAATCGAGTTTCTCCAGAACTGCAGTTGCCATTTCGCTTGAGCACATCCGCCCAGCTGACCGCATCCGAGTTAGGCATTTGATGGGTGATTGACTGAGCTGCCGAGGGGTTCTGGATTTTAAAAAGTTCGCAATTTTTACAAGCAAAAGCTGACAAACTTACCACATGAACAGGTGGCTGTGGGTATTCACTGGCATACATGTTGCTGCCTGGCATACTAGATGTGTTGCCAGAAGTTTGCCGAGGCGTATTCCCACTGCCATTATTGTTGTTGTTGTTGGCAGCAGCAGTATTGTTGTATTTGGCCTGATGGGACTGGGGATGTACGTAGCGAAGGGGCTGCTGCTGATTGTGTTGGCCCTGCTGCTGCTGTTGTTGATGGTGATAGTTGGCGGGGACGCGGTTAGCTCCAGAGGTGCTCGCATACTTCTGACCGTAATGCTATAATTGATGGTTGGATTAATTAATGCACATCTACTGTTCTATCAGGTTGTTAGCATTAGGTAGCCTTGAATTCTCTTGTGCTAAATAATGATACCTATCACTACGAAATCATGATAATATAACTTTTGGAGCTACTTAAGTATAACCATCTTACTCCCCCCCCAACAGCTACTTTGATATATCCACCTCAAACCACATCCACCACCACCCAATACATCCATTATCATTAAGATGTGATTATCTGCCATTATCGTTATGTTGTCTTGAATTTTCTTGTGCTAAATCACGGTACCTTTCACCAGGACATCATTCGATTTGACAATTTGTAACTGGAAAGTTACCAGTGGTAACTCAACAATTAATTAAACGAAGCACAAGCGAGGCGTCAGAGTTAAAAAGCTCGATTTTGATATCCCTCACGATTCTAGGGTCAAAACAAAATTCATCATTCGCCTCCAATGACCGCAGCCATAATGATTATACAAAAATAGGTGTTCAATTAATTGCTGGGTTTGAGTCAGGGGCAGACAGTTAGACAAAAATCTTTCTCTGTTATTTATTATGTTTCTTCCAACCATTCTGTGCTAGGGTTGCCGAATTTCCACATTTTTTCGAGCGTTCACAAAAGCTCCAAATTATACAACCCCACTGTGCAGTGAAGAAAAATTATTTTCTTCCCAACTGTTTTTTTATTGTGGTCAAAGAAAAGAAGAATGGCATAAAACCAAAAAAAATCACTTACATTAAGATTAACACGCCCCATCTGCTGCTCAATCCCAACAGTCTCGTGAGCATTTGGAGGGGAGAAGCCGCTGGTTGCCGAAGCTCCCGCGGCAAACTCATCCACTGAAGCAGATTGTTGGAGCTGGTTGTGTGCTGCCGCATTTTGCTACAAAAACATTTTTTTAAGGGGCATCCTCACCTGTTTCACAATTTGTCCCCGCCAATTCAAAAACTTTTCCTAATCATTGAACTTCTATACAGATTTTTCAACTAGGTTTCCAACAAAAAAAGGCTTAGAATTTAATTTTAGGTGTAGTTTTGTTAGAAACCAAGTTCAAAAATCCTTACAGAACTTCAATGATTCGGAAAATTTTTTGAATTGGCGGGGACAAATTTTGTAACAGGTGAGGATGCCCCTTTAATTTACATAAAGTATGTGCAAGCAACCAACCCCTTGTTCAGTGGTCCAGCAATTGGCCGGGTATTCCACTGGAGTACCTCCTGAATTGGAGATGTGGTCCGGAGAGATCTTGAGATCTGGCGGGATGGAAGAAGTGGAAGACACCCAGCTGGCTGTGTAGTTGTCAGAATTGTTGTCAAATACCGAGGATAGTTTAGGAGTCTTGGCAGTACCTAAAAATTGTTCACTAAGTTTGTTTAAGGTAACTGTTTGATGAGGAAAATTGTAATAAAAAGTAACATATACGAATACTTTTGGGTATCGCTTAAATTACCAAAACACACCTTTCTGGGATGGATGACCAGCCTTAGGTGCTTGTTGTGCCTGCCCTCCTGGGGTCATGCCACCTGCAGAATCTCCACCAACAAAATTTTTAAGAGGTTGTCCCACAGGTTGTTGCTGCTGAACATATGGATTCACATAATAGTTGTTTCTATTGTTCTGGGAGTGTCCCATCTGCATGTAGTTACTGTTATTGCTGGCCGAACCTCCTCGTTGCTGACCTTGTTGCAGTTGGGTATTGGCTGAATAGCCTAAGTTTTTGGGCTGTTGCTGTTGTTGGAGAGGAGGCGGGTGGACATAGCTGGAGCTAGTGGAGTAGTTGAAGGGCGCCATCTGGGCTGCAGCCATAGAAGCCGCATACCCAACCTGGGGGTTCTGCAAATAGTTTATTGAAAAAAAACTATCGAAATTTTATATGTTGGTTACCTGATAGACTTGAGTGTTGGTGTAAGCGGGCTGGTTACCCGTGGCAGCATAGCCGTACTGGTAGAAGGGCTGACAAGCAGCAGTGGCTGGATGAGTGCCATAAGCGGTGCCAGTGTAGTCAGTCATATCCACTGCATACATCATTTGAGGGGCGGCTGTTGCTGAATAACCTCCATACATGCCTTCCATGGTCATCGGAGTAAAGGCGTTATTGGCTTTCTATAAATTGTTTTGAGGTTGTTAATAAGTTCAGACTCGTTATTTTCATGTTTAACAATATTTCATATAATGCATCTCCAAATAACCTTTTTTATTTCTGACTTAGAAAAAACACCAACTTATCCAGAGCTAGATTTTGCCAGACGATAACTGTACGTTGATTACTGTAGAATTTCTTATTTAATATACGAGAAATTTCACAGTTATCGACCTACAGTTATTATCCCAGTCAGATTTCGCACCGTAAATAACTATACGTTATTACTTATAAATGTACGTCACATATTAACTGTAGAATTTCTAGTATAATATACGAGAAATTCTACGGTTAATGATGTGGCAAAATCTGACTTAGAATAAGTGCTGTTTGGTGTGGAAGTCAGAAAAAACCATGGAACAAAAAGTATAAAAAGCAATTTTTTGGACAAAAGTTGAAGCTTTTTTGTTCACAGTCACTTTACAAATTTGTACAGCCAAAAAAGTTACTTGTCCGTTCTGGTGCCAAATTTGGGTTCCATCGTCTCGCTGATTGCTCCCAGCTGCTCCATCTTGTTGCATGTAGGATTGCAGAGTAATGGCCGAGCCGCTATTTTCCTTGTTAGCCACACCTGCAAGAAAACAAATTCTCCAAATATTTGCCAAAAAATTTATTATCTAAAAACCCCTGCCAGTATTGGATGCATAGCTGTTTCCATCCACTAGCATCATAGTATTATTGCCCAAGTTGTTGTCAGCGTCTTTGCTCAGAGAATTCTGCGTGGACCCACCTCTTTGCTGCTGCAGCTCCATAAACAACCAGAAATCAGGCTAAAATTGGTGGAAGTAAATAAAAAGTAGTAGCAGACATGCAAAAACTGTTTAATCTGATCTAATCTGCACCACTCCGCAAAATCAATAGACTGTAAAGTTGCCTAGAGTGTTGTTGTGCTATGCCAATGAATCGATCTGTTTTATATCAAATTGAACACAAACTCTAATTCTACGTCAAACAATATGAGCAAGCAACTAGTCATTTTTGGCACAACACTATTTTTGAATCTTCTTTTTATTGCAGTCAAGTTTGAAAGTTTGTTTTTGAGTCTTTGAAATTTGCTCTATTTTTGACCAAATTCGGTTAAAAAATCAAAATAATAGGCAAAAATAAGGATGTTTACAGGGTTTTTTGTATTCTGATTTTCCATCATTAAAAAATTTTTTTGTAGAGGTGATGAACCAGACAATTATCACTAATTGTGACAAATGTCACGCGACATTTGTTTTTTTTCGTTAACTGTATATGACAAAAATGACGTATGCAGTTAACGAAAAGGTGACAAATGTATAGTTGCCGATAAAATGCCTCCATCGGGTTTTGGGGCATGATTTTACCTTAAAATTGGATCCGGTCAGAGTATGACTCAGGGGTTTAACCTGACTAAATATAATTTTTTCTTATTCCAGATCTAAAATTAGTGTCTTTCCAATGAATAGCTAGTCTTAAAATCCTTAATATTTGATGCGACGATTCTACACTTCCGACCGCAGACCCCTGATTAGGGACGGTCAGGGAAGAGCTATATCTCACAACAGGTAGTTTTCAGCAACTCCTTTGGCTTACTTGATTAAATTTATCTTATCAACTTTAGTCTTGATCCAAATGAAGATCCTGTTTCCGGTAATCTTATCGTATGAGTCATAACATTTTTGGCTTTCAATTAGTTGATTAAGGTCTGGAAAGAGTGTCTTCAGCCTTGAACATACAAAATGCCCAACGTAGATTGTACAGAGAAAGGACAAGACTAATGCAGGAGGCAGTGGACGAACCGAGAGCCATTCCGTCTGGTGCCAATGCCCATACTTTGTCCGAAAAGTTTGAGAGTCTGGACTATGAAATTGTTGAGAATGAATTGGTTCGTTGATAAGTTACACAAATAATTTTTAAAAAATACTTACTTTTTTGCAGTATCGAGCAGCAGAGTCTGACAAAGAACATCAGGTAATTTCGCTAATAAGCTAAAAATGTCTCAAATATATATTTTTGTGGTTAAACAGTGGAGAAACAATGATTAAACAATGAAACATCCTCTCGGGTTTCAGGGCCGATTTTCTACTTCAAAGTTAATACCAGGGCTGGCTTTAATAGGTTTTCAATTGACTAGGGGGGTTTGAGGGCAAAATTTTCACCACAAAATCGGGTCCAGACAGGGCCCTGGACTCTGAAACTTGATAATCGAGTTTTCGTAAGATTTTTTTAAATTAAAAAAAAGCTAACAGTATCTTGATAGGCCACGGTGTGGTCGTGCCTTTGCCGTGTGAGTTGAAACTCAACCTGTCTTAGTTTTCTTTGCTCTAAGCTTCTCTAACCACTAAAATATTAGAGTTTTCGACCTTGGTTCCCAGACCTTTTTTGGCCCTATGTGATAATGGGGAGGGGGTGGTGTGTTTTCGCCTTGGTCCCCCTGTTGTTTTTTTGCCGATTTTTGCAAGAACATTTACAGTCGACCCTCGATATAACGCCACCCAAAAATTGACCAATTTGGTCAGCTTTGACTAAAATCTAGTCAAATGAACCCTCGATATAATGCCACTTGGGGGCCGGTCCCAAGGGGTGGCGTTATATCGAGGGTCGACTGTATTACCGATCTGCTCAACACCGTAAAATCAACAACAAAACTATGACTCATATATTTTCGACATCTGTTCATAAACTTTCTCTAGATAATTCCAATTCTTTGCCCGACAATTTTGGCGGAAGACGGGTTCTGAAATGTAGGAGGCGAGAAGCTTATGGCTTGTACCATATAACCGCCGTATTTTCTTTTTCATATTAGCCCAGAATCCTTCACATTTGTTTGTGTACACTCTCAAATTCATGCTCGCAATTCATGTTCAATCATCGTCCTAATTTTTTAAATAGTAAAAATACACTCTTATGTAACTAGTAAGAACCTGGCGAATGTCTTTTTATAAGAACAACAGGGGGAAGGGGACCAAGGCGGAAAAAACCCCATTATCATATAGGGCCCTTTTTGTCTAGACAAGTTGGTCTCTTCCTAAAGCTTATGCTTGAGCAAAAACATCAAAATACTTTTAATAAAGCAACTAAATTACGAAAAATTCTTCAAAACAAAAGTAGTAATAAATCTTTTCAGCAAAAGCTTTTCCGTCAATCAGTTGATCGATGGGTGGTCTGTTTCCTGATTGGAGTTTGCACTGCAATTGTGGCTGCATTCATCGACATCATGGTCTACTACAGTTCTAAGCTCAAATTTCATTTAATGATTAGTTCTTGTAAGTATCTTTTGTCTGAACCTAATTCATTATAGACACCACTTTATTTCGCAGTGGTGTCCGTGTGTGAACACCAAAGCATCGGAGACGCCGGCTGTATGTGGATTGTGCTAAGTGCATGGACTGTCTACAACTGCGTACTAGTGGCTGTGGCTGCTGCTCTGGTCTTATTTGTATCGCCAGCTGCAGCTGGTTCTGGAATCCCGCACATCAAATGCTTTCTGAATGGCATCCAAATCCCTGGAGTGGTCCGTCTAAAGACATTGTTCGTCAAGGCTGTTGGTGTGGCCTGTTCTGTGGGCGGTGGTCTAGCTGCTGGCAAAGTATACTTTTTTCAACCGATTAACAAAGTAATATAAAAAAATTAAGGAAGGACCAATGATTCACTCCGGAGCTGTGGTCGCCGCAGGGATTTCCCAAGGTATGAATTTTATGGTCTTAATTTTGCTCAGATTTTAATTTTTAGGGAGATGTCTGACCTTTCCTATGGACTTCCGCATCTTTCGATACTTCCGCAACGATCGGTTGGACAAAAATTATCTTCACAAAACATACCAATATTTCAGTGAAAAACGAGATTTTGTAAGTGCTGGAGCAGCTGCTGGAGTGAGTGCCGCTTTTGCATCGCCTATTGGAGGAGTGCTGTTCAGTTTGGAGGAAGGCGCCAGCTTCTGGAACCAGAGTCTTACTTGGAGAATGGTATCTTCTAGTTTTTCTAAAACAATATGCTTACAGTTTTAACCAATTTCAGTTCTTCTCGGCTATGATATCCACATTTACCCTGAATTGTTTCCTGAGTGTTTTCTACGGTCGCGCAGGCTACTTGTCGTGGGATGGACTTGCCAATTTTGGTGTTTTTGATGTCAGTTTTAGATTTTTCGATAGATTAAAAGGTAGAATAAAAGCTTAATCTTCAATTTCTAGAACAAATCAGCCTATGCTCTGTGGGAGTTACCCTTCTTCATGATCATTGGTATACTTGGGGGACTGCTAGGCAGCTTGTTTAACTACCTTAACGTGAAATTGTCCATATTCAGAAAGAAGTTGGTGGATTTCTTACAGTCTTCTCATCAAAGTTATCTTTTGAATTTGATTTAGCTACGTAAAAACCAGAAGACAAAAGTTCTTCGAATGCATTCTAGTGGCTGCAGCATCAGCCTTTACCGGTTTCATCACTCTGTTGTTTGTGGATGACTGCAAACCCATAGGGGTGGACCCTAATAGAACTGAAGTTACAAAGGTGTTTATAATTTGTGCTTATCTAAAATATCAACTTTTTGAATTTTAGCTATGGTGTCCCAAAGGAAAATACAGTGCTGTGGCAAATTTGTTTTTCCAAAATGTAATGTCAGTTAAAAGCTAATGCAATACATAAAATTATTGTACTTTTTTAGCCGGAAGAAAGTGTAAAGAGTCTTTTCCACAGTCCTATAAGTAAGTCATATAAAATTATTGATATTTATAAACAAACTGGAATTCTCGAAATACCTTTTTTCGAAGCTTGGAACCTCCTCCCACAAATGATCGAAAATACAATTTTAGACTCATTCCGAGCATCCACTCTTCTGATATTTGCTATTGAATATTTTGTGCTTACCCTCTGGACATATGGGTATGCCATTCTTTGATACGAATAAACTTTTTTTTATCACTTTAAAATTTCTAGTTTGTCGGTGCCGAGTGGAATATTCATTCCCTGCTTACTGACTGGAGCAGCTTGGGGTCGTTTGTTTGGCATTGGAGTGGAGTATTTGTTTCCTAATTTGGTAAACTTTTTTAAAATTATTTGCAATTCTCCAAAAATTGAAAAACTTTAGGCGGGTATTGATCCAGGAAAGTACGCCTTAGCCGGAGCGGCTGCTCAATTAGGTGGTGTGGTCAGGATGACTATCTCATTGACAGCAATTATAGTGGAAGCTACTAAAGATATCACTTTTGGTCTACCCATCATGTTGGTGTTGATGATTGCCAAATGGGTAGGCGACATCTTCAATGAGGTTAGCCAATTTATCTAATTAAACCACTCCGACTAATATACTGTATACAGTCAATTCCCGATTTTACGCCACCCCTAAAAGTTCCCTTCTATAGTCCGACACTTTTTTAACCCAATTTTTAGGGTCTTTTGTCGAAATCGGTTCGTCAGCCTTGGCAAATGGTAATTGCTATTTCACCATTAAGACCAGAGCTCCGAAACGCTTTCTATTTAAAGATTTGTACTTTATTTGGGGCTCCAAATCTTTAGAAATTCTGAGATTTTATGCCAAAATCTTTAATTTTGACGCTCAAAACTCAATAAGCACTAGATAAAATTGCACTTTTTGATCAAATTGTAATTTATTTAAAAGTTTGAGTTTTTAGCCCTGATTAAGACAGATGCCTCTCGATTTCATGCTATTTGTTTTTCAAAATAAGGTGGCGTAAAACCGAGATGTGCGGGTGTTAATGGTGAAATTGTTGTCTTTTGCAAAAATTACCGGTAAAGTCGTGACCCTTACAATATTGTTGACTAGGCTGACAAAAATAGCCTGAAAATTGTTTAAAAAAAGTGTTGGATCCTAGGCGGAAACGAACTTTTAGGGTTGCGTAAATCGAGAATTGACTGTATCACAGAAAAAATTGTTCTACCTCATATTGTATCAAAAATTGCAGGGCTTATATGACTCACACATAGCCTTGGCAGAAATACCTCTGTTAGGGTGGCATGCTCCCAAACTATCGAGAAATATCCTGGGTAGAAATGTGATGCGCAAAGATGTGGTCGCTCTAGAGCCAATTGAAAGTGTAGGTAGAATAGTGGAGATCCTCCGCTCCACAAAGCACCACGGCTTCCCTGTAGTCGACCAAATAGATGCGCCCACTACTGAGGCTCATTACCCCAATTATGGTCATTTGAAGGGTTTGATTCTGCGATCTCAATTGATTGTTCTGCTCAAGAAGAGGCACTTTTCCATCGATTATGAGGGCAGAACACCAGCTCCAGGGGCTCAGTCAGTGTCTTTGAAGGACTTTAGACAGGATTATCCAAGGTTTCATTGGTGTTTTGTGTCTTTAATAAAAAAATATATTTGCAGGTATGAAGGACCTATTTCTGAACTGGGACTGAGCAAGGAGGATGAGAAGTACTGGATCAACTTCAAAGCCTTCCAACACACATCCCCTCACAGGGTACCTTTGAATGTCTCCCTAGACTCCATATTTCGACTCTTCAGAGGTTTGGGACTTAGATTCTTGTTTGTGGTCAACGATGAGAACAAGGTGGGTTGCAGTTGAGAGTTATATAGTAGAAGATACTCAAAATTATATATTTTCAGTTGCGAGGTATAATAACACGTAAAGGTTGGTCTGTTTTTGGAATTTTTTTTAACTTAAATCCGGTTCCAGGCGAAGAAAGACAGCTAAATAACTATGATTTTAGTTGTTCAAAATTTTTATCGGCTTTCGCATCGCTTAGGCTCCTTCAACTTCGCCTTTGTCTTTCCGTTGTTTTTCAATTCGTGCTTAAGCGCTGGGTACCCCAAACATTTTTTCTTAGTTTTTTGTTTGGTAAAATGGCGTCCTAACCAAACACCACATGTTGGCCGAGCAAAATTAAAGGGAACGACATAAGAGAAATTTTACCTGTGTGTTTTCAACAGTCCCAATGTCGTGAATTCGTAATTACATAATCACTCAAATTTTGTCCTGAATCTTGGTTGAATTTTCAGTGGTTACGTATTTATAAATTGACAATTGGGTGTTTACGGCACTATTTTTAGGGGGGGGGATGTGTATACGGCAGTAGCGTCGAATTATCTAATATTTTGTTAACTTATCTTTTTGTCTGCAGATATTGCCCGATTCAAGGAGAGACGAGTAAAGAAGAAATATTTGGTTCACGAAGTCTACATATCTCACTTTCACAATTAAACCTACACACCTATTTTTTTCATTGTACCCTTGTTGTAAAAAGCCAGTAGTAACAGTGTAAATGCAACTCAACTGCTTGCTAGTCCACTTTTCTCCTACAATTTTACATATTCGAAATATTTATTAAAAATTGCATGTAAAATTTTGTGCTGCATATATTAGGTTGTTCACAAAGTCCGTAGATTAACCCAAATTTTACCAACTACATTGCAAACCCGATATTTATGTCCAATAATATTTTTTCGTGTTTACTATGTTTGCCATCATCAGATTTGAGAAAAAAATAAAAATTTTTCCGAAATTTTGCATTGGTCCCCTTACCTGTGAATTTTTTTGAATATCCGCCAAATTTTCAAATTCAAAATTTTCCTTTATTGACTTAAATGAAACCGTGCAATCATTCATAATGACTGCAAGATTATATTAAAGTCAATATATATTAGTAGGGTTGTCGAGACGAGGGCTCGAAATCGAGCTTTCGGCTGGAAGCTCGACTTTTTTTCGAGCCTCGAGCCGAGCCCTCGAAACTTTCGAGCTTCGAACTTCGAGCCGAGCCCTCGAAAGGCCGAGCCCTAGAGCCAAGCCCTAGCCCTCGGGCATCAGCGGGTACCCAAACCACCAGCAGGTACCCGAACAACAAATATGTATCCGAACAGCAAGAATACACCTGAACCACCAGCGGGAACCCTTACTAAGTATATTTAGTAGTCGGGGCTGATGCGCCATCGGCGCAGCGTGCCTTCTAGATGGGTTTGCTTATCAAAAAAAATTAATTGAAAATTGGTCCAAAAAGTGGCTTTTTGTACAAACCACAGGTTTACAAACCACCATGTTTTTTTTCGCAGTTTTTGGCTCGAAAATTTCGAGCTTCGAGCCGAGCCCTCGAAAAATTTTGAGCCGAGTCGAGCCGTCGAGCCGAGGACTCGAAAATTTTGAGGGCTCGACAACCCTATATATAAGTCATAAAAGGGAGAATTTGAATTTGAAAATTTGGCGGAAATTCAAAAAATGTTAAAAGGTAAGGGTGGACCAAGGCAATTTCGGAATTTTTTTTCTCAATCCCAAATTTGATGATGGCAAACATAGTGAACATGAAAAAATATTATTAGACATAAATATCAGATTTGCAGTGTAGTTGGTAAAAAATTGAGTTAAAGGGGGCAGGGGCTACGAACTTTGTGAACAACCCAATATATATTTATTTATATGTATGTCTTACTGGTTGCTATTGGGTTTGCATGCGGCCGGCTTTTCCTTCTGTTTTCGCCAAAGATTTGACCGATTTTTTCGCGATATACTTTTTTTGTCCCAGATTTACTTTCTTTGTCCTAAATTATATTCTTTTCGTCCCAACATTTTATTTTGTCTTGTTACCTATAATTTTCTGAGTTTGTTTACAAAGCGTGCAGCGTGCTTGCGATTCTAGTTTCTGACCAGATATCATTTTTCGCAACATCTTTGCAAAATTTAACACAAAAAGGCAAAAGTATGGACCAAATCAAAAAATAATTTTGTCTATAATTTTAATTTTTTGTTCTGCTTTTGTAAAAAATCTGGCACGAAATAATATCTTATCAGTAACTAGAATTGCACGGCTAGACGATGGTGTTATCATTTTGTAAAAAGGACCAGAAAATTAAAAAGAAAAAAAACTTGGGACAAAAAAAGATGATCTGGGACAAAAAAGAAGAATTTGGGACAAGAAAAGCATAACCCGAGTTTTTTTAGCTCTTCAAACCTCTAATATATTCAAACTTATTCCTTTTTAAAATGAGATATCAAACATACAAAAACTATACACATCGACCAGTTTGTAAAACAAGCAGGTTTTTCATTTTTGTTTATTTTATAAAGTTAAGCGGTACTTTTATACAGTCAAACCTGGGTTATCCGACACCCAAAGGGACCGCCCTTATGGTGTCGGATAAACGAGGTGTCGGTTAGACGAGGTGTCGGATGACTGGGGTGTAGGTTTACCAGGCCAACCAAATCGGGCTCATGGTGTCGGATAAAAGAGGGTGTCGGTTAATTGGGGTGTCGGATAACTGGGGTGTAGGTTTACCAGGCCAACCAAATCGGGCTCATGGTGTCGGATAAAAGAGGGTGTCGGTTAATGGGGTGTCGGATAACTGGGGTGTAGGTTTACCAGGCCAACCAAATCGGGCTCATGGTGTCGGATAAAAGAGGGTGTCGGTTAACTGGGGTGTCGGATGACAAAGGTTTGACTGTATTCACTCCACCCATCCAGCCAACCACAATTCCACACCACCACACTCTCCCCCACGATTAAAGAAGGACTTCTGAACATTTTTTGATTAAAAAATTTTGAATTTTGTCAAAAAATTTTGCCTCCAACCCCTCAGGGATAGAGGGTCATTTTAAGGTATTTTAGAGTCATTTTAGGGTAATTTATCACATTTTTCTTGCTGGAGCTGTGCAAAAAGACTTCTAAATGCATTTTTGATCAAGAGCCGTGCTTGGAACCATGTCTAAGGTATGTGGGTATGCACATCTCTAACACACCACTTCGGGTGCGCAGGGGGCTTGGTTGCTTGGAGTTGAGATGCGCACACCAACATACCATAGACACAAATCACTCGAAAGTGACTCTGCATAAAAACATATGCATACCAGAGTTTCTATATGTGGTAGGCCCCAGAAAGTAACAACCTGTTTAAAATCTATCATTTTTACCTTCATTCGACTCGAAAAATAATAAATTTGGTGAAAAGTACCCTAAAATCACCATCTACCGCTGAAAGGTGGGAGGCAAAATTTTTCGACAAAATTCAATTCTTTTATCAGAAACTGTTCAGAAATCCTTTTTTATCGTGTAGAGCATAAAAAATGAGTTCGTGAAGTGATTTTGGGTCACTTTTCAAAAAATCCGAGTATGGGGCGGGGGACTATAAAAGTGTTAGTTAATCATCTGAATTGAAAGAGGAAGAGGTTTTACTGCAAGGGCTTGCAGAATATAAAAATCTATGTCAAATCTTTGATAAAAAAAATGTGAAGAAAAAAAACTGGGTCTAAAAGCCGATCTTGTCCAATCCTAGTATATATACAGTCTACACTCGATAAACCGGCACCCCTGGGGACCAGCCTCGGGTGGTGGTTTATCGAGAGTGGACTGCATTGTAAAATAAATACTACTTTTACCTTTTTATTGTAAGAGAGAGTACTAATCAAGGGTTTTTTGAGCTCAATGATTATTTTTATCTACATTTGCTTCGAAAACGTCCAACCATTTCAAATGTTTTAGTTTCACCCACAAAATGTGGTCTCTAAAGCTCAGTTTTCTGATCTCAATTTTGTTTTGTGGCAGCACGAGTGGGCTGTCCGACTGGTCGATTCCTTTGGAATATTCTGTTGAAGGTCAGTTATTTGTTTATAATCTGTTTTTCAAAATTCTGAAAAAATGTACGGCCATATCCCTCGATGGGTATCGCTTTTCAAGTTTGGTCCCCCTGTTGTCTTTTGCCAAAGTTTTGCTAAAAAGAATTTGCAGCACGTTTTCGTAATTTCGCTGCAAATCATCTAAAGTTCGACTCTGTATAGCAAGCATAGTGGGGCGCCCGTACGCCGGGCCCGTCTCCGTCTCGTCCTGGACGGCGTCCGAAAAGTGGACGGCCGGAGGCGTGTGAAAAAGGAGGAAGACGGCCGGCTAACTGACGGCAAGATAGCGGCCGGACAGCCGACAGAGGGCGATCCAGGCAAGACCGCGAAGGATGGCATTATCATCAAAACTCATATGTGATCGGAATTTTTATTGATTTTTTCTTGAGTTGTTGAGTCCAATTTTTAATCATTTTTTCATAATTTTTAATTTTTTTTTGAATTCTATTGAAAAGACTGTGAGGGTGTATTTTGAAAGGCATTGTGGCAAGAATAATTGGTTCATATCCTTTATCCCGACCCCACCCTAATTTAAAAGGGTGCCGGGATACTGGAAAATAGCCTAAAAGTATGCAAATTGAACAAATTTTTGTCAGTGTGGTCCTACTGCACCAAGAAACTCTGGTATGCATGCATGTTTTATGCCGCCAAAAAGGCGAATCAACTTATTTGTGTCAAAATAAAAAAAGTTCAACAATCAAAACTTGGGTGGGGTCGGGATAAAGGATAAGAACCTAATAATTTGTGAATTTGTTAAGATAGGTTGATTTGTATTGAGATGATCATTGGTATTTTCGGTGTTTTCTTAAAACGCATTTTCGACCCAGTTTTCCAAGAAAATATCTAGTTGATTATTTTACACCAATATGCTATTTTTTTTCAAAATGCGTTTTGAGAAAATACCGTTGATAATCTATAATTTGTATGTGGCCACAGATTAAGATATAATTTGACCGAATTAAATATCGTTCGGGGTGGGCATTGGAGAAGCCTTATTGAAAGCGCGTTCAATTATAAGTTACAACAAGAAAAACATCCAATTAGGGTTGTCAAGGGTAGTCTTATTTTGACATGCCGACTAATTGCTGCGTTTAACAGCACTTTTTCAACAGGCTGTAAAATCTTCATTTTTGGTGTTTCAGAAATTCCGTTTGAACTATTTTGTAGATTTTGTCTATCTGCGTAAAACAGTTCAAAAACTTTTTCTGAGTTAATGCCAAAAATGAAGATTTTACAGCCTGTTGAAAAAGTGCTGTCAAACCCAGCAATTAGTCGGCATGTCGAAATAAGACTACCCTTGACAACTCTACTACATCCAATGACTACCCTACTACACCCAATAATTGTAACGGCAGTGCTATAGACGGCGGACGAGCGGCCACGAAGTAGCCGACCGTCGAGACGGACGGACGAATTTTTGAAAATCGGACGGCCGGCTGGACGACCGGTGAAAATCTCAAAAGATGGGGAGGGGGTGCCATCCAAAATTTCAAAAATGTGCCCCACCATGATAGCAACCAATGACTTTTTCGGACTAAAGGTGCAGCCAGAATGAGTGCAGGTGTTTTCATACCCTTTCATTCGGCAATGGCATTAATTTTGTTCCTTTTAAAAAAAAATAGCTTTGTGCTTGGTGTCACTTTGTGGATAGGAAGAAAAGAAGCGGAATAGAATACGAGCTATCAATAAAATACCGTATTTCCTCTAATAAGGCCCCCCTCAACTTTGAGGACCTATATCTCAGCCCAGAGTCAATTTTTTGCAAAGCTGTTTATTGCGTTTTCTTAACTTCCACGAGCTCTACGGATTCCGCTTTTTGGATTTTTAATTTTCACCTAAAAATCTTGAGATTGACTCCAAATTTTTCAGATTTTCGGAAAGTTGAAAAATAAGGCGAGAGAGGAAATACAATTAGTCGGCATGTCGAGCCCTACAACAGTCTAGTTCCAAAACCGAAAAGCCTTCCTATAAGATTAGAAGTGGAAAATTGGAAAGTAGTAACCTCCCAATAAGCTCTTTTAGAGGAAATACGGTACCTTTTGCTTTAAACATAAATATAAATGAATAACATTCACGACAAAAAAGAAAATTTTGCGCAAAAACCTATAAAAAAACAATAGGGGGGACCAAGCTCAAAAATCGTTACCCATTGAGGGATATGGCCAAATGTACTTTAAGGCTCTCAATTCCAATCCCTTGGAAGCATTCAAATCCGCAAAATGATGGATGGCAACTATAGTGGCGAGTTCACTTCACCACCAAAAAACTTGGAAACCAGTTTGAGGACTGCCCTACAACAGTCTGGTTCCAAAACCGAAAAGCCTTCCTATAAGATTAGAAGTGGGAAATTGGAAAGTAGTAACCTCCCAGTAAGCTCTTGAGAATTAAAATAAAACAAAAGTCTTCAAAGAACACTAAAATTTCAGTGCCTTTTCCTTATGTCCAACTTGTCACATGAGGTAGCGCTGACCCTGGATCCAGAGCGTCAGTTTCTGCACTCCATCACCGTTTTTCCAGGCAATCTGTACGACATAAGTCAAGCAGAAGCAGCTGCAAAGTGTGAGCATTTGAGTAGTGCAGCTCCAATGAGACTGTCCATGCATATCACTGTCAACTCCATTGGAGAGCTGCCTGGGTAACAGAGCTTGCTATACACAATTTTTCTTTATTTGCGATTTTTGTATTTAGACCTGACACTGCATCCTACCTGCAAAGAATAGAGGATGACAAAAAGTCCAGACAACATGGCGCTACTCAGGATAACAGATCTTTCTTGGCCAAATATGTTAGTTTTGTAACAATTATTGACCCCAAATTGAGTTATTCTTTTTTTTGTCCCAATTTTACTTCTTTTTCTCCCAGATTTTTCATTTGTCTTTTTTTGATAATTTTCTGACCTTTTTTTCAAAGTGGTAACACCATCATGTAGCCCTGCGATTCTAGTTTCCAACGAAGTGTGATTTTGTGCAGGTTCTGTTGAAAATTAAAAAATTAAAAGCATGGATCACGTAAAAAAAATAATTTGGTTCATACTTTCAATTTTTTATTTTTAAGAGATCTTGCACGAAATTATACGTGGTTAGAAACTAGAATCTCACGGCTACACAATGGTGTTACAGTCAAACCTCGGTTATCCGGCACTCCAGTTATCCGGCACCCTCGGTTATCCGGCACCTTAGATATACTTCATTTGGCTGAGATTGGCTTATTCTCTGTCAACTGACACTCCAGTTATCCGGCACCTTAGATATACTTCATTTGGCTGAGATTGGCTTATTCTCTGTCAACTGACACTCAGTTATCCGGCACCCTCGGTTATCCGGCACCCTAGATATACTTCATTTGGCTGAGATTGGCTTATTCTCTGTCAACTGACACTCCAGTTATCCGGCACCCTCGGTTATCCGGCACCCTAGATATACTTCATTTGGCTGAGATTGGCTTATTCTCTGTCAACTGACACTCCAGTTATCCGGCACCCTTGGTTATCCAGCACCTCAGATATACTTCATTTGGCTGAGATTGGCTTATTCTCTGTCAACTGACACTCCAGTTATCCGGCACCCTTGGTTATCCAGCACCTCAGATATACTTCATTTGGCTGAGATTGGCTTATTCTCTGTCAACTGACATTCCAGTTATCGGGCACCTCGTTTATCCGGCACCCTGAGGCCGGTCCCCCAGGGGTGCCGGATAAGAGGTTTGACTGTATTACTTTGAAAGAAAAGAAAATGAAAAAATCAGAAATTTAAAGAATGAAAGTCAAAAAAATATGGGACCAAAAATGGTAAATTTGGGACAAAAAATGTATAACCCCATAAAATTGTGGTGTAGTCGCCTGTCCATGCAAGACCACCTTCTGAAGTTTGACCCACAGCTGTGTCAAACACTTTTTGGCTTATTTTGCCGAATGTGTTTTGTCAGCCTAGTCCGAAAAATGGCAAGGGTTCCGATTCCACCGTTTCTGGTCCATCGTTTCTGGGAATGATCACAGTTTTACCAAAAAAATCCGAGGCTATCGATATATAAGACCACGACTTTTAAAAATTCTTGGTCTTATATCGACAGCCACGGGTCCTACTGGTGAAAGCTTCAAATTTTTCGAAAACGATGTTTTAAATCAACATCTTTGTAATTTTTTGGACTAGACTGACGAATAACGTTCAGCGACAGTCGCCAAAAGAGTGTCAGACCCAGCTGGCTGTCGAACCTGAGGGGCGACTGTATCTAAAACTGCATCTAAATTCGTGCGATCCAGTGCCTAAAAGGAAGCTGGAATCAGGGATGTCCAAAATATTCCGTTTTCCGAAATTTCAAAACCATTCCGAATAAGGCTGATTTCTTGAAACATCCAGCACTAGCCTAAAAAATACTTTTATGAGAAAAATTTAGGGAGAGGAGTTGGATAGTGATTTTGATGAGTTGGAAGATGAAGTAGATTTAATTGAAGAAGACATCCGTTTGCTAAAAGAATTTATAGACTTTTTCGAACAACTCGAAAACTGAAACTAAAAAAATGAAAATGAATAAAATGAAACAATAAGGATTGTTTCAGTGGATGTACATAGTGCCAGTGGTCATTTTCATGGTCGTCTCAAATGCTTTCCAAGGAGATCAACCGCAAGGAGAATAATATTTATCTGTGATTATTTATTTACCTTTCTTTTTTTATCTAGCTGTTGTTGTTTTGCTGTTGTGTATGTGTGGACAATAAAGTTTTGTTTGTTTTTGCTAAAATTAGGTTAAATATACAAACAACCTATTCTGCAATTTATTTACGCACAAAAATTTATTTTGTCGCAAAAAACACTTTTTTGGCTTAAATTTACTTTTTTCGGACCAAATTTTCAGTCAAACCTCTGCATTATGTACAGTCGACTCTCCATAACGGACTCCCTCCATAACAAACAAAAAATTTGGCCGATTTGATTAGAGTTAGTATAATTTGACTTAAATAGACGCTCTACGTAACGGACGCTCTCTATAACGGACAAAAAAGTCGGTCCCTTCGGGTCCGTTATGGAGAGCGTCGACTGTACACCAAAAAAGTCTGGAATCCGACACTTTTTTAGCCCATATTTTGATCTCTTTTGATAGTTGTTTTTCGGTGGTTTAGTCTCGCAAGGATTCCGATTTTAACCAAAAAAAAATTCCAAAAACTTAAAATTTTTTTACTTCTAAAAAAAGCAAAAGGTTGATGTAGTGCACCCCATATTTTCAAAAAGGGGTACACTACAGAGTGTTTAAAAATTTTCTGACACTTTTTAACGGTGATAACTTTTTTTGCAGATCGAATTTTGACATTCTGCAAACGCAGATCAACTCAGTTTTTGATGGCAATAGTTTGGTATATTAAGTCAAAAACACGGCTTTTGCTTGGTTCCCCTGTGGTTTGGGTCCTGGTGTGTATATGGCCTCTGGATGGGTAAGATCTAATGACCAAATAAAAATCGTTTTTGAATTTATATACCAAAAAATTGCTATCGAAAACTGGGTCGATCTGCGTTCACAGAAATTCGACCTGCAGAAAAAGTCGTGGTGCGCAGAACAGATAAATTTATCTGAACCGATAAATTTATCTGTTAGATAAAAATACCGATCTATTTCATCTGACAAATAAAATTTATCTACCACAAACAATTTTATTTATATATATATATTCATCGGAAAATTAAAAAATGGGTTTCATTATGAAAAATATTTCAGTACAATGGGAATGAAAATGTTTGATGGGTTTCCAAAATTGAATTTAGTATCCCCGAAATTTTATTTTGGAAACCTATCAAACATTTTCATTCCAATTGTTGTAATAAATTTATCATAATGAAGCCCATTTTTTAATTTTCCCGATAAATATATAAAAAAAGTAAAATTTTATCTGACCGATAACATCGATTGCTGTATCATCTGATCGGTTCATATACCGTATTTCCTCTAATAGAAGGACATGCTCTATTTGAAGGACATGCTCTAATAGAAGGACACCCTCTGAGGGGGGTTGAAAAATAGAAGGACATGCTCTAATAGAAGGACATGCTCTAATAGAAGGACATGCTTTAATAGAAGCATATATACTGTTACATGTTAGCCAAAACACATTCAAAACAGCGCCAAATTAATCGTGCAAAAAAAGCATAATTGATGCAAGCGCGGAACGAGAAGAAACTGGCATCTCTCTTGGAAGAAATTGATCTTGAAGAAGACCAAGAGAATGCAGAATACGAAAGTGATCTTTCTGTGGAATGTTAAATTTTTGTTACAATTTTTTGTAAATAAAGCTTTTCAAAAGTAAATTTTGGTTGAAAAATAGAAGGACATGCTCTATTTGAAGGACATGCTCTAATAGAAAGACACCCTCCGAGGGGGGTCGAAAAATAGAAGGACATGTCCTTCTATTAGAGGAAATACGGTAAATTTATCTGTCCTGCGAACTACAGAAAAAGTATATAGATATCCCTCCATATAGAGGTTTTTTTTTTCGAAAAAAAGAATATGCAGTAGCCACTCGTTATAACGACGCTCGATATGACGTCCTGCTTGATATAACGCCCCGATATATTTTTTTGGTTGGTTTGAACAAAATTTGGCTAAACCGACGCTCGATATAACGTCCTATTTTGGCCGGCCCCGCCTGCGAAAGTACCGCTCGTTATAACGGCTTTAGTGAAGTTGACTTTTTTCGAGAATCGTGACCAACGATAAGAAGCTACGCGCAGAGCTTATGAACCATACGGACGGTCAGTAAGTATTTGGAAGATAAATTCTGCTAAAACTACTCTTGATGTAACGATTCTCGTCATAACGACCCGGAGTTAGTTGTTCTTTTTAAAAGACGTTATAACTAGAGTAATCTGTATTAGTAAAAAAAGGATTTGCACAAAAACTCTATATAATGTCCGCTCGTTATAGCGCCTCATTTCAACTGGTCCCTTGAGGGACTTCATAATAGATTCAACTGCAGTGGGTTTTCAAAAACGATTGGCAGAACCGAAATCCTTGCAATATTTACCACCAGACAGTCAAAACAGAACTGGCAAAAAATTTTAAAAATCGGGGTGGAAAAAGCGTCAGATCCGAGACGGGAACGACAGTGCATGACGAAGGTAACCAAAATTTTGCGAAATCTAAAATGGGAGCTTGGTCCTCTAACAAATTTTTTTTGTAATAATCATACTTCGCGCATTTTCAAGAGCGGTTCTTTTGGTTCAGTCTGCATGAATCTTCTTTGGCAAAACTTTTTTTCACAAAAATGTAGGAAATAAAAACATCCCAATTTTTTAGGAATAAAACCAAAGGCAGGTATTTGAAAATAATATGTACAAAAAATTACCACAGCAAAACTCTTTGAGTGATTAACCCCAGGTGTGTGTATGTGTATTTGTGTAATCGATCACCTGTATGTTTGTGTGTATTAATACTGGCGATGCCGTTGCCCCAACCACCGCCACAGCCCCCCCAACCCCTGCCCACTCCAGAAGAAGATCATATCAGTGGCTGAACAACCCTTTTAATAAAGAAGAATATTAATTGTGCTTGTTCACTAGTGGTAAATAATATTATATATATATATTCAAGGCTGTTTCTCTCATATTATTGGATTATGCGCAATTCCTAACACATCTTATTTCCTCTCCATTTTCACACAAACAAACCTAGTAGCATTTTATTGCCCTTTTGCACGGCCAATTCCCCTGGCTTTTTGTGGGCTGGTCACCCAAAAAGCAGTGTCCTGTCCACTTTCCTCTTCCTCTTTTTATTTTAGTTGCTCTACCAAATATAAAATTAATGGGCTTTTTAGGACAAAAGACGTTTTTGTTTCTGCTTTTCACAATTTAAAAAAAATAAATAAATATCTTTGAAAAAACCTTTTCTGTTACTAGAAAAATCTAGAGTCTTGAATAATTGAGCCGGCAACCAGATAAAACGAAATCAAAACCATTTTGTCAGATCATTTTGTCACCCGATAAAATACAAGGTACTTGTGCTGTTTGCCCCACCCATATTTTGTTAAAATTCATATTCTTATTTTTTTTCAGTTGATTTATTTACTAATTATTTTTTCAAGTATATTTTTAGACAATGGAAAAACTTCGTAGTTTCAATCTCGGGAATTTATATGAAAAGATCTTGAACTGGACCGATTCGGAATTTATCGAGTGGCTGCAAAAACCTGAAGTTGCTTCATTCAAGTAGAACATATGACTTGAATATACGTGATTACAAACAGCACAAGTACCAAATATAATCCAAAAACATTTGTCGCGCCAGAGAATAATTTTTTTTACTATTTGTCGTGCTACAATGCAACAAATTAAATCATTTTTGTCTCAAGTGAAATTTGGAGCTCAATTTTAAATTAAATTTGAAGATGCGCATGTTAATCGCCTACGCTAACCATGAACACCTAGATGACCACCTCGAAAAACCCCCTAAAAACCCAAAAAGAGCAAAATTTGTTGCATTGTCGTGCGACAAAATAGTTTTGATGTAGCTTTGTCTGGTTGCCAATTAAGCTCCCTTTAAAGGGGGTGGGTGAGGCCACTTACAGTAGCGCTCATAAAGAATAGGACACGAATTTTTTGCGACAATTTTTTTAAAGAAGCATGTATTTCTGCTTTATTTGATTTTAAAGTACGGTTTGCTTTGCTACAGTTTTGTAGAACTTTTCTTGCTCTTTCTTATAGCTGTGACAGTTATGCAAATTATTAAAAACTGTTCTGCACAATATTCCATTTCATTAGAGAGTGCATATATGGAGGTGCTCAAAAAAAATGGAACAAGACTTAATACCAACAGTTGGTACTTATTTTAAAATTTTTTTCATCAGTTATTTTTCATTTAATTTTAAAGCAATTTTTCTTAGCTACAATTTGGTAGGTCAAGTTCTTCTTTTAGATCATTCTGGGAAAAGTTGTGACCATAAACGTCAAAGTGTCGAGTTCTAGTCAAAATCAAAGTAAAACTAAGGAAAATGGTATTTTGACCGCATAAACAGTGGCTTTTCTCAAAAAATTGTGTATCGAACGTTTCCATTTAATGCATCATTCAAAAGCTCTTTAATTTCCCTGCAAAATGACATGTCGAACGTCTTATTAGAACGACTTATTAGAAAGGGCTGAAGTACAGACGGCTAAACTCTCGCAAACCAAACCGCAGCTTAGAATCAAATAAAGCAGAAATATATGTTTCTTTAAAAAAATCGTCGCAAAAAAATTCGTGTTCTATTCTTTACGTGCACTACTTTAAACTTGGTAAATTTGGTACTAAATTTGGTATTTGGTAAAAATTTAACATCGGTGGCGTAGTGGATATGCGTCTGTGTTTTATTGCCCAAATGCGCAGGTTCGACCCCACGTGGTGGCAATCATGTTATTTTGGCTTGTTTGACCAATGTATAAATTATACAGGGGTAATTTGGGTCGCTGATTCCAAATCTGTAAATATAAAAGTAGAGTTACTTTTAAGAATTCATCAAACAAGCCAAAACAACTGAATTGCACGCATTCGGGGTCGACCTGCGCACCGTTTTGGGCCATAAAACACAAACGCTTATCCACTGCGCCACCGATGTTGTATTTTCTGGTGAAAGTTGCTTCCCCTTTGCCATTTCAATAGACTACCTTTTTGTCTTTGAGAGCCTATGTCTCAGCGCATAGCAAGTATCTCAGATTACTGTTTATTAATTTGCTTGACTCACACACTCTCTTTGCTTTGTTTTTCAGCCCATACTGAGTTGGTTTGCGAAAAATGTGAGACGTGCCACAAAAATTTTTTTCGTAGCATATTTCGGCCTTTTTGTGGCATCCCATTTTTAGTGGCAGACATAGTCTTTTTCGTCGCATATTTCAGCCCAACCAAAATCAATATATGCCTTTATTTTTGCGCCTAGGATTTTGCATCAGTTACCAAAAATACGTTGAATCAATAATTTGAATTTTTTTTGATAAATCGAAGTTATAGAAAAACTGGCTTTATTGAACAATGGGTATTTTTTTATTTGTGGTCAGGTGCAGGGTAGACTAGAATGCAAGTATGAAAAATCAGGCGGCTTTCTGGAAAAGCGTGAAAGATAAGTAATTTCCAACTCCCGACATGTCTGACAGGATAAATTCTGTTTTCAATCCTAAAAAACATCTGTTCATCTGTTTTGATCCCAAAAACAAGTTAGTGTAGTGAATTAGTGTAGCAGTAAGGGTCAGTTCTGCTGGATAATAATATCTCCTAGTTTGTTTGTATTACTCCCCTTTCCCCTATATGGTTTGCTTGCACACCTTTGAATGACCGCTTCTGCTCCTCTCTTCTGCACATACATTCCACTACAACAACCAGGAGCGCAAGGATCAATGGAGTATTTGTTGCTTTAGTACATTATTCATCCCCTATCTTTTTTCCATATTTTGAAAATTTAATGCAAAATTAGACAATAATTTAATTTTATTCAAAAAATTTAGTAGTTTTGACAGGCCCCTTGACTTGCCCAGCGTGAGTTTAGTTCTAGGGCGAAATCCTGCATTGAAGCCCGACTAGAATTTTATTATCGCTAGAAAATTGCTAGAAAATTAGCTTAAAAGACCATAGCCATCACCGGCAATGACAATTCCACACGTTTAAATGCGCGCGGGGCACTATTTTTATTCGGAAAATGTTTTTACAGTCTAGTCTCGTTTATCGACACCCCCTCAAGTTCGTTCCCACCTAGGGTCCGACACTTTTTTTAAGCCAATTTTAAAAATTTTTTTCCAGTTGTCTTTGGTTGTTTTAGTCCGAAATATCGTAAGGATTTCGATTTTGCCGATCGTTTTTCCCAAATCCTTTTACGTTGCCATAAAGACCCACGGCTCTCGTTTTTCTGACACCTGATTTTTAAAAAGAGGTGTCAGATAAACGAGAGACGCGGGTCTTTATGGCAACGTAAAAGGATTTGGGAAAAACGATCGGCAAATTCGAAATCCTTACGATATTTCGGACTGAACTGACCAAAGACAACTGGCAAAAGGCTTCAAAAATCGAGTTAAAAAAAGTGTCGGACCCTAGGCGGGAACGAACTTGAGGGGGTGGACTAGACTGTAACATTATTTTTTATTACGTTAAATTATTTTTTTTGAATTGTTAATTGTTTGTAGGCTAAAATAAACAATTGATTAGAAGTTAAGGCGCATACACAAGGAGGCTGTTTGAATCAGACTACTCATTAAGAATCTCGGAAACAGAATCCTCGCTTTTTTTTACTTTTTTCCCAAAATTATTTAGTTGGTGTGGCTTTTTTATTTTCCAGTTCTTTATGTAGCTTCTGACATCATATAGTTGAGGTTAAGGGCTACCAAATGAGCTATTGACTGAGTAAATATTGCTTCAAAAACTCAGATTAAATTTTAAGAATCCGTCTAAGAATCCTAACTCGCATTCGAGTGCAGATGCTTGAGCGGATTCTTTCTTTTTTATTTCAGTTTTTCAAACAAAATCTACTTTATCAATGACTCATCTGGTAGCCTTGAATCTTAACTACAATATGGCACCAACAGAATAATTTTGAAAAAAATTAAAATTTATGTGGCTCATTTCCGTGTGACAAATCTGATTTAGCATCCGCAAACAGCCTCCTCATTGTGTTTGTGCCTTTACTTGGTGGTGGTGAAACAATGGCAGGCTTCCACTGTTTATTGTGAAAAATATATTAGACGATTTGGAATAAAAATGTTTGATAGTTTTCCAAAATAAGATGTTGGAGATACTAAATTCAATTTTGGAAACCTATCAAACATTTTTATTCCAATTGTTCTAATTAACTTTTTATAACGAAACTCATTTTTTATTTTCCCGATGAATATACAAGAAACTAATTTTATCCAGCACCTAAATTTTAGGGTGGTATTTTTTTTGCCCGTTAAATTTTTTTTCTGCACGTTAATTCGTGTTGCGCATTAAATATTCTTTTTTGCCCATAATTTCCTTTTCCTCATCACTCTATTGCAAGTGTCTTTGGTTTAGGTTGTAAACAGGGGGGACCAAGGCAGTTTTTTTACGTTTTTTCGTAATTTTTTATATTGTGTCCGAACCACCCAAAACCACCCGAAACACCTAAAAATACACAAATCACCCGAAAAAACATGTGTTAGCCATTTTGTTCGCAGTTTTTGTTGCTGTCAAAAAAACTTTTTAAATTCGTGCATTTTGAAAAATTTTGCGGGAATTTAAATTTTTTAGTCTGAACCAACCAAATCATGTGGTCGAAAACTTGGAGCAAAATTTTTTTTTACTTTTTCGGGTTCCAAAACCTGTTTTCTGGACTAACTCGGGCGTGCTGAAAATGGTTTGACAGTGGTAAAATGTCGTTTTGAAGGATATTTTTTGAGTTTTGGTAAATAATTGATTTTACCAAAACTGGATTTTACCGAAACTCAAAAAATACCCTACAAAATGGCATTTTACCACTGTCAAACCATCTTCAGCATGCCCGAGTTAGTCCAGAAAACAGGTTTTGGAACCCGAAAATGTAATTTTTTTTTGCTAAAGTTGTACAATCGTTTAAATAAAATCGGCAAAACGTCCACGCACCTAACAGACTACATAGATCAACGGCAAAAAGAAAGAATATTTAATGGGCAATTTCTAGAATTTATCAGGCAAATACAAATCAGCGGGCAGAAAAAAAATATAATCCTAAATTTTATCTATCACATAAAATCGATCGGTATTTTATCTGTTCTGCACACTAGGGTGGCAGCCGACCAGCGTTGATAGCCGGCTCTGCTTCTTTGATGGTTTAATTATTAGTTCACTAAAAAATCATGGAGAATATTTTCGCACAATAAAGATAGTTTCCCACGCGCATTCAAACGTGTGAAATTGTCATTGCCGACGACGGGCATGGTCCTTTAAGAAAACAGATCTAAGTTGTAGGAAAAAATCTGCGTGTGTGCTTTTTTGTCTTTTCCTCTTTAAAAAAATTATCTTTTGACAAATTTAAGGTCATCATCATTTAAAAGAGAAAAGGGACACTACACACAAAGATACTCTTCCTATTTCCGGTTCTTTTATTATTTTTTTCTTCTCTAATTTTCTAACAGACACACACTTTAAATATTTGGCTGCATACTTTTCTTATCAATTTTTGCCTAGAGTGTATGCGTTTCTTATGTTTTTCAGTCAAATAATTTGTTTTTCTGATTTAAAAAATCTTAAACTTTAAAAAATCTTAGATTTATATATTGTTTTACAGAACAAATTTATGACATTTATGCAGGGCTCCCAAATGTCCTCATTAATAAGATTTATCGGCGCTACCGGAGTATACCCCCCAAATGAAATTTTTTTTCAAAATTTCACGTTGAAATCTTATTTTCGGTGGTCAAAAGAGCAATAAGCACTGGATAAAATGCCATTTTCCCCGATATGCCCTAAATATCCTTATTTTCAAAATTTTGATTTGGGAGCCCTGCATTTATGCTATTACGTAGCCCTAAATCTTGGCTTTCTAATGAGCTATAACACTCAACTGTAAAATTTCAAATATTAAGAGATTTACGTACTACAAGAAAGTTAGTTTTCGGTCCAGGTCAAATTCGGTCAAATTCATAAATCTCTTAATTTTGTATATTTTATAACTTGAACTTTTAGCTCACTACATGATGGTGTAAAAATTTAAAAAAGGTAGAAAAGTCAATTTTAAAATTAAGTGGCGAATTTGAGACAAAAAAGGCTGGAAATTTACAATAAAAAAGCAGGCGTTTTTTCACCCATTTGTTCCAAACAGTGCTGGGCATTTCCAAATTTTCCTTCTTGGCTCCTGGCTTCAAAATTTTTGCTCGTACTCTTGCCCTTGGCTCGGAGCGGAGAATCTCGGAGCCAAGAGCAGAGAATCGCCCGGCGCTCGTTCCAAAATGCCAGCGATTCATTTTTCAGGCAAAAATATCTAATCTTAACAAGTGCAATTTTCATTTCCACATCAACCTAATAAATCAAAAAAATGCAAAAACAAAGGAACTAGGCCAAACTAAAGGCCCTATAGATAACAAAAAGAACCCTAATCAATTAAACAAACCAACAAAAAAAGGAGTTAGTATCCCTTCTTTTGTTTCTTATACATTTGCCCATTCCAAACACCACCCTAAACATCAGTTACAACCGTTTGCTTGTACATCCATGTACACACAGCAAAATTAGAATTAGTCATGATATTTTCGCAGCACCAACCAGAATTTCCAACCCCAATTTCCTTATTTTTCCCAAAATTTAGTAAATTTATCTGCAAATGAACAGCTTGGTGCAAAATATTTATGTTTATTCCCCAGATTTATTCTTCGCCTTTTTATAGCGGCGCTGCCACCGCTTGCGACTGAATCATCTTGTTTTGTGTATACCTTTGAACAAATTCTCCAGCTGCTAAATTCTTCTTCTTTTTCCGACGTTCCTCCATTCTAAAAGAGGAAGGAGGAGAGGAGCAGGACAGACAACCAGAAGAAGATATTAGAGGGGCAAATGAACTGAGAAAATTATCCAGCCTCTATTGTCCATGGCGTCAGCAACATCCATACACCCCCACATCACTTGTTTGGATTCGGTGAGCAAATTTATAGGGGGTTGCCCTATTAGAATGCTCGATTAATTCTTCTTCTTATTCTTTATTTGCAGAATGGAGATGGGAAGAGCAACAAAACTGATCTTTCCTCATTTCAACAACACCAGGAATCTGCAGTAAAGCATTTGCACAAGACTGTGGTCACTCTAAACAACAACACTAGTTATTCTCCAGGTAATTAGTGCTTTGAGATGGCTATTTAGTTACCATATTTTTTCTGCTTAAGCCCTTCCTGTTAGAGCCCCCGGCTGTAGTGCCGAATCCAGTGCATTTTTGCCTTGGTCCCCTGTTTTTTTTTCTGTATTCTGATTAGTCACAGGGTATGCCAGCGTAGGTTAGGACAGACTTCAATATTCTTCGCAAACTACACAATAGTATGAAAAACATGCTTGAGTTCGTCCTAAATAAGCTGGCCTATACTATCACAAGCCAAAAAGATTACAGGCAGAAAAATAGACTGGATTTAGCACTAGGGCTGAGCCGCTCCTAATGAAGCCTGCACATGGAAGAGAGTTTAAAAGTAGAGCTCTTGCCTCTAATAGATCACCCCCCCCCTCCCTTTTTGTTGGTGTATTTTTCAGTGAAAATTTTACTTAAATGTAAATATCCACGATCTCAACAAACAGCTTTACTTTATTTTACAGTCGACTCTCGTTATATCATCTATGACCTAACCTATAGCCTTAATTGCCATCCAAGTGGTCAGGGTATTGACCTACCTTTCTCGAGGTGTACCTAGCAAACTTGGAGTTAACATACCTTTCAGGTGGGTCACTTATACATCTTAAGTTCCACCCACTTTCTAGGTGGGCCACTGACCGACCTGGAAACTGGTCCCTTATCCAGCTCTTTTAAATGAACCCCATATATATAAATGGATTTTGGGATGTCGTGACGCTTGAACGTTAGCCTTCAAATGTCGAATGATCTAAAGGAGGGCTTTATTGGGGGAGAGTCAACTGTATCTATTTTAGGCTATTCAGAAAGCTAAATAGCCTTTTTTGCTGATGGTCATTCAAAATTTTCACCGAACCCAGCAAGCCTGGCAGTTTATTATAAAGAACACAACCCCCTACCCTCCACTATAATATAAAACCCGGGGATCTATTAGAAAAAAACACGTCATTGATTATGATTTGGTTTCAGTGAAACAATCCGCCAGTTTCCCAAGCCTGAGCTCGTTAGCAAAACCTCTGAGCAAGGGTGTTTCGTTTTCGAAATTCTGTGTGCAGATTTATTCGGACGGTGATGAACAACAGACAATGACCCCTTGTTTGGTTGTAAATCCTGATCCTGTTGCTACTTCTACTGACGACAAAGGTTGGTCCATATCAAAAAAAAACCTTTTAACCATTAATAAAAAATTTCAAAAAAACTAGTGAATGGGTAAAACTGTGAAATTACCAAAAAAAGCCGAGAGATTTCAATTATTTTTTTTTAAATTAAAATAATTTTATTAAAACCGCTGAAATCGCTAAAATAATAGTTGATTTGGAAACTTAACTATTCGCTAAAATTCACTAAAAAATTCGCTAAAATTTTCGCTAAAAAGGCTAAAATTTTGGGTTGTTCAATAAGTTTGCTTAATTTCCCCCTTTTTGGCAGAATTTTCAAATTCTGATATTTAAGACTCACATTATTTTGGTCGGTTTACTCATGAAAAAGTCATAATCGGCAAAAAAAATTGCAAAATTTGACTTTTTGCCTTGGTCCCCCCTGTGGTTCAAAAAATTGCAAATGTTCAAATTCCCGCCAAAACGAAATTTAGCATTTTATTTGGCACAATAGCGAGAATGCTACGCATGAGTGAATAAATACGCAAATAAAAAACGATAAAACGCGAAATTTCGTTTGGGCGGGAATTTGAACATTTTCAATTTTTTGGAACAAGGCAAAAAAAGCCAAATTTTTGTGATTTTTTTTTGTCGATTTTATTACTTTTTCATGAGTAAACCGACCAAAATAATGTGATTCTGCAAAAAAAGTTGAAAATAACCGAACTTATTGAACAAGCCAATATTCGCTAAAATTCGCTAAAATTTTTAGCAAAATTTTAGCGAATTTTAGCGAATAGTCCCAAATCAACTATTATTTTAGCGGCTTTTAGCGGTTTGGACAACCATGATTTTGCAGCGCCAAAAAAATTAACATCATTAGCTATACAAAGGCTTTGTTGTTGTAAAAACCATAACTGCTTTTACTTGTTTCTTTTGTTTTTCCTCATGCTCTGGAGTAGCAGGACCCACTTCAAAGTGGTCATTTTCAGGCCAGAAAGTATAGTTCCAACTAGTTTCAGACATATCCTATTCCAAAACCATTTCCACCTTTATTTTTGCTTCTTTTAGTTTTTTTCGTTGTTATGTTTTCCTATTGTTAAACAACTTACAAACTAACTTAAGTTCATTCCCGTCTAGAATCCGACACTTTCTCGACCCAATTTTTTGTGCCTTGTACTACAGTCGAACCTCTCTATAAGACCACCCTCGCTATAAGACCACTTAAAAAAATTTTGGTTGGCCACGTTGGCAAAGAAAACCCACAAAGTTTACCCTCGCTATAAGACCACCCCGGCTATAAGACCACTTAGGGCAGGTCCCCAGGGATGGTCTTATAGAGAGGTTCGACTGTAATCCTGTTTTGATAGTCTGGTCAAAAATATTGCAAGGATTCCAATTCCGCAAAAGAAAAAAATGTTCGACTTTGAAAAGGCAAAAACCGTAAGGCTTTTTGAAAATATGGTTACGTTTATCGGGGTTCTTGCCTTTTTAAGGTCAAAAGTGTTTTTCTTTTGCTAAAACAATCGGCAAAATTGGAATCCTAGCAATTTTTTAAGCAGACTGTGAAAACAAGATCAGTAAAAGACTTAAAAAATTGGGCTCAAAGTTGTCGGACACCAGACGGGAACGAATTTTTTGGGGTGTCATCAGTTTGTCACTCATCACTTTTTCATATCTCTTTTTTTCCTTTCACCCACTGTTTTTTTCATATTGCTTGCCAAATTCCCCTTGTTGAACCGATAATCCATGTAATCCCAATGCTCATAATTGGAAACATAGGAAGTGCAATATTTTCGCACACCCATCCTTTTTGTAAGAAAAAATGATGGTGCAAAAGGTAATGTATCCCCTCTCAAAAATAATTAGATCACATTTCCTCTTATTGTTGTCCTCTGCTTTCTGCCCAATTACACGCAATTTGGTGTAGTGCGCATGCAAAGCGTTTATGGAATCATGTTTTGATATGTAAAAAAGGGGGAGTAAAAGATGCAAAATTATGTTTTACATGGCTAGCTAACACCAAATTACTGCTTCTTTATGATAGTTGGGTTAAAAACTAGGAGATACGCTAATTAGAGGCATCTCTTTGATGTTTGCAAATGTTGCTTCTTGCATCTAGGAGATAGCACATGGTTTGCAGGTACAAAACGAGAATATGTTCCTTTTACACCGCTACTACTAAAACTTTGATTTCACTTTAGTATTGATAACCTGGAGATATATAGCTATTTGAAGTCATAGGTGATGATGGAAATATTTCGTCACATGAGTCTACCATTATCGTAGCCAGAGACGCGGCTAAAAAAGTCTTACAATGGGGTGGATAAAGTCTACCAAAAGTCTTTTTACTTATACCATTTTTGACTTTTATATTTTTTATTCTACAATTTTTTTCAAAATTTTTTTCGGAAAGGGCTGAAACCCGCTTAACTCTTCCGTGGCTTTTTCGTCCATGATCGTAGCAGACAAACCCTAAATGTAGCATACCGTAAATACTCTAATAAGCGGCTCCCTCCCTACAGTTAACTATTTTCAGATTTCTTTTGCTTTTTTGACCCTAACATTGTTTATTTTTTGAAACGTATGACAACTCATTTTGTAGATCTTTCCAAACTCTACAAAATGATTGGTCATACGTTTTAAAAAATAAACAATGTTAGGGTCAAAAAAGCAAAACAAATTTGAAAATGGTTAACTGTCGGGGGGCCTGTTTATCAGATCAGTCACCATGAGTTTCTATTAATCTAATTTTCGCCCTACCCTATCATAGATACTATGATTTGGTTAGACTGTGTCTATGTGTCTCAACAGATGTCTATCATCTCGTGATATTTGATCCCCTAAAAGTTTGATAAATTTGCTTCGATTAAAAATTTCTTTTTGAATCCTAATCGTTAAGATCAAGTCAAAATAATTTTAGGAAAAAATATAGCTGAAATATACCTATTTTGAGTAGACCACTCAGAAAATTAGCACCCCTTACTTACTCTAGAAAATATCTCAGCTCATAGAATTTATTTTGGACTGATCTCAACCTATTAAAAAAAACCATTTAGGTTTGAAAGTTTGGCCTCGGTGGTGAAGTGTATGAGCTTTCGTGTTTTATGGTCCAAAATGATCCCACCTGGTGGCACGCTATTTATTTTGGCTTGTTTGACTAATGCCTAGAAGTAATTTGGGTCACTGATTCCGAATCTGGCACTAAAAATGTCGAATTACCACTAGAGATTGGTCAAACAAGCCAAAATAAAATATCGTGGCACCAAGTGGGATCGAACCTATTCGTAAAAGCCCAAGTGCACCCCTCCCCCCTCGAAATTTTTTTTTGTACTTTTAAATAAAAGTACCCATTTCCAGCTGAAAATTTTTATTCTGAGGCACTCTAGTAGGCGAAAATTCATCAGCAATCCGAATTATGAAGCAGAATTTGAAAAAAATACTTAGTCGCTGAAATATGACCTAAAGTTGGAGTGTCAATATTTTAAAAAATGACCATTTAACTTTACTCCAACTTAAGGTCATATCTCAGCGACTAAGTATTTTTTTCAAATTCTGCTTCATAATTCGGATTGCTGTGGAATTTTTGCTTATTGGGGTGCCTCAGAATAAAAATTTTCAGCTGAAAATGGGTACTTTTATTTAAAAGTGCAAAAAATTTTCGAGGGGTGCACTTGGGATACTGTCGAACCTATTTTGGGCCATAAAATACAAAGGCTTACCCACTGCGCCACCGATGTTGAATCTGCAAACCCAAAAAGCGTCCCCCGTTAAACGCAACTAGTTGATTTTTTACTAGAAAACGAAAAAAATATAAAAAATTTGAAGGTAATTTGCCAAATATTAAGGGTGTCTCCGGAAAGCTCTACATAGTTTACAAATACTTGGTCTTTGTTATCTTTTTCATTTTTATCAAAGATTAAAAAAATGTACTTCTAGTATTTTATTTGACCGTATGCCTACAAGAAAAAGGTCATCCAGACCGCTACCAATATCCTCTAACAATTACTACAGTATCAACACCAACCAATCTGCCTACCCCCATCATCATTATTACCATCCTAACCCTATTCCACCCGCTCATCAGCCAGTGTTCGTTGTAGGCAACTGTGCTCCCAACCTAGTATGCTGTGCTGGCCGCAGCCGATGCCCCCAAATAGCTTATTTAATGCCTGCGCCCAACCACATTCACCCTGCCACTAACAACTCCTACTACACCCTTCCTCAACATGGTTTGGCCAAGTCCAGCTACAGAAACTCCATTCGGAAAAGGAGCAAAACACCAAGTTTCTCAAGCAAAAGAGGAACTCTCAGAAGCAAAACTGACAATTTTGGGTCTTTGGACCGGAGGTATTACCAAACAGGATCGTTGGATAGAAGAAAATTGTCAGTAGATAAAAGTATCTCTCCAGCCAGAGCCTTTTTAAAACGGCACTTTTCCTCCCAAGAAAGTGTGATTCCCTGCATCCCAGAGCCAGACTATAGTCTATCTGAAGAAGATGGCTCTTGTAGTTCTTGTGACTCTTGTTCAAATTTAAAAGTCAGATTCTCACTGCCTGCCGGAGAATTGACTCAACAGAAAAAGACTCCAAAAATGGCTGTCTCTCGTTTGAAGCATATTTACAAAAAGCTGAATCCTTTTAGTTTTTATTCTAAAGACTCTAACAAAAGTGGAGAAAAGAAGAAAAAGGATGAGAAAACACAAAGATTTAAAAGAAAAGAGGAGAAAAAGACGATTGTGGCTGGTTCTCTTACAAAATATGAAGTAGCAGGCCTCCTCCCGGACTTGCTTGATCGACAACAACACCAGCCATACTACCAACATATTGTGCCGATTAGCAAGAGGAAGAAACTTCCTGCTCCTCCTCCCCCTCCACCTCCATATTTGCAAGATAATGGAGAGGGCAGCAACAATTGTTGTAATGGAGAATCAAGGTCTAATACAAAAAGGGATAGTGCTGAAAATAGTTTATTTGTGGGTGATGAGATGATGATGCTAGCCGACATTTCAACCAACTCAACTGTATTTGAAAGCTGTGACAGTAGTAGTTACAGTGAGCAGGAGGAGGAGAATGATGAGCTAACCGACCAGTTGCACTCTGGAGGTGTACTCAAGTGGAGAAGTAATATGGAGTTTCATAAATTGTTCAGACATTTAGCTTTTTAAACGATTTCATTACTAACTCACGACCAGTGCTGGGCTTTTCGAAATTTTCGCTCTTGCTGTTGGTCTCAAAATTTACGCTCCTACTTTTGCTTTTGGCCCGGAGCGGAGAATCTCGGAGCCGAGAACAAAGAATCGCCAGCACTCACGACCAATTCAACCAAAGACGATCCGTATATCAACTGTGTTTTAAGACAATTTTAACTCTTTTTGAAAAAGTCAATATTTTTTTAAATTTTATTCTAAAAGGCCACTCCTGGAATCAAAATGTCTTTTTCAATTTTAATCTGTTAAGATCTGGTCGAAATTGTTATCGTCTGCTTACATACGACCTTTTTGAGTAGATTACCCATGAAATTGTCAACGCTAACCATGCTGTGGTCATATCTCAGTTAACTATGACAATTTTGACTGGACCTTGGCTGGGCAAATTGAAAAAAACATTTTGATTCAAGAAGTTTCGATAGGAAAACGACCTTGGATTCTGACTTCAGTGACTTAAAAATTTGAGTGAAAAGAAAAAAAATTCAATAAAAAAAAAGGAACACATCTTATAGGACAAAAATAGAAAAGCTATATTTCAGAGAGTCTATCAAATCCATCGACCCTGAACTCGTCCAGGACTACTTCTGTGCTACAGAAAAGTGGAATTAAAGGTAATATTATCTATGCCCTATGTTAATTTTGAAAAAAAAAACACCAAATTTATAAATTTAGACCTAAATTATGAGGCTGGCATAGTCTCCCGTCTACGAGAACGCTTTTCTCAGATAGTCAGTGGTGAAGCTAGAGATTTTGAAGCTATTAGTCGTGCTCGCAGAAAGCGATTCTCCTCTGTGGATGATGTGCTGGCCACTTGCCAAGCATCTAATAACAACAATAACCACCATAAACAAGCTCCGATAAGCAGCTACTCGAAAACACAAAAGTAGGTTTTGTTTCGGGTTTTACTCCAAATACAGTCGGACCTCTCTACAATAGCACCCCAAAAGTTTGTTCCCACCTGGAGCCCGACACTTTTTTACTTAAATTTTTGAGGGCTTTTGCTAGTTCTGTTTTGACAGTGTGGTCTCAAATGTCGCAAGGATTTCGATTTTGCCGATCGTTTTTTTTAAATCCAAATTTTTTTCTTCTAAAAAATAAAAAAACTCTCTATAACGGCACCTTTTTGGAAAAGGGTGCCGCTATAGCGAGGTTTTTGGGTTTAAACTAAGCTAACTGTAGCCTAAGGCCACAGTCAAAAGATTTTAAAAAACAAGTGGCAAAACCGGAATCCTTGTAACATTTGGGACCAGACTCTCAAAACAGAACTGGCAAAAACCCTCAAAAATTGAGGTGAAAAAAGTGTCGGACCCTAGGTGGGAACCAACTGTAAGAGGTCCGACTGTACTCTAAAACATCCCTCGATTATTTGGTAGTTTTGTTGCAGTTTCTGGCAGTCTGTACCGAACAGCTTACAAACTTCGTCATCTTCCGACTCTATATCCAGAAATAGCGTTCAGCCGAAATCCAGATCTGAAAAAGCATTAATCTATTCCAGTAATCAAAGGCCAGAGGCCAGACCGAGAAATGGGTTGATGACTCAGAAGCCTAGTAGCAATACCTTTGCTCGACAACCTAATCCTAGTGCATATAGTAACAGAGGAACTGAGGAAGCGACGTATGTCATTGTGAGGCCCATGTGTGACAGTCAAAACACTCCAGCTGAACCAGGTAAATCTACGCGAATTTCTTCTGCTCGATTTGTTGCAAACATTTTATTATCTGTATTTCCGTTATGTTTTTTTTAGTCAAACCTTTAATCCAAACTCTATAATGCAACACTCCGATACTCTGACATCCCAGTCAGGAAGTGTGTCATATTATCATGTCATGTCCCATCAGTTTCAATCACTCAAAATTTCAAGAATTTTCAAGAATTGCCCATTCACCTACTTTTTTTTAATAGACTCTCGAGCATGCACAGTCGACTCTCGATTTAACCACACCCTCGATTTAACGACACTTTCAAAACGATTAGGTTGGTCTTAGTCAAATTTGATAGAAACTGACTCTCTATAAAACGACCCTCGATTTAACGACACATTTTTCCCGTCCCTGCTAGGAAAAAGACTCTCGATTTAACGACCCACAACTAATTTTCCTCGTCTCAACTCAAAAAAAAGCTTATATTTTAAATTTTGTCACTATCGTGTACTGCTTTCAGTATGATATGATTTCCACCAGAACTTAAAAAGCAAAAAAAATTCAAACTCCAACATTTAGAAACTGACAGAAATGTGACAAATTTAAACATACGTTGAATCAAGAATGTTTAAAAATTTGGAAGCCGAAAAATGTTGACAACTTTTTGGATATTGGTTGACATCTTCTAACATGCTTGATAATTTAACTGTTTTCAAAAATCCTTAATAAATCGTTCAATTTAACTGATAACAAGGGACCACAGGCACCTATCGGCGCCACTATAGTATTTCGAAATTTCAATGAGGGGCTATGACTTCATTCATAAAAATAGGTATATCCCCTATTAGAACTCATTTTTTTGCCTGTTCTTTTTTTTAAACGAAAGCTGACATTCTGGGGAACACGATGGTATTAGCGACAAAAGTGATTTCGCTATCTACGACCCGTTCTGGCCTTCGAAGTAAAAAAGCGTTAGCAACCCACCCACCCACCCACACATGCCAAATACTATATAAGATTCTCTGGCCTTGGAAAAAGAGCTCGATATACACTGATAATGTCATTGGTTAAGCGACACTGACTATAGCGACTATTCCAGAATAAGAACATTTTACTATAACAATACCCTAAAGCTGATCAAAAAAAGTGCCGTTATATTGAGTGTTGACTGCCCTCACTGATGGTTATGTGTTTGAATAAATTCTTAATTTGCTGGTGAATGACTAGAATATTTGAAAAAACTCGATTTAACGACAATTAACTTGATTTTTGACTTAATGACCCTCGATTTAACGACCCTCTATTTAGCGACACCTCGATTTAACGACACTTTTTTGCCGGTCCCCTGAGTGTCGTTAAATCGAGGTTTGACTTTAACATACCGAAATGTAGCCCAGATTCCAAGCTAAATTTTAGTATATTACATTTTCGAGAGTCTATTTGAAAAAGTAAGTCAATCTAAGTCAAATTAAAAATTCCGGATTTTGGGGTTGGGAGTTAATAGAGGAAATACGGTATTTCTTCTAATTGAAGTAACTACCACCCCTCCTCACACATACCATATTTGAAAGCTAGAGATTTGCTATTTTGTTTGCAGAAAAGAACAAAAAAAAACTGTAAGAAAAATCAAAAGATATGACCACACATTATTTTCAATAAATTTTTATTTAAGTTCTAAAAAAATACCCTTCGCCTTTCGACCGAAATTCTTCATTGTTCGACACAAATGTGGAGTTGCTTCTCGTATTTTTTCAAGCATCATTAGTGTATATCAACGTCTTGGCTGATCCCGGACACCCTGTACAATGGGTGGTAATTAATTTTGTCCTCAAATTTCTGAAAAATGGATTGAATGTGTTGCCCGGGCAAAATCTTTTTGAGAAATTTCTCGGGCAATTTCTCAGACAAAATCTTTTTTTGCGGGCAAAATCTTTTCATCAACTGAGTACTGTACGTCGATAACTGTAGAATTTGTCGTATATTATACGAGAAATTCTACAGTCATTAATGTACAGTTATCGACGGGGGAAAACTGACTCAGGATAATAACTGTGCGTCGATAACTGTACGTTGTACAATTTCTCGTACAACTTGAAAAAGATTATGCCCGATTTCTAATATACCAGCCAAAATCTAAATTTTGCCCGAGAAAAAACCGGGCAATTTCTCAGGCAATTTCTCGCGAATTTTCTCGTTGGCCAACCCTAAATATTACCCAAATACAATTATTGAAAAAAAAATTGAAAAGTCATACTCTAGAAGAACGCTGAAAATGTTCGCATAATAATTTTAATTTTTTGAACTTTTTTAAGAATTTAAGAAGTTAAAGGCCTTGGTCATAATGAGGCAGTGGTGATTGGCTGTAGTTGCCCGTCATTAGTTGCCATTTCTATCGCTTTTTTGTGACTAAAGTTTAAGTTATTTTAGTGAGTCCTAGTGAATGGTCGCATCCACACCCCCTCCAAACATCTGCATCCACTAATTTTGAGCATCTGAATTCCACTTTAAACAGGTCACAAGAAAGATTTGGTGGGAACGGTGATGAACACCAGCAGACTGCAGCCAAAAAACTAGACAACAAAAGCAGCGAGGACGAGAACACCATGCAGTCCATCAGCAAACTAAGGGAGCGCTTTGAACGCTGCAGCCGGGTGGCCCAAAAGGTGCGCATTTTTAATTAATAAAAAACACTTTATTAAATTGATATTTAGATTGACAGCCTGAGCCGACCTTTGCCTCGTTCCCGGTCTGCACATGTGTATCCGTCCGCCAAAATATTGGAGAACATCCAGAAGTTTGAGAATGGAAGCAAAAACTTTGAAAAGAGACCACAAAATATTGTTTCTTCTGCTGGAAAAGATGCAAGAAATATTCAGAGCAGCAGCCCTCCAGCTGACCCTCAACCAAATGCATTTACACAGGTACTCCTTTTGTAGTATTTTCGAGACCAAAATATTTTTTTGAAATTTTATGCTAAAACCTTTTTTCGCTTCAAAATTGCAATAAGCATTGTATAAAATAAAATGGCCCTTTCGGGGGCGCAAGGGCTTTGTTGGCTTGGAGTTGAGATGCGCACAACCACATAGCTTAGACACAAATCACTCGAAAGTGACTCTGGATGCATAGAAGGGGCTTGGAGTTGAGATGCGCACACCCACATACCTTAGACACAAATCACTCGAAAGTGACTCTGGATGCATAGAAGGGGCTTGGAGTTGAGATGCGCACACCACATACCTTAGACACAAATCACTCGAAAGTGACTCTGGATGCATAGAAGGGGCTTGGAGTTGAGGGGTTGAGATACCTTACCTTAGACACAAATCACTCGAAAGTGACTCTGGATGCATAGAAGGGGCTTGGAGTTGAGGGGTTGAGATACCTTACCTTAGACACAAATCACTCGAAAGTGACTCTGGATGCATAGAAGGGGCTTGGAGTTGAGGGGTTGAGATACCTTACCTTAGACACAAATCACTCGAAAGTGACTCTGGATGCATAGAAGGGCTTGGAGTTGAGGGGTTGAGATACCTTACCTTAGACACAAATCACTCGAAAGTGACTCTGGATGCATAGAAGGGGCTTGGAGTTGAGGGGTTGAGATACCTTACCTTAGACACAAATCACTCGAAAGTGACTCTGGATGCATAGAAGGGCTTGGAGTTGAGGGGTTGAGATACCTTACCTTAGACACAAATCACTCGAAAGTGACTCTGGATGCATAGAAGGGCTTGGAGTTGAGGGGTTGAGATACCTTACCTTAGACACAAATCACTCGAAAGTGACTCTGGATGCATAGAAGGGGCTTGGAGTTGAGGGGTTGAGATACCTTACCTTAGACACAAATCACTCGAAAGTGACTCTGGATGCATAGAAGGGGCTTGGAGTTGAGATGCGCACACCCACATACCTTAGACACAAATCACTCGAAAGTGACTCTGGATGCATAGAAGGGGCTTGGAGTTGAGATGCGCACACCCATACCTTAGACACAAATCACTCGAAAGTGACTCTGGATGCATAGAAGGGGCTTGGAGTTGAGATGCGCACACCCACATACCTTAGACACAAATCACTGAAAGTGACTCTGGATGCATAGAAGGGGCTTGGAGTTGAGATGCGCACACCCACATACCTTAGACACAAATCACTCGAAAGTGACTCTGGATGCATAGAAGGGGCTTGGAGTTGAGATGCGCACACCCACATACCTTAGACACAAATCACTCGAAAGTGACTCTGGATGCATAGAAGGGGCTTGGAGTTGAGGGGTTGAGATACCTTACCTTAGACACAAATCACTCGAAAGTGACTCTGGATGCATAGAAGGGGCTTGGAGTTGAGATGCGCACAACCACATACCTTAGACACAAATCACTCGAAAGTGACTCTGGATGCATAGAAGGGGCTTGGAGTTGAGATGCGCACACCCACATACCTTAGACACAAACCACTCGAAAGTGACTCTGGATGCATGGCAAAAACATGCATACCAGAATTTCTTTACGCGGTAGGCCTCAGTTAACAAAACTATGTTCAAATTCCATCTTTTCAAGGTATCCAGGTACCCTTTCAGATTGGTTTACCTTGCTACCCCAATGCAAAAAGTCAAATTTTGGTCAAAATTTTTGTTTTTTAAAAAGTGCTTTCCAAATTTCAAAAACATCTTTTCTTGCCTAATAACGACCTGGGAAGCCCGAAAAAGTGGTCAAAACACGATTTCGTGATATGACCGGATAACGAAGTCTTGCCTTATCATTTAATTTTATTGTTGCATTTTCTGAAACTTATTCCATGCTGCCAAATTCTTGTTTTTTTAATTCCTTTTTATAAATTAATTTATAAATATGACCTCAAACTAACGATAATATCAGAATTCATATTATTTTTAGTTGTTTAATAATATGTTTAGATGCCTTTGCTCTCAAACAAATTGGTGGAAATGCATGTAAAAGATCCAATTAATGAGATTGAGCCACCATCTGCTAAATTAGTAATTAGCAGTGACGCCAGTCCGCCAGAAGAACCCCGTCCTAAGTCTCTGAAGGTAGTTTTTGCAATTTGCTTTCCACATTAATTACGCAAATAAAATTTTTCCAGGAAGCCATAGCTAAGCCCGAGCATCAATTAACAATAAGTGCTGCTAATAGCAATAATGTGACTACTTGTGACGTAGATATAAGACTTGAGAAAAGCGTGGAAATCAAAGGACAACCATTTGTACCAGCTGTTTCTCTGGTCACAAAGGATAGAGCTTCTGGTAATAAATCTTAAAAAACTCACTTGGAAAAGGAATATATCAAATAAACTTACGGCTCACTTAGGGAGACATCAAAAATTGAGCAATTTTTCGTACTGGGCCAGCCAAAAAATTTCGGGAAAAATCGTCCAAATCACGGCAAAAAAGACTCTTTTTAAAAGAGTCGGACCCAGCGGGGAAAAGATTTTTTGGGTTTTCTACCTTTTTTTAGAAAAAACACTGTCGTTTTAACTGTAAATTACAGTCTGTAATTTACAGCTAACAATTTCCATGAAAAAAACGGGCTCCTTATTCTAAAATCTCAAATTTTAGGAGTAAATCAAAGTGGAAAATTGGAAATGCAAAACCTGCTGAACAAATTTAATCAAAAACGTGGAGCTAGAGAAGCTTTTAAAAGCAACAATTTCATCCAGTCTGACGCCCTAACAGCCACTATAGAACCATTGAGCAAAAGCATAGATGTTACAAACCAACCATATCACCCTTCAATTGTCCTTCAACAACCAGAGCCTGTGGCCAGAACAACTGAATATCCTGAAAACTTGATGCGACCTAATTTTTCTGAACCGTCCGACCACTCTGCTGTAATTTACCCGACAGAAAAAGCCACAAGTTCAGATTCAAATTACCCCATTCCTACTCCTACTCTGGATACTTTGCCTGAAGCAAAGAGTTCAGAGAGTGAGTCAACCGTCTGTCCAGACTCATCCATAGCAGAAACCTGCAGTTCTTCTGCCTGCTCGTCAATAAGCCCTAATGAAAACTCATCTACTTCAAGCAATGCTCAGCCCAGAAAAAGTTTGTCCGCCAGATATTTTGAGGAGAAGCAAAGAAGTAGTTCCATGACTTCTAGCACATCTTCCAAGGAAGATTCTATCAAGCCTTGTTCAGAGCCAGAGGAGGAGGTCAAAGAGCTGGCTATTCCAGTAGCTACAGTCGAGCCAATCATGGAGATTCAAGAAGAAGAAGAGGAAAATTTGAGTCAGACATCTTTTGGCGAAACAGCTTCAAGCACCCAATCTACTGAGTTGTGTGAACCAGAAGAAAAAATACTGGAAACAGAGCCTGAAAAAGCAGAACTAAGGCAAGAAAATGAACATTTGCATTTGGAAACACCTGTATCAACAGATATTAAGCCAAAAGAGTTGACAAAAGAAAATGCAGGAGCTAAAATGTTAGAGGTAAATTTTGCATTAGGGCCAGCGTTGACCCTACCTTTTTGATAAGGTTAAAATGTTTGTTTATTGCAGGAAGAAATAAAGTGTCTGCCGGATGTGGGCATTGAAAATGATAGTACTGACGATGGCACAGACAGCAATGAAGACTTTTTGACCGATGACTTCGAGTATTCCACTTGTTTGAAGGCATCTCTAGCAGAAGAGGATAATGGTTATGACGTGCTAGATCACAACTGGAAAAGATGTTTGCTGCCGGAATATGTAAGACTTGCTAACATTTATTACAGTTGAATCTGGATTTGAAGAGGCATGCCCACGCTATTACAGGTGGTGCTCGGGAATTCAAAAAAAAATCCTAATCATTGAACTTCTGTACAAATTTTTTAACTTGGTTTCTAACAAAACAAGGGCTGGAATTCAATTTTAGGTATAGTTTTGTTAGAAATCAAGTTAAAGAATTCGTACATAAGTTCAATGATTAGGAAAATTTTTTGAATTGCCGGCCACCACCTGTAATAGCGTGGGCATGCCCCTTTAACGGCACTCCAAAAGTTCATTCCCACCTAGGGTCCGACATTATCTTTTACTTCAATTTTGAAAAACCTTTGCTGAACCTGATTCGCTAATGTAGTCCGAAATATCGCAAGGATTCCGATTTTACCGATCGTTTTTCAAGAACTGCATAGTTTTGCCATAAAGATAAAGGGGCGTAATCGTTTTGTCAATGAGATCACTTCGCCAATGGTATTTTTCGACAATAGCTTCTTTTATCAAGCATTCTTATTACCTTGTCAGGCAAATTTTGTCATTTTGTCGCTCATCTCACTGGCTATAAAATGAGTGGTAAGTTGCCTGACAAAGGAAGAAGTGTACATGAGAAAAGAAGCTACAGTGAACCCTCGATAAGAGGGCACCCCGATAACTGGGCACCCTCGATAATAGGGCACCTCGAGCCTGGTCCCGGCCACGGTTAACTAAAAATATAGTAAAACGCACCTCTATAATTGGGCACTCTATAACTGGGCACCCTCGATAATAGGGCACCTCGAGCCTGGTCCCGGCCACGGTTAACTAAAAATATAGTAAAACGCACCTCTATAATTGGGCACTCTATAACTGGGCACCCTCGATAGTGCGGCACCTTAAGATTAGTCCCGACTAAGAAGTCCGACCTCGATAACTGGGCACCATCGATAACTGCACAGCAAAATATCAGTTACGACAAAAAATTTACTTGGTTCGGGCATAAGCCTAACTTAAAATCACTGTTTTCTTGAAATGAAAAAACACTGTCACTAATTTGTTTACAACTCGTTTTTGGTTTTGCAAATATTGTTTAAAATATTGTTGATCCGTCCGTGCTTGATCTTTCGACAGATGCGATGATGTGTTAATTTCCGTTCGAATGAAAACAAAAAGCAAAGCATTATAACTGATTTCTTTTCCTCTAATGTTTGATTGTTCAATTGTTTTGATTTGGTTGATAAAATAAACAATTTATTGTTATCAAAAAAACTTGTAGAAAATTCTCGATAATTGGGCACCCACTGTGTTCCTGAAGTTCACTGGTACTCCATAAGAGGGCACCTCGATAACGGAGCACCCTCGATAACAGGGCACCCTACAGCCAGTCCCGTGGGGTGCCCTGTCATCGAGGTTTCACTGTATTGGCGAAAAGATCTCATTGGCAAAAAGATGCCATTGGCAAAAAGATCTCATTAGTTTGTTAGTTAGTTTCCCAAGAGGACATTTAAACACTCAACTTTTTATCAATTTTTTCTTTCTACTGTAACAAGTATAAGAGCCTATTTTGATTGATGAAAAATCGTACTACCACTAATAATAGTAACAATGGTCAAGTTTTTGATTAGTTAAACAATTGAATAGTGGAAGGTGGTGATTCTTCCACTTCCTGACAGACACCTGTCTCCCTCCTCAAAGCTAATAAAAAAAGTTCCCAAATCTAAAGTGATTAGCCGAAACGTGCTGTTAGTGTTTTGTTTACCAATATTGCCAAATTATATGTGTTTACCAGTTCTTATGAGCTATTTTCCTGTCAAAAGTATTAGATGAAATCCTTACACACCTTTATGACACAAAATGCGGGTGCGCGCATCAAAGCCGTGTTTTTGGTGAGCTTTTTTGGAGATTTCCAAACTTGGATTATTATAAGTAGTGCAGAACTCCTCAAGAAATATGCCTATTTTTTGAAAAAAACTTTTGTGTTTTTGTGTTTTTCTTGTAAATTTTCTGACCATTTGTTAAAAGTTGACCACTCATTTTGTAACTAAGATTCTTACCTACATAATGAAACGTCAACTTTCGAAACAAAGGAATAAAATGCCAGGGAAAAACACAGTGCCACAAAAAAGTCTTTTGAAAAAAAAACACACGAACTTTCCGGACAATCTAATACCATAACTTTTTTCTAGGCTTCATTCGGAAGTCCTGTTTTTCAGATAGTCAGAGCTGAAGTTACACTTTTGATGGGTAAATATCGTCAAAAACACAAGTTTTGCTTGGTCGACCCTGTAGTTTTTTGCTGTGTGTCTACGAGTAATTCCATATAGACCTGGCTAAAACAGGAGGGACCAAGCGAAAATCACGTTCTTGACATTATCTATGAAATAAAGCTGTAGCTAAACTATGACCACTTGTAAAAACAGAATTTCGAAATAGGCAAAGAAAAAAGTTAGTGTGCTTATATAATAAGAAAAATTCCTTGAAAATTTCCAAAATTCATTATATTTTTAGTCAATGTTGGCCAGCGATGGAAATCCTGTAAGGCACTCTCTGCTCAATCTGGCTGATCCAGAGGATATTCCTGAGCTCCTGGCTGCTATGGCTGAAGAGGTAACCAAGCATCATTTAAATTAGCCAAAAATAGCTAGGGGGTGCGGAAATTTTCTTTACCTTTGGCTTTTAAAATGTCATATCTTATTTCCTATTTTGATTTTTTAATGACTTGGGGTACTTGTGCTGTTTGTCCACCCCCCTCACCCATATTTTTGAAATTTATTGTGTTTGAGCGGAATTTTTGCTGCTATCACACAAAATTCATATTCTTATTTTTATTCAGTTGATTTATTTACTGGTTATTTATTTACTATTTATTTACTTTATTTACCAAGTATATTTTTAGACAATGGAAGAACTTCGTAGTTTCAATCTCGGGAATTTATATGAAAAGATCTTGAGTGTAAATAAATAAAGAGTAAATAAATCAATTGAATAGTAAAAAAATCAACTGAATAAAAAAAAGAATACGAATTTTGTGTGATAGCAGCAAAAAAATCCGCTCAAACGCAATAAATTTCAAAAACATGGGTAGGGAGACAAACAGCACAAGTACCTGACTTGGATTGTATCAAAGTAGGATTTGTGTTGATTACATGTTCTGGCTAAATTCTACTGTTTATACTATTGCTTCTATTCATCACTAGGATTTCTCTGTGAAAGAGGATTATAAAAAGGGAATAGGAAAATCTATTTCGATAATAGCATAAGGCGACTTATGACGCTGATAGTCTTCTACGCACAGTTTTACTCCGCCTTTTTGTTGGCCAAATTTCAGTTATGCTTTCAAAAATTCTTCAGAGTTCTTATATGGAAAATTAGATTTGTGATAAAGTCGACTTTGATGCTGTTTTAAAAAATGTCTAAAGTTCCTTGTGATCTTAATTTGGTTGCGAATTTTCCCCAAAATCCAGGTCTTATTTTTGGCCGTAAATTGCGCTCCAAAGTCCCACAATAAGATGCCCACCCGAATGCCCTTTTGCTACCTCTATTGAAATTTACTGTGAAGTTGGCTAAATTTTTAGGACATTTTAGGAAATGTGTGGGTCAAAACGTTGAAGCATGTATACCGTATTGGTTGCAGTATAGAATCCCACTTGGTGTGATTTTGTCAAAAATTAATTTTAACTGCAGCGTTTGACCACTCAATGGATAGAGAAAAATCTCAGCTACAAGATAGTGTAGAAACATCTGAGTTAAGAAAACAAAATGTCAGATAAAAAGGTCGGTGAAGTTAGTGTGATCCAAGTGTGATAGTGTGACTTTTGAAAATACTGGTCTAGAATATCTAGGTTTTTGTGTTCTTGTCTATTTTAGCCCACCTGTTATCGAGCTGGATCTGCCTGCCTGTGTGTGCGTCACAAAAAAGATTAGGTATGTTCCGCAATAGCTTCCACCAGACTCCACCGAAACACGTCTACCGAAACAATCAGAACTTGCCTTGGTTCGGAAATAATTTATTTATTTGTCTAAAAAGTTTTATACTTAGAATGATTGCCAGGAATTTGTGCTCATTTTGGTAGTAAGAACTTTCAAGAAAAATAAATAAAAAATTGGAAGAATAAGTCAATGAAAATGGTGTTTTGCTATGTATCGGTTGATGTTCACCGAATTTTACATCGAAACAATTTCTGATTGTTTCGGTAGACGTGCTTCGGTGGAGTCTAGTGGAAGCTAATGTAGATCAAAAATCTGTTACTACCATTCGATGCGGCATGGTCGATTTAAAAATAATAATAAAAAAAAGTTGGGATCGTCTTACCCAAAAAAGTTATAGCTACTTCAAAGTGGTCGCAAACCACAGGGACCAAGGCATTTTGAGATGGATGTTGAATTGTCTTGGGGGCTAAAGCATGGGTTCAAATCCTGATGGTAGCAGGAATTTTTTTATTACATTCGTGTGTGTTTCCGACCGACTTCCGCAACACCAACCCATTGCCGCATCTACGGCAACAACATATTCTAGTCGTTATTACTATAGGGGTAGTCATAATTACGGACCATCACCGTCCACGGCCACGAGCATTTCGTATTTTAAATTGGCAGGGAAAGCTTTTTTGTCTGAACAACGTTTTTTGAAAAATATTACCATCGAAAAATAGCAGAGCTCCAGAGAGAAACAGACCAAAAATGAATGACTTTTTAATAAAAAAAATTCAAAAAACATTTTCGGAGTAAAAAAGCTGTCCCCTGCCAATTAAATGTTGAATTATTTATTTGTTTTTTCTTTATGTCTTTTATTTCTTTATTTTTCGTTATGTGACAACATCCTATCTTTGATCGAATGCGATTCCAGCCTCGCCAGTCGAACGTAGATCTGCTGAACTAACGGTGAAAAGAACGAAAAGAGTCACCAACTCAGTTCGGTATGACGGGATGAATCACTGGATGGTTCCTTCAGATTCAAGGCTCTATTGCGGTGTCTGTGACGGTCGACCCAAATGGCGTTGCGAGAAATGCGATGTCGGCCTTTGTTTGAAATGCGTCAAGACTTATCACCTGAAAGAATAGAGGAATGCGTGATAAATGTTGAAATTGACTGTAGAAATAAATGAAATGAATTCGGAAAAAGAAATGTGAGAAATAATATCTTAAAAAGTCTCTTTGGCCAAAGCAGCAACAAATGACCGCTTTTCATTTTAAAAAAGCTTAAAAGCGTTTTAAGCAATAAAAAATCAAAAAAACTCAAATTTTTCGAAAAATTCGACCAAAAATGGGTTAAAAATGCATTTGGAGGCTCTTTTTGCACAGATCCAGGGACCAAAACGAGTCAGACTATTTTTATATAATATGGTTCACCTTGGTCCCCCAAGGAAAAAAGTCATGTTTTGATCAAAAAATTTTTTTTTTCAAAAAATTTCGAAATTTTGTCCATTTTAATAAAAAATTGGAAAAAACTCGGATTTTGGTCTTTTTAGAGAAATTAATTTTTTAAGGGGCCACACACTCAGATTTCCAAAAATTATTCTGGAAAATGTTTTTTGTAGCTCTTGAGCTGCGCTATAACATGGTGCTAAAATAATGATAAAGCAATAAATCTTGAAACAAAATTTCGACCAGTTAAAGTACTGAAAATGGACAAAATTTCTCGTCAACTTTTGAAAATGACCTTACATGTATTTCAAGCCAAATAATGTCTATTTTGGTATATTCTAAATGAAGTTCATATACCATTTGAAAGAAGCAGTAAAAAGCTACAAAAGCATATGTTTAGATTGATTTTGCAATCGAAAAAATATTACTAAAAATGAGCTAGAAAAGTGTCCAAGGACTTTTTGTCCACCAGGTGGATGATGGTCTATTTTTTTCAACCCCTCAAAAATGATAAAAAAAAATCTCTATAGAGTATTTGGCATGTGTGGGCACTGTGTTCAAGCCCAATTTTAGCTTACTTTTTGCAAACCTTTGTTGGATATTTCACCGAAACCCTCAAATACAACATCACAGCTTTCTATTAAGCACAAACTCGCAAAATTGAAGTTGCTTTTACAGAAAGCTTTTGTTGCTGTCCAAATTGGGAATGGTTGATTTCAAGCTGCATTTTGGATGGATTTTTGTGTTCGAGCACAATTTTCTGCCACTTTTTGCAGATCTATATCAGATATTTCACTGGAACCCACTTTTTGAGCACAAAAACGTATAATTAAAGTTGTTTTTAATAAAATTTTAGCCTGGCTGATGTTGGAGTTCAGAATTTTTTTTGGGGGGAACAACCGGCTAGGGCTTTGTTTAGGCTGTCTATTGATTTATTAGTTTTGCATTGATTTTTCAATCGATTTACAAATATTAATAGGCCTTTTGGCCTGTAGCACCCTAGTTTTCTATTTATTTATGAGAAAATTGTGTAAACGCAAGATGTGAAAAGGGGGCGGATAATGGCGTGGCTCAACGGTGGTCTTCCACTTAATTTTAACGTAGCAGCAGCAGCAGCTAAATATAAAGCATCTGCGAGACACCAGTCTTACCATAAATAGTAGTTGTAATAATCCTTTCATTTATATATTTTTTGTCAAACAAGACCTAAGCGTGCATTTCCAACAATTTCAACCATCTGTTCAATAACAAGAAATGATTTCAGCACCACTTTGTGTTTGAAGACTACTCTACTGAAATGGCCACAACTTGCGGAATTATTCAGATGTCTGACAAAAGAAAACCTAGACAAGTATGCAAATTTTTGCCACTATCCGGCCCCGAAAATGATTAAATTTAAAAGTTTTCTACAAACTGTAAAATCTCTAGTAATAGACCTTATTATTAGAGGAATTATTAGAGGAGAAACAACTTTCCAAGTGGTTTGTTGAATTGCGCTTTTTAGCTATGAAAAACTCACATTTTGTGGCACACGACCACTCAAAATGTAGCTAAGAAACTGAGCTTTTTGAGTGGTCATGTGCCTAAAAATGTTGGGTTTTTCATAGCTAAAATAACAATGCCACAAATTACTTGGGAAGTTGTGCCTTTTAAAGGGGCATGCCCACGGTGTCCAGCAATTTAAAAATTTTCCCTAATCATTGAACTTATGTATCATTGAACTGTATTATTATCATTGAACTTCTGTACGAATTCTTCAACTTGGTTTCTAACAAAACTATACCTAAAATTAAATTCCAGCCCTTGTTTTGTTAGAAACCAAGTTAAAAAATCCGTACAGAAATTCAATGATCAGGAAAAAATTTTTGAATTGCCGGGCACCACCTGTATTAGCGTGGGCATGCCCCTTTAATAATAGACCTGGGCCTATTAATAGAGATTTCGCGATATATTTTTACAAAAAAAACTTTTTTTTTAAAACTTACATTTATTAAAATTGATAAATTTTAGTTTGGGGGCAGAATTACTTTTGTTGAAGATCCACCTCAAGTGTTTGCCTATCTTGACGAGAGTTCGGCTACAGAGGAAGGAGAATGGAAAATCGGGTGTGCAATCACGTTTGAAGATTACCAGAAAATGACTCAAAAGTTGGATAGTCATATCTTTTACAAATTTTTTGCGATAAATAATTTGAAAATTATGTAGCCTACATGATGAAGCGACTCAACAACAAATGGAACTGGCCAGGTGGAGGCAAACCATGCAAAACAAGTATTCTGACTACCAGGAAGACTCTTTGAATAGTAAGTCTATGCTTTTAATGAGAAATTAGTGTGGGATTTGGTCGGTTTTTCGGACCGGTCGGTTTAAAAACAGAGCGGCTAGGTTTATCGGATGGGGTAGACCAGTTACAAGGCAACAAAAATCAAACTGTACGATTCGATTCAAAAGTTCTGACAACGCTGTCTTGTAAAGCATAGTTGATTTACTATATAGAATTTCAATATTTTTTTAGAGAACAGACAGAAAAATCCAGTCTAAAAATTGGAGAAATAGGTAAAAATATGTCAAAATTGGCTTGGTCCCCTCTGTGGATTTTCGAAACCCTTTTCGACACCCTAAAAGTTGTATTCCTCTTTTTTGAACAAATTGGTTAAAAGAGTGTCGGACCCAACTGGGGATCGAACTTTTGCGGATGTCCCTCTACGTTTAACTTAAAAAAAAACACAAGGAGACCAAGGTAGTTTTCGACTTGATGTTTCTCGAGTCTTCAGACTGGATTTTTTCTGGCTGTTTGCCAAAAATATTGAAATTCTGCTTAGTAAACCAACTATGCTCTACAAGATAGAGTTGTCAAAATTTTTGAATCGAATCTTACAGTTCGATCGACCCCTTTGTTAGATTTTTTTAAATATGTTCATTTAAAATATGCACTTTCAGCAGAAAAAATGGCAAAGAGGATAATAATAATAATACATTAACCTAAACATTTTTGAATAAAAATTGATTAAAACAACTAAAGAAATGTATAAATTTTAAATAAAATTCGAAAATTTAGTTTTTTTCGAAGCACTCTATGTATTTAAAATTGAAATACAGTCGAGTGCCGATATAACGGCACCCCGGAAAGTTCGTTCCCGCCTCGGGTCCGACACTTTTTTTACCTTGATTTTTGAAGGCTTTTACCAGTTCTGTTTTGACAATCTGGTCCCAATTATCGCAAAGATTCCGATTTTGCCGGTCGTTTTTCAAAAACTAAATAATTTTGCCTCTAAAAAAGCAAAACCTCGATATAACGACACCTCTTTTCGAAAATAGGGTGTCGTTATATCGAGGTTTTGCTTTTTTAGAGGCAAAATTATTTAGTTTTTGAAAAATGACCGGCAAAATCGGAATCCTTGTAACATTTGGGACCAGACTGTCAAACAGAACTGGCAAGCCTTCAAAATCAAGGTAAAAAAAGTGTCGGACCCAAGGCGCGAACGAACTTTGGGGTGCCGCTATATCGGCACTCGACTGTATCAAATGACTTAACGATAATAGCACCAAAGATTTCAAATCCTGTTACATAAATTTTTAAACCATGTACTTTGCAGAGCCAGTCAAACAGCTAATCATTGGACAAAACACGTCAGTGGTCCAGAACAAGAATAAAATTGCCTCTTGATGCACGCAATACTGTTTCAATGTCAGCATCTGAATGGCTATGCAGCTTTTGAAACGTCTCATTGTCGTCATCGAGCTTCAGTCTTTGATTTTATGTGATGCAACAACTCAAACATTTTGCTAAAAATGTAAAAAAAATCCAATAATTTCGACTCCGCCGATTTCTCGATAATAAGATCTTAATCTAATTGAAAATCTAGAGTTTTTGTGACGAAATGGTCAAAAACTGACATGATCTCTGGAAAGACTCTTTTTTTAATTTACTAGAAGTAAGATATTTTTATTGTATCTTTCCAATTCTTAAAGCCTGCTGTTTTGCCTTGTAATGTGAAATATGTGAAAAATAATGTCAAATTCCATTGGACAACAATATCTTTCCACCCTCATTTATGTTATATTGTTTTTAAACGTTCCTTTTGTATGATTTGTGTTATAATTACAATCGTAGTGCGCAGAACAGATAAATTTATCTATCAACTATTAAAACACCGATCGATTTTACCTGCTAGATAAAATTTTATCGGTCAGATAGAATTAGTTTCTTATATATTCACCGGGAAAATAAAAAATAAGTTTCATTATAAAAAGTTGATTAGAGCAATTGGAATAAAATGTTTGATAGGTTTCCAAAATTGAATTCGGTACCTCCCAAACTTTATTTTGTAAACCCATCAAACATTTTTATTCCAATTGTTGTAATAAATTTTTCATAATGAAGCCCATTTTTTATTTTGACTGACCGACAAAATTTTATCTAGCAGGTATATTTTATCTATTAGATACAATCGATCGGTATTTTATCTGATAGATAAATTTATCTGTTCTGCGCATTACAATTACAATTGAATTATATCTTATAGCGCCTAGACAATCTTATCTGCACAAAGATAGTTTTAATGTGCACGAAAATAGCTATAAATACTTTGGTCACAGATATTTATCTAAAACATAATCTTTTTTTAATAAATAAAAGTTTTGAATGAAATTTTGAGAACACGTAAAATCAGTGACACATGCAACTAGTGCCAACCAAACATTTTTAACGCTTCAGGAAGCAGCATTTGTATGCTCTAGTGCACTAATTGATTTTACAAAAAAAAATTAAAATTTTTTTACTAAGGTCTTTGTGCTGTATACCTCCATAAATCTTCCTCCCCAAAAGTGACAAAATCTAGCCAAAATAACTATACTTTATGAGTCTAAGCTTGATTTCTTTGCCGTACTTGCGTGCCCACGCGATTGCTTTCAGTTTGATGTCGCTTGTCGGACAGCACCCTCCTTGCTCTTCCAACTTCTTGATGTTTCGGCTCTACTGCAGAATCGGTTGCAAAAAAGTGCTTGGTCCCCCCTGTTGTTTTCAAAAAAAAAAGAAAATAAAAATTTCAATAAAAAATTTCAAAAAAATATTTTTGAAAACAACAGGGGGGACCAAGCACTTTTTTGCAACCGATTCTGCAGTAGCGCCGATGTTTCTATAGTCTACAGTCTTCATAGGAATTCCAGTTTCTTCTATTGTGTTCTTGGCGTGCTAGCTGATTCGACAGACACGTTTGACCATTGATGCTCTTCGGAAGATATTTGGCTTCTTAATTTTTTTTAAGTTTCTTTCATTCTTTGCTTTTTTGGTAAGCTTTCGAGGCATTCTAAAAAATAGATAGACTTTTTTGCTTTTAGTGAGGAAATTTATTGAAGAAAATTCAATTTTGTATTGAAAGACTAATACCTTCTAAATAATGCCAAAAAAGTATAAAAACAGAAAATGTTAGAAGTTAATTCGAGGGTATGGCTATAGAAAATAATTTATCGCAAATGTTATTGTTAATAGCTCTTTCACAAACGTTGGAGTTGGCGTTGGAGTTGGAGTAATTTTTTTTAATGAACGCCTTTTTACTCCAACGCCAACTCCGACCCTTTCACAAAAAACTCCAACGCCGACTCCAACGTTTGTGAAAGAGCTATAAAAAAAATCTACACTTTAATTGACTGTTTACCTCAAAAAAGTGCAAAAAATAGTAGTTTAAAGATGGCATTATGTTGTTTACATAAAAAATATTTAAAATTTATTAGTTATTTTTGTACGTTTAAGACAGCGAAAAAGCATGGACGCTATTGTTTCGTTGAAGCCGGATGCTAAGCATATTGACCACAACTTTGACGGATATATTCTTGCCGCCGACTCTTTTCCAACCACGAAATTGGTTTTGCCACACAAAGGCAAACATTTTTAATTGTTTTAGGTATAAAAGTTTTAAGAATGATTTAATTTAGCCTTCTGCAGTGCCCCCAAGTCGAGTGAATACAGTCTGCTACACTCCAAGCTATACTCCAGCATAGACAGACTTGTAGTCGACAGCTTCAATTTGGATAGCAAACGCATAGCTGGATATATACCTCTGCAAGATGGCTCTATTGTTGGCGCTCAGCTATCTCTGCAGGTTAGTTAGTCCAAAACATGGTTTCCCGATTTAGAAAATCCGTCCCATCGGCGTTAAACCCTAGAGCGATATTTAGTGGGCTAGCCCAGCTGGCTAAGCCCATGATCCTTTTTTAAATTTTATAATAACCTAAATCTAGGTAATAAACTTTCATGATGTTTTATCAACGGCTGAATTTCACTAGTAAATTACTGAATTTCATCAGTAAATTTGATTTCAACTTTTTTCTTTCAACTTTTTCGTAATTTTTAAATTTTTTTGCACGTCGATTTTTAAAACGTCAAGTTTTTTTAAAATCTTATAATCTCTCCGTTTTTTAAATCATTCAGCAAAGTTTAATAGCTCATTAGAAAGTCCATATCCAGAGCTACACGCTAGTGCAAAAAAAACTATTTGCAAAAAAGAATGTCGTCGAATAGGGAGGCTCGAGTCTTTTTAGCAAAATCATTTAGTAGTTGAAAAACTATCGGCAAAATTTACACGGTTCTCCTTGTATTCCAGCCGATTTGAAATGCCCATAACATATTATATTAAAACTTCAATAATACAATTTATAGCATTTTGAAAGCCCTGAATTTCCGGTTTTGTTTGACGCAAAAAAATCATTTTACTGGGATTTGGCGCTGAGATATGTTCTTTTAAAGCAAACATGGCACTTTCGAAATGCAAGATTCAAATTTTGTAGGTTAAATTTTTAACGGAATTTTTTTTGAAACAGCCATATCTCAGCCCGTTTACGTTCAAAAAAATTCTGTGAAGTGGGTTTTGTACAGTGTTTCGATGAACTCACTCCGAGTGAGAACTCACTGAGGATCTCACTCACTCCCACTCAACGGGGTTTCCCACTCAACGGGGTTTTTTCAGTTTTCACTCTCACAAAATATAATTGTGACTGAATTCTCAGTAAAAATCTGCAAGAAAATCACTTACATTTAAAAGTTTTATTCTGAGTCTATTTCATTTTCGTTGACTCTAATCCTGTTTAAAATAATCGAAAAACAAAATTTTGCGGTCGAAAATCGTTACCTGAGATCGTAGATAAATAAAGATTTTTCCCAAATAATGAATGCTTACATACTATAATCAAACTCTAACTATCTGGAGCATATCTCAACCACCTACATGGTACTCCAACTGCCTAAAGGGCTACCCATCCACCCAGGTAATAGGGTGGTATATAATTTTGCCAGCTAATTTCTCAAAAATGCTCGCTAATTTTTTGTTTGCATTTTTCTCTACATTTTTCTTCGAATTTTTTAAAACTTTTGACATTATCGTGCAGCCCAAGATCTCAGCTTTCTATAGAACTATCAAACTTCATCACATGATTTCAGACATATGTTGGGTTGAACCATAAGTAATATCGTTTTTTAAAAAAAGTTTTTATGTAACCTCTTATGATCATTTTGTGATACGTCATACACTTTTTGATAGCCCTTTTCTTGGCCTTTCTAATGAGCTATCATTTGTTTATCAATGACAAAAATAGAGGGTATAAGTGCTCAAAAGAAATGAGGCTCACCAATATGCACTTTAGAGGGGTACATTCATCGCTTTGACTGGTCAAAAGTTTGATTCAGAATTTGGCACTTTAACAACATCTTAGTGCTATCTTGTAGCGCAATTCAAGAGCTACAAGATCTATTTTATAGAACCATTTTTGAATATAGGTTTTGAGATATGGCCTTTGAAAAAAAAACACTCTCTTGAAAAATGACCAAAATCTAAGTTTTTCCAATTTTTTTCAGATTTTGGTCATTTTTCAAGAAATTGTTCTTTTTTTTAAAAAAACCATATCTTAAAACCCATATTTTCATAGATAGGTATCAATAGGTCTTGTAGCTATTGAAGTGCGCTACAAGATAGCACTAAGATGTTGTTAAAGTGCCAAATTCTGAATCAAACTTTTGATCAGTCAAAGCGATGAATGCACCCCCTAAAGTGCCCATTGGTGAACCTCATTTCTTTTGGGCACTTATACCCTCTATTTTTATGATTAATAAGCAAATGATGGCTCATTAGAAAGACCAAGAATAGGGCTACCAAGTAGTATATAATAAATCAAAAAATAATTATAACATGTTACATGAAAACCCATTTAAAAAAAACGACATTACTTATGGTTCAACCCAATAGATATTTAGGGGTTGAGACGAAACAACACCTATTTTTTTTCAAACCCCTAAATCTTATCATTTTTGAAATTATTCAATAAAGTTCGATAGCTCGTTGGAAAGCTGAGATCTTGCGCTACACGATAATGTTAAAAATTTAAAAAAATTGACACAAAAATGTAGAGACGACTGTATTATAATAATTTTATCATTTCAGTCTTTTCAATGGACTCCTACTACCTCGGTTTTCCACGACCAAACCTTTGACCAAAATTGTGTTGTGGAATCGTTGAAGTTTGTGGATGAGCAGCACGCTGTCGCCACCAACTCTTTGGGACAGCTTCAGCTTTTTGATACTGGCAACAGACAGAGCATTGCAAACTGGACGGTTTGTATTTTAATAATTGAACCGTCATTTACAATCCTGTTGATTTTCACCTTTTTCCTCCATATGGATTTTTTACACATATTTAGCCAATATTTAGTAACAAAACCTAGAAAAGCTCGTCCATATCATCACAAATAAATTTAAATGCTTTAATAGAGCCCTGACAATTTTGTTTTTTAAATCCTCCAAAACATCGGAAAAAAATTTTGGTCGGACTCAAGATTTGAATGGAGGGTGTTTGAGTGCTCAACCAAAATCTAATATCTTGGATTACAGATGGTTTTGCAAGAAGATTTGAGTCTAGCAGACTCCTGTCCCTATATTGTTGTGGACGTGAGGAAGCAGATGCAAGCAGATGAGCCTGTGTTTAACATTCTCGTCCAGACCATTGTCAAACAAGAAAGCAGTGAGGTCAGTCCAACCAGGAATATTAACCCTATTCACATGAACAAACTTATCTACCTAACCATTCACAAAATTGATGGTAAGTTACATTTAGAGGGTGATTGAAAAAAAGACACCCAATTAATAAATTCAGCCATTTTCAGGCCAATTTAACATAGTTAAGAAGCAAGAAACCTGTTGTGCTGGATGCCTGGTATTGGCCACATTTGACCAGCAAGTGGAGCGAGTAATCATTATTGTGGAGAAAGGACCCAACTCAGAAAAGCCTGAGCTACCTCTAGAAAAATTGGCAGAAAATAAAAAAACACAAGAGATCTTCACTGGTCAATATTTATTTTCGACAACAGCTTACTAAGCCAAAGCTAATTCTATATATATTTTAGTCAAGGAGAAGTTCTATTTCTGGACCCAATCTGAGAATGAGTTGACTGCTTACTTCAAGCTCACACCTGATGTTAACCGAGCAGATGTGAAAATCGATGTGGTGGATGATCAATTCAATATGACACACCATGAGATAGTTCTAATCAATGCTAAACTAAGTGGAAGTGCTACTCTGAAGTCTGCTGAATGGATCGATGACGATGATGTGTAAGTATTGCTGACCTCCTAGGAATTTTGAATTATCCAGAAATAATTCAGATTAGTTGCTACTCTTGTGAAAGCTGAGGCTGGCAAGTGCGACACATTCCTGCTTGGTGATACTAACGGAGAATATGCTGAGACTGAGGCAGATGTCTACGATTTGATGAAGGAACTAGCATCTAATAAGAAGGTATTATTTGTAGAGACCGCTTCTAAGGCTTTATCAATGTTTTATTTTGTGCTGCTTTGATGACTTAATTTTGATACACAAAAAAACGTCTTTTTTACAATTTGAATAATTTTGGTTAAAAAAACAGGACAATACAGTCAACCCTCGATACAACGATACTTCGATACAACGATACCCTCGATATAACGATACTCCTGTACAGATTTGGTCGGTTCTGATAAAGAATGGTAAAGACTAGACCCTCGATACAACGATACCTCGATATAACGATACCTTCGATATAACGATACTTTTTGCCGGTCCCGACTAATAAAAGCAATCTCGATATAACGATACCTTCGATTTAAGATCATTTTAAAAAAAAAAAAATTTATGAATTTTCAAATTTCAAATGCCTTTTTTTCTTGCAGAGTACACTTTTTTTACACTGCTTAATTGGATGACTACTTCTATCAAGAGCGCAAGAAAGAACAGCAGCCGAAAATTACCAATTTCTTCTCTTCTAACCGTTAATAAAAGTGCTTTTGTTGAACATTGTTGTGCTGATACAGCCAAGCCTCGATATAACGATACCTTGTCAGATTTTCGGTCTTAATAGCCTCGATATAGCGATACCTCGATACAACGATACCCTCGATATAACGATACCCAGGGCCGGTCCCTTGGGGTATCGTTGTATCGAGGGTTGACTGTAGTGCAGTTTAGGTAACTCGCGAAAATAATAGGCCTTGGTCTTCCAATCCTTACTAATTTTTGGCACAATTTTCAAACTTTTGACTTGCGCGTTGACTGAAACTTCAAATTTTGGGAATGGGGGGGGGAAGGGTCGTGTATTTCACCGGTCCGATGAAACCCCTGACAAAATTTTCCAAAAATTGATTTTTGGAAGTAGCCTGTAGCAATAACGCTTTTAAAAGCACTGCTAAAACATTTTCTATTTTTGATTTTTTTCATTGTTTTACAGCAGACTTCTTCGGATGTAACTCCTCTTTTCAATCTTGAACAATTGGAGACTTGTGATCAAACAGATAGATCCTTATATTTCTACGAGCTAGATAGAGAAAGTCTTGATGTTTGTCAAAAGGTGTTTTTATCTGTTAAAAAATATCTATTTTTAATCAAAACAATTTTAGGCGGATCTTACAGGAAATCAAATTCTATTCACTACTCAGTCCTCTGCTAACACTCCCAAGGGTTTTGCCAGCAGGTACGATGTTGATGGTATAGTTTGGTCGTTTGGTGAACAAAAGATCGACTACCTGCACACTTTGAATGCCTTTGGATACATTCACGTGAGTATCGATTAATGGTCTCCTTTTTCAATGGTGTGAAAGAGCACAAATACTGTTTGTGTAAGTAGATCATTTCACTGAAAAAGAGTACATGTGCAGACAATTGTTTATTATTGCCCGCAAGTGCAGATCAATACTCTATTTATTTTAACTAGTAGAATTTTTTTTCAGGCTGGTCACGAAGGAATTCGGTTTGCTGGATGCTCTCCTGATGGTAAATATGCTACATTGGTGAATAGAAGAAATCATGCTTTTGTATACTTCCAAAATGCTTCATTGGAAAAAGGTTGGATTTTTAAGACATTTTTTTTCAAGAGTAAAATTTTGCTTGAAAATTTGCAGGCTCCGAGTTGAAAAATCGCAAAACTGGGCGCGTATCAAAGACAGTGGCTAAGCAAATGATTTTCACATTGGCTAAGAGTGACCCCGAGTACAATGTTCATGTGCATGAAAATGAGTTTATCGGCTTCTACGCGGCTAATGACGTTCTTTTGTTGTTGACTCCGAGCGCTGTTTATGCCTTGAATGTTCAGGTAATTTTTTTTAAACACAAAAATCAAAATATATTTATATTTAGATTTTCTAACTTCGCTCAGTGGTTATTGAGAAGAAAAAAGACGTACAAGAAAAAAGAATCAGAAAAACTGCATACAATTCATTATTGTTTTTGTTATGAGAGTCAGTGTTTCAAGCAAATAAATATATTTGTTCTTTTCTTATTTTATCCATGCTTATCTTTTTTAGACAGACACGGTATTTTTAGAAGTCCTCTATTCATTTATTTATGCAAAGAGTAATTATATTCAGTTAAGCCGAAATGTCGTTCATAGAAGTTCCTCAAGGTTCCGACTTCCCTATAGAAAACTTACCTTATGGCATTTTTTCTACTCAACAAAATGTAACCACTGCAAAAAATAGAGTTAAAAATCACCTTATCTATTTTAGCCAAAGAAAAGAATAGGTGTGGCAATTGGAGACCAAATATTGGATCTTTCTACTGTCAAGCACTTTTTCACTGGTCCGCAACTACAGGCTCGACAAAATGTGTTTGACCAGGTTGGAGTTGTATAAGCTTGGGCAATTTTTTTAAATAAAAATCACCAATAATAGGAAACTCTAAATGAATTTATGAGCTACGGAAAAGCAGCTTGGTTGGAAGCTCGCGAAACCATTCAAAAAATACTTTCCCAGCAGACCCCCTTTTTGCGAGACAATACTGAGCTGAGAAGCAAGGCTTTCGTCAAACAATCAGAGGCTCAAATGCATCTTCCAGCGGATATTGGAGATTATACCGACTTCTATTCATCCCTTCACCATGCCACAAATGTGGGCATTATGTTTAGAAGCAAGGAAAACGCTTTGTTGGAAAACTGGTATCTATTTAGTTTTGATGTATTTTCATAATGCTTGTATTTATTTTGTTCAGGAAATGGGTTCCAGTCGGTTATCATGGAAGGGCTTCTAGTATTGTTGTATCTGGCACGCCTATTACACGACCCTGGGGTCAATGCAAGGCTGATGGAGGTAAGTAGGTTAAAGGAGTAAATTTTTCGAAAAGAGTTGCAAACTGGTTGTATACTTTTTTTTTTGCAAAACCATAAATTTTTAGTTGCCGAGCCTTCGTTTACACCCAGCAAACTGGTTGACTTCGAGCTGGAAATGGCATTCTTTGTCGGTGGTCCAGCTACTCAGCTAGGCGAAACTATTCCAATTGAAAAAGCGCAAGATAGAATTTTCGGAATGGTACTCATGAATGATTGGAGCGGTAAGTACCTGAGTGGACAAATAATTAGGTGTTTTGAAAAAAAGACAAGTTTAGCACGAGACATCCAGAAGTGGGAATATGTTCCACTGGGACCATTTCTCGGCAAAAGCTTTGGCACTACCATTTCTCCGTGGGTGGTCACCATGGAGGCACTCAAGCCGTTTTTGGTGGAAAATCCAGAGCAGGATCCTTGTCCGCTGCCATATTTGTGTCACAAAGACCCCTACACCATCGATATCAACCTGGAAGTGGCAATTAAACGTAATATTTTAAATAACTAACTTAAAAATAAAGAGAATACCACTTTTGCATTTTCAGCAGACAAGTTCCCAGATGATTTGAGCATCTGCAAGACCAACTTCCAGCACCTGTACTGGACCTTGAAACAGCAGCTTACTCACCACACCTCCAATGGCTGCAATGTTCGGCCAGGCGACTTGATGGGATCTGGAACTGTATCTGGACCGGTAAACTCATTATTTTTTGTGCTTGCTTAGAAATTTATTTTTAGGAGCCCGACTCATTCGGCAGTCTTTTGGAGCTGTCTTGGCGAGGAACTAGACCAGTCAAATTGGGCGATACAGATCATATTCGCAAGTTCTTAGTTGACAACGATGAAGTTACTCTCAGAGGCAGCACTTTTCCATTTCAATTTTTTAAAATATTTCTATAAAAAATGTTTTTCAGGATACTGTGAAAACCAAAGCAAGGGCATACGAATTGGTTTTGGAGAGTGCAGAGGAAAACTTTTGCCAGCTCACAAAGAATGAGAAAATGATACACTTAGAAATTTTTTTAATTAAGACAAGGAGCTACATTGTTGACTGTCAGCTTAAGTTACCAATCCAGATATTATGCGGCACTGATTTCACTTAGTCTTAGTAAATAATAGCACCAATAATCAAATTTAGTGTTTCGAAAGTTTCATTAAAAACATACAATTCAAGGATTTTTGTTGATAAAAAAGGCAAATTTGACATTCGTGACTTGCAAAGCATAGTCAAAAATGAAAATTTTTAAGCGTATTCAAAAGTATGGTGAAAAATTTAAATTGTTTATAGATTGTCAATTGTATTAAAAACAATTTTAATAAAAAGAGCAAAACTTTTTGAAAGCAATACGACATGAAACTTAAAACTACAGGATACCGTATTTCCTCTAATAAGAGCCCATGGCGCTTATTTTTCATGCCTCCAAAAATCTGAAAAATTTGTAGTTGATCTCGAAGATTTTGGGCGCTCAACCGAAATCTAAAAAGCGAAATCAGTAGAACTTGTGGGAGTTAAGAAAATCCAAAAAACAGCTATGCTAAATATTTGCTCTGGCTTGAGATATAGGTCCTCAAAGTTAGGGGTGGGCGCTTATCAGCGGAAACTAGAATATGTTGTTGCCACAGATGTGGCAATTCGTAGGCGCCGAGGACCTGCGTAGGGTACTTGCACAGTCAAAAAAATCATACATGCATATATACCACCAGGATTTGAACCTGTAACCATGCCTTGGTCCCCTGTGGTTTTGGGCAACTTTCAATAGGCCATAATATTTTTTGAGACGGACGACCCCAAATTTTTATAATTTTTTTAAACAGTAAATCGAGCATGCTGACTCGAATGGTGCAAACAGATTTACATTCTGATCGACGAAACACCCCTAACATTTTTTTGTGACGCACAGACTGAATCCAGCGCTATAGTAAAGGGGGAGAGGAAATACGGTAGTACAATTTGTCATCATGAATACATTTTGGTCATAGCTGTTCACATTTAAGTAAGTCAGTGCCAAAACAGCTTTGTTGTTTTCATAATAACTTATGAAAAATCAACAGGGGACCAAGCTGTTTCTAAAAACAACAGGGGGACAAGCTGTTTTTTGAGAACGTTGTTTTGTTTGTTTTTTTTTTTTTAACGTTATTTTAAACAATTTGAGAATGTTTTGAATGTTTCTAAGTAATTTTTTTCTGCTAATATCACTTTTACACTTTTAAAAAAATTTTTGAAAAATTTTTGACAAATCTGATTTTGCCGGGGAACAAGGAAATGAAATTTAGTCAAATTTTAAATTTTCCAAATCAATTTTTAAGTGTGAAACCCTAGAAAATCCCTTTTGATCGCTTTATAGATAAAATGACTCAAAACCCCATTCTAAAATCAAAATAAAACCCTGTGTCCTGTGTGATACTTTGAAAAAATTTCAAAACCCAAATTTGGCTCAGGGCTGAGGGATCCCCATCGACATTGAAAACCCCGACCCCGAGCAGTACAGTAGAGTAAAACACCGCCCTAAACCCGCCCCGAAGGCATTTTTCTGTCACTAGCGGTATTTTTCTTTTTTGGCCTTACTCACTTTTAGGGGGCAACATTTTTGCCTTGGTCCTCCCTGTTGTTTTTTCTTGAAAATTGCCTTGGTCCCCCCGTTGTTTTGAAGGTGGTCATGTTTAAGGGTGAACATGTTACACATAATCACCATGATCACAATATTAACATAACTCTAATGGACAAAGGGATTAAGGCAATTTTTAAGAAAAAACAACAAGGGGACCAAGGCAAAAATGTTGCCCTCTATAAGTATATAGAGCCATTTGTCTTCAACCCAGAGGAATGTAGATCTTATAAGAGAGGATACGCCTTCGATCTGAATAGGAATCAATCCTCGTTTCGTAGAGTTATCAGAATCACGCCTAACTGTTTTAATATCATAGGGCACTCGCAAGAGTGAAGGTTCAAATCCGTGGATTCTTTGATGCTAAGACTCGGTCCAGATCCTCGACCAGGGATAATACTACATGGTCAAGCCAGATTGCTGGATCGATGGTTTCCTACATTATCAAAACTCAAACCCAACTCTCGACCAGATCCTAGAGAATGAGTTTCGACTGCCATTGCTTGATCACCAGCGCTGAAGTCAAAAGGAGCGAAAATGTTTTCAGAACAGAAGATGAAAATGTGCGAATGTGCTGCCCTGAGATTTCCACACACCCAGATTTGATTCTGGTAATTGACGAGAATTATAGGCTCGTTTTACAAGAAAGAGACTATGCTTCTTTGCTACATGAATGAAACATTAGAGAAATTGGTTATAAGCTTGGAAAAATCATCAGATTGGTCTTTATTTTAAACAAATCTGAAAATCCCAACATATGCGTGTTTTGGTTCTAATCAGAGTCCCGGCAACGAGTCACAACAAGTCTTTTCATGGGTTTCCACAGAAATGATTTTGGGATGGCGTTTTTAGTACTCTAACAAAACCATTAGGATTATTTTATTTTATAAGAGTTCGTTATATCGAGAGTTTATTTATAGAGATGGGACCGACATCAGTGGTTCGTTATATCGAGAGGTCAATTTGCCTTATTTTAGGTTAATCCAACCAAACTGATAATCACATGAAATATTTTCAGTATCGAGAGTTCGTTGTATCGAGACTCGACTGTATAAATGTCTGCAACAGAAAATTTAAATCGTTTCTGTGGAACCCCATAAATTTTTGTTGCGCGGTAGTCTGATTAGAGCCTTTACGATTTTCGAAAAATTTGTCAAAAAACAATTTCTTTGTTTTGTTAGTGTTTCTTTCGCAGCATCGTCTATTTTATATTTCATAAAAAATTTTGACTAACAAAACCAAAAAACGCTTTTTTAGACCCATTAAAAAAAGCAAAAACATTCAGTTAACTTGGAGCAGTAATAAAAAGGGCATTATTAGTAAGAAAAAGATAAGAGCTGAGACACAACAAAAACATAACATTGATTTGGTGCTAATAAGCTGTCATGTAATGTCATTAAAACACGAACAACTATTGTGTGTCTAATCAAAAAGTACATAAAATCAGTTGAAAAGAATACCAAAAGATTTGCATTTATTATATAATTTGTTGGCGTTAATTTTCAATGCACACGATTTATCATTTTTTCACAAAATTTTTTAATATATTTGATATTTTGGTTAGTATTTATTATTATTTTTTAATTCTCGGACTTTTTTGACTGCAGTAGATCCCCGATTAAACGATCACCCAAAAAGTTCGTTTCCGACAGTGTTTTCAAAAGTCACACTATCACACTTGGATCACACTAACTTCACCGACCTTTTTATCTGACATTTGGTTTTCGGTTTTCAGATGTTTTTGTACCATTTTGTAGCTGAGATTTTTCTCTATCGATTAAGTGGTCAAAAGTCTCAGTTCAAAATAATTCTTGATAAAATCACACCAAGCGTGTCTTCAAGGTCACACTTGGTGTGATTTTGTCAAAAATTATTTTTAACTAAGACGTTTGACCACTAAATCGATAGAGGAAAATCTCAGCTAAATGATGGTGTAAAAACGGTTATGGGTATTTTGGGGGCCGCCGTTTGGGGGCCAGAACTTTGGGGGCCAGAACTTTGGGGGCCGGAAGTTTGGGGGCCAGTTTTGAAAAATATCTTTGTTCTATTCACTGTGTTGTGATTTCTTGATGCTTCTTTTACTGGGCTATAATATGCAATGTGAAGTACTTTTTTATAGCAAAATGAAGATCGAAACAAAGAAAGGCCAGCCGTTAGTACTCTGCAAAAACTTTTTGATGCGAAAAGGAAAGAAAAGCTCCGATGGTCTACGCCAGTTCTGGAGGTGCATACATGAGTCATCTGGATGTCGCGGTCGAGCTGTTTGTTTATAATTGTTTTTCACATTGTTATTGGCCGTTTCCGTTTTTTGCCTCAATAAAACCGATGTTTTTGGAAATGTGTAGTTGAAGTTCTTCTTATTCAATTTTAATGCGGTGTTATGTTGCTTGAGATCTTGGCCATCAGTCATGAAGAGGAAGATTAAAATAGTTATTTAAGTTAACACTGCTTGGTAAAATTAAAGCGGTGATTTTTTTCGTATACCGGTAATCAACTAATTTTCCTTCTATAGACTTCGTACAATAATGCGGCAGTGGCCTCCAAACTTCCGGCCCCCAAACTTCCGGCCCCCAAACTTCCGGCCCCCAAAGTTCTGGCCCCCAAACGGCGGCCCCCAAAATACCCATAACCGTAAAAACATCTGAGTTAAGAAAACAAAATGTCAGATAAAAAGGTCGGTGAATTTAGTGTGACCCAAGTGTGATAGTGTGAACTTTGAAAACACTGGTTCCCGCCTAGGGTCTGACACTTTTTTCACTTCAGTTTTTCTTAAATTTTGCGTCTGTTCTGACAGAACGGTCCCAAATATCGCAAGAATTCCCATTTTGCCAATCGTTTTTCAGAACCATAAGATATTTATACCTAAAAAAGCAAAACCCTATCAGTTTGTTTTTTTTCCTTGGTCCCCCCTTTTCTTTTTGCCCTGCTTCCCTGTTATTGTTTTGGATTGTCTAAAACCTACCCTATCGCAAAAAAAACAATAGGGGGGACCAAGGCAAAAAGGGGAGACCAAGGCAAAAAACAACAGGAGGGACCAAGGCAAAAAGGGGACCGGATTCTCCGGTAGAACCGAAATATTTTATAATTCTGAAAAACGATTGGCAAAATAAGAATCCTTGCGATATTTGGGACCAGACTTTCAAAACTGAAAAAATTTTGTATGACTATGCTAGCAACATTCGAAAAAAAATAAAAAATCTCAGAAAATTCCGAAAATTTCCGAAATCCTGGACAATTTTTTATAATTTTTGTTTTTTTTGCAAATGTTGCAAGCATAGTCGTACACAAATATTTTGCTCAAAATGTTGCCCTGCTTTTTGGCGTCATTTTGAGTATGAACTTGTACGTAATCATGCCGACTAGAGCACCGATAAAAATGAAAGTTCTGAAACAGTTCCGAAAACTGCTAGGACGCCCCTTAATTGAGCCAAGGCAAATTTTTTTGGAAAAAAAATTTCGGAATTTCGATCTAATGTGGTTTTTGTCGGGTGGATTCACGGTAATATCGTTTGGTGTAGAAAAAATAAGAGGTTAAAAAGAAAAATAAGAAAGAATTAGCTGAGGTTCGAAAAATCCCATTTTTTAGTCAAAATAACCAACTAATATGGTCCTTAGCCGAAATTTTTTTCAAAGTTGGTTTTCTGTGGTTGAAGCATCAATGATTTGATTCATCACACATTTTCGAGTAATCACGTGCCTTTTCTTTAGAGTTGAGCGTTCTGCCGGACATGCTTTAATAAACACAAATTTCCCAACTACCGTATTTCCTCTAATAGAAGCCCCCTCTCCAATAGAAGCCCTCTCTAATAGAAGCCCTCTCTAGAAGCTGAGTGAAAAATATAAGCCCCCTCTCTAATATAAGCATCCCCTTAAAATAAAAAAGATTTCATTTGGATTCGCGCCTTTTTTGTTGACAATTTTTTTGTGATTCATTACATACATAGAGCGTTTAGAGACTTTCTTTATAAAAACGTCAGAAAAACGTTTCACGTGAAATTTGCGACGGCGAATTTTGTCTACGGCGAAAACCGTGACGGCAAATCAGCCCTGTCCCATATATAAGCCCCTCTCCAATAGAAGCCCTCTCTAATAGAAGCCCCCCCTTGAGGCTGAGTGAAAAATATAAGCCCCGGGGCTTCTATTAGAGGAAATACGGTATAATAAACAAGGATAAAACGGAAAAATGCCTCCTTTTTGCGAAAAAGTGCCTCCTTTTACGAAAAAGTGCCCTTTTTGTGCAAAAGCGCCTCCTTTTGTAAGAATTCGTCCGTTTGAGTTCAAATGTACATTCCAATATCTAAATCTATCAGAAAAAGTTATTGTATTCAAAGTTATTGTATTGCAAGTTGTGGGAATTTCGTAAATTCCGTAAGTTGAAAGACTAGTAGTGCTGAAAGCTTCCACCCTAAAACACGGACGAATCCAGCAGCGTTAAATCTCTCGATATTTACGCAAATGCTTCATATCCGTACCTCTTTTTATTCCCAAAACAACAAGAGATCGATAACAAACTACAATTTTTATCATAACAATTATTTTTTTTAATCCTTTACAAGCGCTGGTGTTGCTCGCCTTTTTTTCTTTTTCCTCCGAGCGGCACATCAGTTACTTTTTCAGCATAGTTGACGAGCCCATCCTTGCACATAAGTGATAGAGCATGCTTGCAGATGTTGTCCTTAAGCCCATTGAAGCACTTGTAGAAACCAGTATGTAGAGTGGATGACTCAACGAAATAGAATTTTGAGTGTAATTCTAAGTACTTCTCCCATCCATCATCCACTTCAAACACCACCAGCTCATTTAAATCCCCTACATATAGCTCATTATTAATGTACCTTGAAGATTGGATGACATAAGATTCATTGATTGAAATGTTTTTCGGCTTTAAGCAGCTTGGTAATCCCCATTAACTAGATTTGGAGAAGCGCACGGCTAAAATCCAAACTGTAGTCAAGGTTGAAAATATCAGTAGATGAAAGAGCTTACTGAGACATTGACAAGATTGGAACTCCAGTCATTCAACATTAAGTCGACCTTGTTTAGAAATGCCGGAAGTGAGAGTCGCTCGCAAAAAGTGTAGTTACATTTGATCTCCAAATTTAGTCGTTCCAATCCGTTGTTTGTTGAGATTATAGAAAGGAACGCATCATACCATCCACGAAAACAATGTCGGTGGAGTCATTGTTGCTTGACAGCTACAGCTACAGTTCAAGACACAGTTTGCATGAGCTCATAAAATCCTGAGCTCAACCTCATGAGGACTGTTCTCATGTGAGCTCAACTCACGTGAGGACACATTTTGGAGAACCTCAAGGATTCTCAACCTCAATGATTCTCACCTCACCTCACCTCATATTGCTTGAGGACAAATTTCAAACCTCACAAAATTCTCTTGAGAATCCCTTGAGCTCATGAAAGGCCCGTAACCTCACTAAATTCTGAGCTCACGTGAGAGTTCCTCATGCGAATAAAAGTTTGTGTCAAATGAGTTTGTCCCAGACAGAAAATTGAATTTCAACTCTTCACTTTCCACTCTGATCCTATTCCGCTTTTGCTTCTCTACTTCACTAACTCCTCACTCGCTTCAGATGGAAACCAACGGCAACACTAACCTCGTGATCAAAGGGAGGCTGAAGAGTGGGTACTATGTGGAGGTCCAGCAACTCAAGGGGATAAGGAAACGTCATCCGATGTGGAAAGGTGCGCGCGAATGTGTGGATTCGGAGAGAAAGCCGTTCATCATCTGCAACTACCCCGATAAGAGGACAAGAACCGAGATGGAAGCTGTTGGAAACCGATCGTCTCAGCCCGTACTCCAAATCTGTTATCACCCAGAAAGCGCAAGGTGGGTTTTTAATCAGGATTCAATAATTATCCGTAATATCCTCAATAAACATCCCATATACTCATCCTCGAGATGGAAGCTGTTCTGCTTAATCCATTCTGCTTAATTATTACCTTATTGTGACTAATCGTTCTGATTGATTGATCTACTTGAAATTGACTGAAACCTCATAAATCCTGAGCTCAACCTCATGAGGATCGTTCTCATGTGAGCTCAACTCACGTGAGGACACATTTTGGAGAACCTCAAGGATTCTCAACCTCAATGATTCTCACCTCACCTCATATTGCTTGAGGACAAATTTTGGAGAACCTCAAGGATTCTCAACCTCAATGATTCTCAAGGATTCTCACCTCAACCTCAAGCAAAAATTCTGTCCTCAAGCAAACTGTGGTTCAAGATAATGAAGAGAAATCTCAAGCAAAATTTTTTTATCACTTACTATCGCCAAGTTTTCATCCATCCAGCATTTGTAGTCTTCCATTCAAAGAACTTCTCTTCATTTTTACAACTTGCAACAGATTTCCAGTTTCGTGTCATTTAAACCGTAAACTTCAACACCAACAGAACAATTTCTCACAAAAGGAGACACTTTTTCACAAAAAGGAGGCATTTTTACTTATCGTCCAATAAACAACAACAGGCAATAAAAAATCAAGAGGACATCCGAAAAATTCTGAAACTGTTTTGTAAATTATTTCGCTTACAGGACAACTCAAAAAAATCTCGGTTGTTCGATGCTCTCATAATTGGCTTACCGTTAAAAATCGTAAAATCAAAAATTAAAGACAAAAACTCGATTATAATTTGTATAAGATTGTTTTTAAAGTTGTTGCTTTCTACATGATCTAGTATTACAACAGGGTTGCCAAGTGGACGAAAAAAATCAGCATATATAATGGCTGATTTATCAGCCAAATTTAAATTGCATTTTTATCATGTTTTTAAGCGGAATTTGCCAAAATTCTGCCCTCCGCGTCGCTAATTCCCTCAAAACTATGCTGAATCGATTTGATACATAATTTTGTGTTTATTGATAGTTTCTGAGTACAGACTATTTTAAAAAAGCACAGATTTACAAAAATTTGCATTAAATTAAATTTGCGTTAAAAACGGTCTGTACTCAGAAATTATCAATAAACAAAAAATTCTGTTTTTATAGTTCGAATAAGCATTAAATTTGAGGGACTTGGCAAACCGGAGGGCAGAATTTTGGCGAAATTCCGCCTAAAAACATGATAAAAATGCAATTTGAAAAATTTTGGCTGATAAATCAGCCATTATATATGCTGATTTTTTTCGTCCACTTGGCAACCGTGTATTATATCAAGAAAAACTGCAAAATAAGCTCACTAGCAAACAGTCTTTTGAAAAGAAACTACTGCATAGTTAGACTACCTACTTACCTGCAATCAAGATTAGCTTCACTAGCAAAATAAATAAGATGATGATCAATCGAAAATTCAACAAATTACTTCCTGTTTCAAGCATCTATAGTTTGTTTGAAAAACTGTTTTAAACTATTTTTTCTAGTTTAAAAAAAAAGAATTTATTCTAGGATTCTTGTACATACTTGTACATTGAGTTTTATTCATGTGGGATTAAATTTGAATCTTTAATTTTTGGTAATTTTTTAAAGGTAAGAAATAAAGAAGCAAGCAAGAAATAAATAAATCATTGCTTTATAAAAGCAAAAATTTATTTCAATACATGTCCTGATTTCTTAACACCTAAAGCAGTTTAAGACAAACGTATATTCTGACACAGAATTTCATGCTCAATGGTCACAAAGTTGAAAAGTTGTAATTCTGATACTGGATTCGTGATCAGCGTACCCGATTTGCATGTAAAACTGCTTTTGAAACTTAAAATTGACTGTCATATTTAAAATTCCGCTCAAGACAAAAAACATTTGAATTACAAAATATTGAGCTTTTTGAATGTTCCTTGTCTTGAGCGGAATTTTTGTATGTGACAGTCAATTTTGAATTTTAAAAGTAGATTTATAAGCGAATCGGATACGCTGATCACGAATCCGGTGTCAAAATTACAACTTTCAATATTTTTTACTATTAAAATATTTTTTGTAAAATTTTAATTACTATTCAATTACTATAAAAACGTTTACATTTCTATTTTTTAACTGAATATTGAAAAATGACCTACCATTCGAAAGCGCTGAATCTTAGCTACATTTTGCGTACAACTTTGTTTTTTTCACAATGATTTCGTCACGAAAAAAATTTACTTTTAATAAATCAAGTGCATTTTTGAAAAAAAAATCTCTCTATTTTAACTTATTTTTTAATTTTGAAATAGTGGCACTCAATAAGTTAAGAGCTTATTTGAAAGCGCGGAGAATCTTGGTTCAGATGAATATTTAACTTGATAAAAATAATTTCGTCAAATAAGTTTATTGGCCTTTTTAAAATGTGCAGTCTTTTTTGGTGGCAAAGTTTTAAAAAAGGTGTTTTCTCAAATTTTTGACTCGAGACACACAAAATCTGTTTTCGCAGAGTTGTTCAGCATGAAATTCTGTACCAGAATATGAATTTGTTTCAAACCGTTTTCCTAGTGTTAATTCTCTGTCATCAAAACTTGCTTTTCCAACTTTTCTATGATTTTTATTGGTTCTAATAGAGGGTGTGGCATCCTACGCAGACTATCGGTCTTTCCTAGAAATTTTTCTAAGTTAGTGACATTTTGAAAATTTTAGGCAATCGATCGTTATGAAACATGCAATAACTAACTTTTCTTAACAAAAACCACTACTAATTAAGTCAAGATCTACAAGATTTAACAAAAAATTCAGTTAAATCCAAAAAAGTATATATATTTCAGGAATGTTTAATCCACTTTATTCTATCTGTGACACCGGCCAATGGAAAATTTTGCTGGGTTTGCTAGCAATCGCTTCCAAGTTCGCACAGAGCATTGGGTCTTCCAAGGTGGCAGATGAAATCAAACATCTTCCAGGACTTACATTTGACTACCCAGCCAAGCAGTATGCTGGCTATTTGCAACTTTCATCTCAAAATAACCTTCACTACTGGTAACCTCTTTGGCATTAGTTTGTTAATTAAGAATTGAAGGATATTTTATAGGCTTCTAGAGTCACAAAACAGTCCTAGCACTGATCCACTAATAATATGGTTTGATTAGTTACACATAATTTTAATAAAAGCCAAAACTTTAAAAACAGGATTTCTGGAGGACCCGGCTGCTCAAGTCTTTTCGCCTCTTTCACAGAACTTGGCCCATTTTTCCTTAACCCTGATGGCAAAACTCTGTTTGAAAATGCTTACTCTTGGAACAAGGTAAAACCAGTTTATTAAGTAAAAATATAAACTCCCAGTCAAAAATTTTGTACCTCTCAATACTACAAAAAAAAAGATTCTGAGGGTCCTCTCAATACTGCCCGATCTCCTCTACATGACAAAAAGATCTCGTTCAAATGTTGGCAAATAACCAAGTTACAGCCATTTCAAAAAGGGAAAAATACTTGGGCCACCCTGTATCTTCTTTTCCATACTAACCGATTAGGTCTGGTCCCAAAGTAGCCAATAGGGAGATTGTCGACTGTATAAGGCAATTATCGGTAAAAATGTTAAAAAGAGATTGCTTTTCCCGTAGTAATTTGAAAAATGAATTTACAACATAAAAACGGCTCCGGCGCTCTTTTATACCGGCGCCGGGCACCCGCCGAAGTACTGGATTTTTGAAAATTTTTTGACATTTTGAAGTTTTAACAGTATGTTTTTTGGTATTGGCCGCATCTAACTTAGATCATGGTGGCGATAAACATAAATTTTAACTTCGAACACATATCATACACCCCGGCACCGCTACTTTTTCGGCGCCTGGATGGCGCCGGCGCCAGCACCAATTTCTAAAGGGCCGCCGGCGCCGATTTTGGGGAGGGCCGGCTCCCGGGTCGGCGCCAATTTTTTCGAGCGTGCAGGTATGCCTGTAGATACCTTCGATTATTCAAATTTTGAAATCAAAATGTAGTTGCAGGTCATAAATATCAGATTTTTAATTTTTCTTTGAAAAGTTTGAGTACAAACCAGTCGAAAGTTCAGACTTTAGTCAAATATAAGGCAAAAAAGCAAATTAACTTGTTTTTCTAGTCAAAATTGGAGAGTTTGTCAAAAGTCACATGCTGCCTATTTTTGACTACTTTCAAAGGCCGCGATAAAGTGTTTTCAGTATTAATTTGAAAAAAAAATACTAATATAACCTAACATTTAGATAAGCAATATGCTGTTCTTTGACAACCCTACAAATGTCGGCTTTTCTTATTCTGCGCCCGGAATCGACAACTCGTCCCGCTACAACGATGATAATGTGAGCTGTCATCAGTTTTTCAGCAAGCTAAGCAACCGAAACATTGACGTTTTAGACAGCTGAAGACAATGCTGAAGCCCTCCAGATGTTTTTGGCTAGATTTCCAGAGTACAAAGGCAGAGATTTTTATGTTATGGGCGAGTCTTACGCTGGAATTCATGTTGCTGTGCTCACTAAGAAACTCATTCCAATGATCACGGCTAATGTACTTTATTTGAAGTGTGCCAGAAAGCTAAATTATCCAAAACAGCTGAAAAGATTAAATAATGTTTTACCAGCATGCAGTCTAATAAGGAAACTGTTTGAACTGTTAAACACAAACCCTTCAAATTTTTCTATTTTTTCAATGCGCTGAACACAAAAAACATCCCTAGGACCACAAAAATTTTATTTTTGATGCCCAAGCTGATTTTTCAGCTATTTGTATCTATCAAAATCAGCTTGGGGGACCAAGGCATCAATTTTTGTGGTCAATGCAAGGAACGGCTATTGTCATATTTTTCGTGTCCAGCACGTCGAAAAAGACGGATTTGAGAGCAAATAAAAATTTGGAGGGTTTACATTTTACAATTCTGATGGTTTCCTTGTAAGATCATAGTTGCGCCAGCGTCGGCACTGGCGTCATTGCCGGCATTGTTTCTTTCAAATATTTTTGTCAGTGCTGGCAGCGATTGCTGGGTGCTGAGGTGCAAGTATGTCTGAGATCCTAGTTTAAAGCAGCATGCTCACCTGCTCAAATTTTTCCTAATCAATTCAAAACTTTTTCCTAAACTATACCTAAAACTAAATTCTAGGCCTTGTTTTGTCAGAAACTTGGTTTCCGTACAAAACTATGACCTTTTTGAATTGGCGGAGACAAAATTTGAACAGGTGACCATGCCCCTTTAACCGGCTATTAAAGACTACTAACAAGCAAACAGATCGAATCAATTAAATCGATGATTAAATTTAAAAAAGGGTTGAAAATTGCAACTCAAGGGGTCAAAAAGTCGGTTAATGTTGAAACTTTTCGAATTGAAGGGTCGATTCGAAAGTCTATTTTTTAAAATTTTTACTTAAACTATTAAAACGCCAAACCTGAAAATCACTTAAATAAGTTCAGCTGCTGAAAATATAAAGGAAGAAAAGCAAAAGCTTACATTAAGACTTAATTACATTAGAAATGCTTTCAGCCCACTCAACTTGACCTGAACCTGGTCGGTTTGGCTGTTGGCAACGGCTTTTTATCCATTAAACAAAGCTTGAACTCTTATGTCAATATGGCTTTCTACCGAGGAATGATTGGAAAGGAGTGAGTTGATGCTCTTTAAAGGGAGCAGCAAAGCTACCTAGCTTGAAAATTTCAACATCGGTTGCACAGTGGCTAAGCATTAGTGTTTAATGACCGCAGGTCATTGAATTTTTTACTGCTACCGAAGGGGGCGCAGATAGCTTGAGAGTTAGAGATGCACACACTCACTTACCTTAGAAATAATTCCGAGAAGTACTACTCTTGATCATAAAATGCATATAGAGTCTATTTTTGCCACGGCCCGAGTTGAAAAACACGGTAAATCAGCCAAAAAAAATTGGCTACTATTATTCATTTGCCCTCCCAATACAGCCCATGATCCCTTTTTAATTGCTTTTGTGGTCCTATTATGGCAAAATTATTGTATAAAAATGGTTTTTAGGCATTCCTAAAAAAGTCGATTTGGGGGGCCGGGGGTTGTGGTAAAAACGAGTAGCGTCAACTTTTCTTTACCGAGCTAGTTTCGCAAAGGGTAGATTGCTCTTCACTGGCTTGCGACCCCGCATGCGTGCACTTTAGTTACTTTGGATTGTTTGACCAATGTCAATGGGTAAATCTGGCGCAGTGATGTCAATAAGTGCAAATGCACATGCATTTTTAAAAATGCATGTGCATTTTTAAATTTCATATGCACTTTTGAAATGGATAATATTTTTTCTCAAAACAAATGCACTGCGATCACACCGCAAATTATTTGTTTCTCACCGCGAAAAAAATCCCGCTGAGTACAAGGGGATTACTAGAATACCTTGAAATACTTCCGTCTAGATTTCACTCTATATCTATCTATCCCAAGGCAGTCTAAGCTACCCAAACCACCTCAAACCATCCTAAACAACCTCAAACTACACCAAATCAAGTAATTTGAGCCCAGACTGGAACCAGCAACCTCGGTTATGAGTATATAAGGCACTACACCAACCCCTCTCAACCCACTCCGGAGTGGCCAAAAGGCAAAAATAACTGTTTTTTGAGGGTTCACCGAGGGGGGTAAGTTTTTTACGAAAAAACGATTTAGCGGATCAGAATTCCAGTCCGATGGGCTTAATCGCTCAAAATTCTACATTTATCTATTCTAAACCACCTTAAACTATCCCAAACCACACGATTTTGAGCGATTGAGTTTCTGATCCGCTCAATCGCTTTTTTGCAAAAAGTTTACCCCCCTTTAGTAAACGCCCAAAACCCAGTTATTTTTGCCTTTTGGTCATTCTGGAGTGGTATTCTGAGCGATTCTAAAAGAGAGAAAGGTTGATGCAGTACCTCATATATGCATAACTGAGGCTGCTGGTTCGAACTTCTCTGGGTTTACACCTCATGTCTTACCTTATTTTTAATGAGTTCTAAGGGGTAGGAAAATAACTTTAGGTCAAGCCCACGGTCAAGAATCTCAATACCATGGGTAGGTACTCACTCCAAGGTGGTCTAACCTAGGATTGTGAAATAGAAAGTTTTCCAAAAAACCTTTCGTAAATTTTTCCGGAAAACTTTCCGGACAGAAATGAACGCGGAAAGTTTTCCAAAAATGGAAAGAAATAAAAACAGGAGTACAGAACCTCCCTGTGGGCCGAGCCCATGTTACACCTCATTCTTATGCATTTTCACTGGGGTTAGGACGATAACTTACCACAGCCTGAATAACTCACCGAAATTCGGTAAGTTAAAAACAGTTAACTGCAAATAACCGTACAATTAATTCTACAGTTAACTGCACAGTTAACTATATACTACCACCTGTCAATCATCCCTTGTCATTTCTGTCCGATTTCCCACCGCAACAACAAAGGAAAAAAAACAATACAGTTTAATTATTTTATGAATTTGATGTATTTATGGCTGACTTTAATTGAATTGTTATGTTTTTTGCTTGAGTAAAGGTACTAGATGGATTGCGAATTTTTGTCCATTTTTGTCCAAATTTGACCATTTCTGTCTGGAAAACTTTCCGATTCTTTTCTGTCCGGACAATTTCACAACCCTAGTCTAACCCAAATTTTGAGGAAACTATTCTAAAAACCATTGTTTAAACGTTCAAAATTACCATAGTATCGGTTTGGCGCCAATTTGAAAAATAATTCTGCTTTACCTACATCGACATCGACTATGTCGATGTCAGAACTACATGAACATCGAATTTTTTGAAAAGGAAATCATTAATATGAAATTCAAAAAAGGTGAAGAATAACTAAGCAGGGTCTGGGCAACAAGTTTTTACACTCGACCTCGATCGCGACCAAGCAGTATGACCACAGCATTAGATATCTAGCACTATTCAACTTTTCTCTCTAAAACTCAAAAAGATGGTACTTTTCAGCCAAAGGGTCGCACATTTAATTATCTCCCAATTTAAAAAGCTAATTTTGCAGAGACTTTGATTTGTTCAAAACAGACTGTTGTGCGGACGTCCACCCTATACAAGACTGTGATTTCTCAGCCTACATTGACGTTAGTGAGCATGGCCAACTGAGTGCAAAGCAAAGTGATCAACCAACACCCAATAAATGTGCTCAGAAAATTCTCGCTATTGTCAAGGACCAATTTCATGGAGTTAAAGGGTAACAACTACTTGCTTCAACATTTTCCTTATTTTTCCCTTAAAAATAGGTCCCATTCACAAAATTAGCAATAGAAATGCAAAATGTAGCAGACATGAAAAGTCTTTTGCCGTTTTCAAATTAAGGATTTCGAGGGCAGTGTACAGGGGCTATCAAAATAACTTTAGCATTTTTTAACAGTTTTTTACTTCAGTTGCTTTTTTGATTTACATTTTACTAAGGCTCCTAACTATGTCACACATAAAATGTATACAAGACTCTCAGCTACATTTTGGTATGTAACATGGTTGAGAGCCGTCTGCAAAATACAGACCGAAAACACAATTTAAAGTACCATTACCGTCTACGGCCACGAGTATTTAGTACCTTCAATTGGCGGGGGGACAGCTTTTTTACTCCGAAAACGTTTTTTGAATTTTTTTTTTATTAAAAAGTGGTATTTCATTTTTGGTCTGTTTCTCTCTGGAGCTCTGCTATTTTTCGATGGTAATATTTTTCAAAAAACGTTGTTCAGACAAAAAAGCTTTCCCTGCCAATTCAAAATACGAAATGCTCGTGGCCGTGGACGGTAATGGTCCGTAATTATGACTACCCCTGTAGTAATAACGACTAGAATATGTTGTTGCCGTAGATGCGGCAACGGGTTGGTGTTGCGGAAGTTGGTCGGAAACACACACGAATGTAATAAAAAAATTCCTGCTACCATCAGGATTTTAACCCATGCTTTAGCCCCCAAGACAATTCAACATCCATCTCAAAATGCCTTGGTCCCTGTGGTTTTCCACCACTTTGAAGTAGCCATAACTTTTTTTGGGTAAGACGATCCCAACTTTTTTTTATTATTATTATTTTTAAATCGACCATGCCGCATCGAATGGTAGTAACAGATTTTGATCTACATTAGCTTCCACTAGACTCCACCGAAGCACGTCTACCGAAACAATCAGAAATTGTTTCGGTGAAAATTCGGTGAACATCAACCGATACATACCAAAACACCATTTTCATTGACTTATTCTTCCAATTTTTTATTTTTTTCTTGAAAGTTCTTACTACCAAAATGAGCACAAATTCCTGGCAATCATTCTAAGTATAAAACTTTTTAGACAAATAAATAAATTATTTCCGAACCAAGGCAAGTTCTGATTGTTTCGGTAGACGTGTTTCGGTGGAGTCTGGTGGAAACTATTGCGGAACATACCTAATCTTTTTTGTGACGCACACACAGGCAGACAGATCCAGCGCGATAACAAGTGGGCTAAAATAGACAAGAACACAAAAACCTAGATATTCTAGACCAGTATTTTCAAAAGTCACACTATCACATTCACACTACTGATTTTATCTGAAATTTTGTTTTCTTATTGAGATTTTTCACATCGCCTTGAGCTGAGATTTTCTCTAGTTTGAGTGTCAAACGCTTCAGTTAAAATTGTTTTGACAAAATCACACCAAGTGTGACCTTAAAGTCACACCTTTCATAAAAAGTGTGATTTTAAAGTCACACTATTTTGTCAAAAATCATTTTTAACTGAAGCGTTTGACCACCGAATCGATAGAGAAAAATCTCAGCTACAAGATGATGTGAAAAAATCTGTGATAAGACAGCAAAATTTCAGATAAAAAGGTCAGTGAAGTTAGTGTGACCCAAGTGTGATAGTGGGACTTTTGAAAACACTGTTCTAGACTCGGACCCTACTTATTGTATACTGGCTTTGACAGTAATAATACTAGGTCGTGTCAAAAGTTCGCACCATTTTTTTTCCAAAAAATATTTGTGGCATTGTGTTTTTACCATAGATTTTTCAAGAATTTTTTAAAAGTTGACCACCCATTTTGTAAATGAAAATCTTGGCTACAAAACAGGTGACCAACTTTTAAAAAATTGTCAAGAAATTTATGGTTAAAATACAATGCCACACAAATGTTTTTTGTGAAAAGTGGTGCGAGTTTTTGACACGACCTAATATTTTAGTAAGTCTTATTGTTATTAAACATTACAATACAGTCGAGTCTCGATTAACCGACACCCCTCGGGACCGGCCTTAGGTGTCGGTTGATCGAGGGTGTCGGTTAATTGAGGGTGTCGGATAAGCGAGACTTTTAGACTAAAAAATCTCAAGGGTGTCGGTTTATCGAGTTTCTTATGGACATACGAGAGATAATAAGATTTATTTTTTTATTTTTTTTTGGATTTGGCCGATTTGGCTCTAGTGTAGTATCCGTCACAAAAAATTGCCTTACTCCGCTTGTGGTTTTTTTTGGCGTGATGTACTTTTTAACTTAAAAATTAAAAAAAATTTCTCTATATTTTTGGCATTTATGTATTTTTGGTTCTTCAGCATTTTTTTCTTCATTACGGCGTTTGTGATATGTTCCTCTGTGACAACATTTGTACTTATTCTATCACTAATGTGTTTATTTTAGGACATGAAGACTTCGTTGGTGCATAAGAGCGTTTTGAAGCCGTGCCTCGATTCCTCGAAGATACGTTTGTCTCAGATTTTCCAAATGCGCAATGAGGAAGTTCTATCTGTCTTTGTGTCCTTCAATCTCATGAAGAACAATATGAAGTGCGAGAAATGTCAGGGAAATATGATAACATCCAAAAGAAGTCAATTGCAAGATGGAATCCAGGTTAGTATTTTTCTTTTGTTATTTGATTCTTATTTGAACGTATTTCTATGATATACCCTATTGATAATTATTCTTTGTAAAATTGTGCTTGTCTCGTGTGTAAAGTGTAATAAAATATGTATCAGCCGTATCACTATCAGTACTACTGTTAAGAGTATTGCACCTCATGCTAAAGCAAAAATGGACAAAAAAACCACAGGGGGGAGTAAGGCAATTTTTTGTGACGGATACTACACTAGAGCCGATTTATTCTAAACAAATAATATTCATTCAACAATGTAAAATAATTATGTTAGTTTTTTCTGCTTTTCTTTCAAAATATATTTTCTTTAAAAAACGGCGAAGCAAGAGAAAGATCAAAAAATTGAAAAGGAATTTTTAAAATTTGGCGGGAGTTTGAAAAAATTTCTAAAATATACAAGGTGTCGGTTTATCAGTGGTAGTTCGGCTTGTGGGATTTCTTTGTCTGCCAACCAAATTTTTTTTAAGTGTCGGTTAACTGAGGGTGTCGGATAATCGAAGTGTCAGTTAAACGAGACTTGACTGTATGTCAATTTAGTTACGATGAGTACGACATAAACTCTGATTGCTATGCATCTCCGGAACAGTTTAAGCAAGACTCTAACTTTTGGAGAACACAGAGTTATTTTGAAGCGTTAAATGTGAAATCTTCAAAACCACTTATTTCTGATGGACTCTACCGATTTGTGGATCAAGGCGTGCGTTTGAAGAAAACATTTTATTGCTAAACCAGCCAACCAGTTTCAGAGTCTGATTAACACCAAATCCACTGACCCTCTAGGTGGATTGAATTGCTATGTGACGGAAGCTACAGAAAAGTATTTTGACTTGCCGGCAGTAAGGAAGGCACTCAACATCCCTGCTTTGCTAGACAACACTAAGTTCAAGCTTTGCAAGTAAACAATTCTTGATGGCAATCAGTAATATTACTTTTTCTCAACAATTTTAGACAGCTACTGGAAGAAAATTACAAAATTCAATACCCTGAGACTGGAGCTTTGTTTCAGTGGATTTTCAATTCTGGTATTTTTCATCCATAGATTTTTAATGGACTCATTTTTTGAGTCAAATATCTTTTCCATAATTTAAAAAAGATACCAAAAATTTAAAAGATGACTTTGTATTTGTGACTAGTTATACACAAACCGCTGAAACTTGCAGGCTATCCATTAAATATTCTAATCTTCAACGGAGACACCGATGGAGTCTGCAACTTCCTAGATGATTCTCTGTTTGTTCGATCTCTCAACATGACCCAATTTGCATCTGGCAATAGAACAGCTTGGACATATCAAAAAGACAATTTTAAGCCGATGATTGTTGGTTATCATGAAAAATTTTACAAAAATACTGTGAAGCTCGACTTATTGACACTTTCTGTAGAACTTATTACTTATTTTGAACAAAATATCAAAATTTTGACATATAGGGTGCAGGCCATATGGTGCCAAGATCGCTTCCTGGACCTAGTCTGCAGATGATTGCCAATTTTATGTCTGATGAACGAGACTACAGCAAACCTTTGCGCTTTTCACCCACAGCACAAAAGATCAATGCGGTGCCGCCAGCAATTAGTTGTAAGAAAAAATTAATGGTATAAAGCAAAAAATTTAAATTTAGTAAGTCGAAAAGAAGCCGATAGAGTGTTCTCCCTGCCTGGTCAAACCTTCCAAACCTACTTCAAGCAGTATTCCGGCTACTTAAATGCTGATAAAGGCAACTATCTGCATTATTGGTGGGATAGATTTCGAAAGAGCTTGGTGTGACTATGTGATTTTAGGCTAGTCGAATCTGAATCCAACCCTACCACAGACCCTCTAGTATTGTGGTATAATTCTTATGAGTATATTTGTAAATACGCATATTTGTATCTGTAGGTTTAACGGTGGACCCGGCTGCAGTAGCTTAGAGGGTCTTCTAATTGAGCAAGGACCCTTTCATCCCAATCCAGATGGGAGAACGCTGTTTGAAAATAATTTCTCGTGGAATAAAGTAACGTTTTGATAAGGAAATCAAAAATTTTTAGGGCAAAAAAATTAGCACCTTTTAGAAGGTGTATATGCACTACCGTATTTCTTCTAATAAACGAGCGTGCCCGTCCTAGGGTGCCCGTTTATTAGAGACTGCCTGACTATTGGAGACTGCCCGCTCATTTTTTTGATCAAAATTTAGTACTTCTTGAGTTCAGCCCCCTCTGTAATTTTTGAAAGGTGACCCGAAAACACGTTTGAAACTTTAAATTTTTTCTGATTAATACAATACAAGAAACATTTCTAAACAGTTTCTAATCTGAAAATTTAAACTGTTTTCAAAAATTGGCTTCTACTCCTCAGAGGCAGATGGTCTTCTAGGTACTTCAAGATCATATTACAGTTATTTATCACATTTACGCTCAGATTTAGACAAGGGTAACTCAGCGTATGTTAGGACGGACCCAAACGTTTTTCCCTGACTGTAAAAAAGTACTAAAAATGATTGAGTTCGTCCTAACATACGCTGGTCTACCCTTCCCTAATCCTAGATGTGATAAATTGCTGTAATAAAATCCTGAAGTACCTAAAAAGACCATTTACCTTTGAGAAGCTGAAGCCAATTTGTGAGAAAAGTTTAAATTTTTGGATTAGAAACTGTTTAGAAATGTTTCCTGTATCGTATGAAGCAGAAAAAGTAGTTTAAAACATGGTTTCGGTCACTTTTTTTTAATTAGGGGGGAAGGGGACCTAAGAAGCATTCAAAAATTTATTCGTGAGCGAACAACGAAAAATGGTAAATATTGAGCGAAAGTGGTGGGGTGCCCGTTTATTTTCATTTTATTTTTATTTTCCAATCTTCTCCGAGGGTGCCCGCTTATTAGAAGAAATACGGTATATCCTATTTACCGACCCATTTTTCGACTAGGTCCACATAAAGTTCTCTATATAAAAATAACTCAAAATAACCACTGTTGTTTTTTTTTAATGAAGCTGCATATAACATGCCAGACAGAATGTCAAGCAAGTCTAACAAAAAAAGTTTTGTTGGAAATGGGTATTGGAAATAGTGTAGACATTCTAGAATTTTTAACGAAGGCTTTTTCCTATCTTCCGTAGAGAGCTTTGAAATCTTTTTACAAAATTAAAGCAGAAAAAATATAAAATTACAAAAAAATCAATAAAAGGGATAACTAAAGAAAAAATTGTGCATTAAAAAATCTAAGTAAAAAAAATCACGAAAAATTATTTTTAGGCAGCCAATATGTTATACCTAGAAAGCCCTAGAAATGTGGGATTTTCCTACCAAAACACGACGCTAAATCCAGATCCTAGCTATGACAATGACAAGGTGAATAAATAAACACACAATACAAATCCAGCAAAAAAAAATTGTTTAAGACTCTTTGGGATGCCTTTCTTGCCCTCAAAGACTTCTACTCAGTCTTTCCAGAGTACTCAAACCGACCATTCTATGTCGCTGGGGAGTCTTTTGGAGGTGTCTATGTGCCCATGTTGGCTCAACTTTTGATCCAAAAGATCCAGGTTATTTACATATTTGTGCAGAAATTATAATTTTTATTCATCTTTCAGGCAAAAGAACTAAATGGGGTCAACCTGCAAGGAATGGTCATAGGAAATGGAGCACTCAGCAGAAAACACATCATAAATTCCATCATCCCACTCAAATATCACCGAGGATTTATCGGCAAAAGAGAGTGGGATAATCTGGCAGAATGCTGTCCTGATGTCACCTATCAGAACTTGGCCACTTGCAATTTTGCCAAATATGTTCAGCTGGAAGAAAAGTCAGTAAAGGTGCTTCCTGTAGATGACTCTGTGTGTGCTGCTAGAGTTGTGGCTATAGCTCAGCACACCAGATGGACTAATGTTAAGAAGTAGGGGGATTTTGAAAAGATTCGACTAAAAAAAGTAATGCAAGTTTTTGCAGTCTCGATGTCAACAATATCTACCAGGACTGCTATGAAGAGACGGAAGAAAAGGTTGCTAGACCAGGAAGTGCTCTTTTTGAGGCTAAAAAGAAGGCTGGAGCTTTAGAAAATGATTTGGTAAGAAATTTAGGTTTTTAATAACTTAAATTAGATAAAATACGCCCTCAATACCCTTCAAAATTTTCATAGGATGGCATTTAACAGGCATTAAAGAAGCATGCTCGCCGCCGATGGGAATATTTTGAAAGGCGGGTATTAGATCAATTCAAAAAAGAGTTATTCTTTGTTGAGTACTTTGTTGGCCATAAGTAATGAAAAACACTCCTTTCCACTGGTAGCGTGGGTGGCTCAGTGGTAAAGCAGCACTGGTACCCGCTTTTAAAATATCCCCATCTGCGACGAGCATGCCCTTTTTTCTCCTATGAAATGAGGAATCCACAAATACCTCGGTTCCCGTTGTGTTTTATATCAAACTTGGACTGTACTTCAAATTTTTAGTTCAACACTTACTCCACAGACTCTCAAGGAGGCTTCTCATGCTTTAAAAAACGAAAAACTGAAACATGGCTCAACATTCCAGCTGTTCGAATAGCCTTGAATATCCCCTCCTACATTCCAGCCTTTCAAGTGTGCAAGTAACACTACATTTCATTTGCGAAAATACTGGCAGAAAAGTTTTTTTTAGCAAACACATAGTAGAAACTTACCAACACGGAATTAATGACACTAGTTCCTTCTTTGATGCTATAATCCGATCCAAATACCCCATGAAAGTGCTGATCTACAATGGTGACTTGGACTTTGCCTGCAATTTCCTCAGTGCACAGTGGTTTGTGGAAGAGCTGGCACAAAGAAATGGTATAAAGGTTTCTAAAGCTCATGCTGAATGGATCTACAGATCTAACATTGCTGGCTATGTCAAGCAGTTCCAGCGCACCAACATGACCATTGATCTGCTTACAGTCAAGGTGATTAAGAAAAAAAATCTGGAAATCTAGTCTTTATATGTTTCCAGGGAGGTGGCCATTTTGCACCTCACGACAGACCTGGACCCTCACTGCAAATGCTTACAAATTTTCTGACCGACCGTGAATACAGCACGCCTATTCCATTTAGAACTGACATGAAGCCGTTGAACCGTGAGTACAATACAAAACAGGAGGTTTGTATTTCCTAGTGCTGATGTCAGAACAGGAATCCGCACAGATTCCTGTCTTGAAAATCCTGTTTTTTGTTTGGAATCCTATCCGGGATTCCTACGGTCCAGTGTCGAATCCTGTCAAAATCCAGCAAGATTCGTCTTCATCAACAAAAAATCCTGTTACTAAAAATTTCCTGCTTAAAAATTTTGACAGAAGAAAAAAGCAGAAAAACAGTCAAATATTTGTCTAACTTTAATTCTGGAGCCGGGTAATATTTTTTTATTTACAGCCAACTCAAACAGTTGAACTTTATTTACAGTCAACTCAAACAGTTGAACTTTATTTACAGTCAACTCAAACAGTTGAACTTTATTCACAGTCAACTCAAACAGTTGAACTTTATTCACAGTCAACTCAAACAGTTGAACTTTATTTACAGTCAACTCAAACAGTTGAACTTTATTCACAGTCAACTTAAACAGTTGAACTTTATTCACAGTCAACTCAAACAGTTGAACTTTATTCACAGTCAACTCAAACAGTTGAACTTTATTTACAGTCAACTCAAACAGTTGAACTTTATTCACAGTCAACTCAAACAGTTGAACTTTATTTACAGTCAACTCAAACAGTTGAACTTTATTCACAGTCAACTCAAACAGTTGAACTTTATTCACAGTCAACTCAAACAGTTGAACTTTATTCACAGTCAACTCAAACAGTTAATTAAAGCGAGTTCATTTACAGTCAACTGAAATAGCTAACTATAAAGAGTGCTTATAGAAAATCATGAATCCTGTCGGATTCCTGTTTTTAGTCCGACATGATTCCTGATCCAATTTTTTTCGAAATCCTGTCCGGAATCTCTCCGGTACCGCAAACCATCAGCATTAGTATTCCCAAACTATCTCTTTGTATAGAAATAATCAGTTTTCAGATGACTCCCAACATGTCTTTCAATCGGAAAACTACAAAAAATATGCCTGCTTTAAAATTTACAACCTCATTTGACAGGCTGCAACAGGCACATTCCAAAAAGTTTTCCAAGAATCGTATAGACTACACTACCAACTACACTTTTAATGACAATGTTGAAAAAGTTTTACCAAGAAAAGTTGCTCGAAAGTCCATGAGTCCACCACCAATCACTACAAAAGAGCAGGATAAAGTGAACAATTTGCCTGGACTAACATTTTCGATGTCTGACCAATACTCTGGCTATTTGAATGCCAGCAAAGGAGTGTTTTTGCATTACTGGTAAGACTAATTCCTTATGCTCAGAATAATAAGGGCAGTTTCTGTAGTAATTTTACATTTTTTGTACACTTTCTAAGAAAAATGTTTTTAAGGTTAGTAACTTCTCAGTCCAATCCAACCACTGATCCCATAGTTTTGTGGTAAATTAGTAAAAAGTTGTCAATTAAAACTAATTTTTGCCTTTTAGGCTTAATGGAGGTCCTGGCAGTAGTAGTCTTATGGGACTGTTCACTGAACTTGGACCTTTCAAGCCGTCTAAGGATGGCAAGAAACTACACCAAAATATTTTTGCATGGACTAAGGTTTGATAAAAACTAGGGTCGGGTAATGTCGCCTTTATGGCTGGGCATATGGCCGGCCATTTGGCCAACCCTAAGCCTAGTTTTGAAGTACTAATATTCGTCAAACTTTAAGTTTGCAAATGTGCTGTTCCTGGAATCTCCACGGGGTATAGGCTTCTCATACAGCACTGATGAATCAGAAGTGGACCCCGACCAACCATACAATGATGATTTGGTGACTAATTTTACCACTTTTTTGCTTTCATCTAAATTTGAAATAAAATATAAATTCAGGCAGCTTCCAACAATGTTTTAGCAGTGTTGTCCTTTTTCGATCGATTTCCTGAGTACAAGTCTAGGCCGCTTTATGTAACTGGAGAATCTTATGGAGGAATTTACGTTCCCACACTGGTCAATCAGCTCCTTAAAACTGTTAAGGTAGGGTGCTAATCATAGGCCAGGGGGGGGCAAGCCTGCCCCCCCCCGTCAGCCAAAAAGTCAATACTGCCCGGGCAGCTGCCCCCCCAACCCCAAATTGACCAAAAAAAGAAAAACGGTGTAGGTAAAATGACTCTCAAAAAATTGTTGCCCCCCCCCCGTCAGAAATTCCAGGCTACTCCTCTGGTGCTAATGGAAAGGGTCATAAAATTTTAAGCAGGCGCTGATATTCAAATCAAAATGTTGAATTTTTTTGAGCATTTAGCCTAATTCAGAACCCGTAGACTGAAAAAAATTGGCGCTAGTATAGATTACCACCAAACCCCCAGACCCCACCCCCCAAATCAGACCCCTCCAAAATCGCTGTAACAAGACGTTTAAAAAAAAAACAACCATTTGGGACAACAAGTTTAGGCTTAGTATGGAAGTTGTGGCTGATGAATCTTTCACGCACTTTTCTGGGATCTAAGACATATATTTGGGGTACTTTTACTTAAATTTGGAAGCGCATAATTTGGGAGGGGGGAGTATTCTATACTAGGGTCAAAATGTTCTATTCTTTAATCTGAGTCAAATCTGCCAAAAACTCCAAAACCTCAAATGATATGTAATTTTCAGATCCAAAACATTAACTACATAAATTTGGTGGGAGTGGCCATTGGCAACGGCCTTCTCAACTACTATAAGCAACTAAACTCAGCCATTTATCTAGCGTATTTCCGTGGATTTTACGATTACGAGTGAGAATTTTGCTTTAGTAAAAATAAATAAATCAAATATTTATTCAGCACTTTCAAATCTTTATCCAAATGTTGTGCACAAGAGTCAGCAGCCTCTATTCCTAAAAGCGGATATGTGGCACCTTGCGATTTCAGCCAATATCTAGATTATGATCATATTAAAACTGGTACACCGAGAAAAGATCCAAATGATCCGAATGTAGAGGAATGTGGCCGCTTAACCATAAAACTGGGGCTAGAATTGGTCTGGGGCACTGGGTAGGTTTTTGTACATTATTTATTGGTGTAACATAAGGCTAAAATATTTCAAGGCACAAATACAAAAACAGCGGCTACAATACATACCAAGACTGCTACAGCTCTGAGTACGGCTATGAAACCGAAGAGTTTGCCCAAGGAGACAAGAATAGCAATAGACAAAAAAATAGATGCAACTAACAGCATAGACAGTTCTGTGCTCACTAACACTTACTCCTTTGTAGATCAGGCAGTAAGACTTATTTTCTAGAAAATTTTACGTCTTTCCTTATCCACTAGTTGGTACTAGTGGAGAATCAAAAATACTTCAAAAATCAGTTCAAAAAATGTTCTAAAAACTAGTGGGCTCTAGTGGAGAATCCGTGTCCAAAATATGCCTTGGTCCCCCCTGTTGTTTTTCTTCTCAAAAAATGTTTAGCCCTAATGTTTAGCCCCAAAAATATCGTTGTAGGACAAGTAAGTTCAAACAAATTTTTTAATTCAAAAACAACAGGGGTACCAAGGCATATTTTGGACACGGATTCTCCACTAGAGCCCACTAGTTTTTAGAACATTTTTTGAACTGATTTTTGAACCGGAAACTGATAGCTGTAGTTTTTAGGGTACTGGACGTTTGACCGCACACTAAATTGACCGCCAGCATATTTAGACCAATTTTTAGATCTGAAATTTTTAAATCTTTTTAAAGTTTTGGTACCACATCGTAGCCCTGAATGTCAGCTTCATTTTTGTACTAAAACTTTTGCAAAAACAAAAAAGCTTTAGATCTAAACTTTAAAAGGCGCTCAGTCGGTGATGAAAAACGTGTCAGATATCACCGAGTGAGCGCTTTTTAAAGTTTAGATCTCAAATTTTTTTGTTTTTCTAAAAATGTTTGTACCTAAATGTAGTTGACATATAGGGCTACAAGTTAGTACCAAAACTTTAAAAAAATTTATAAAAATTCAAATCTAAAAATTGGTCTTAATATGCTGGCGGTCAATTCAGTGGGCGGTCAATCGTCCAGTACCCGTTTTTCGACACATCATAAAATTCATAAAGTTTCTTTCGCATCAAAAAATATTAACGTCTGATAGTTCTTGGTTCTTATCTTTTATCCCGCCCCACCTTTCCGGCCTTGGTTTCCCTGTGGTTTTCGCTCAGGTACAAGTTAGGCCAGGAAAGACTCAGATGCGTTATTACTACCTTTTTGTAGGTGCGGGGTGGGATAAAGTTGCCGGTGAGAAAAGGGTAAGAACCTACTTCTTGAAGGAATGAATGCGAGAAAGGTCACACACTAGAAGACCTTTTTAGCTATTTTGGTTTTCACTATAAAATCTAACGGGTGGTCAAAAAGTTCCCGATGGATTTTCAAAGCTTCATTTTTTATCATTTTTCTTATCATATTTTTAGAAGTTTAGTATTATTTTGTAGCCCTGTTCTTCCTCTTTCAAACGACATGTCACACGTTTATTTTACTCAACAAAATGACCACCATTTGCATCAATACATTTCTTTAATCGTTTTGGAAAGTTGTCAATGGCTTTTTGGATCATCTCTTGTGTTGTGTTTTCTTTAAGCAGAGGGCCTTCAGCAGTCTTCCTAGACTTCATATCAAACACATCGTGAATTATGTTGAGGACGGACGAAGCGGAAATTCCAAGCTCAGCGGCCAACTTCCTTTTGGAGTCTGATTGGGAGTGGATGTGGCCTTCTTCATGGTCGTTGCAGTAGCAAATCCTGTCGGCTATCAGTTGGATGTTTTCCTCCGTCAAAGCAGTTGATGGGCGCCCGCTTCTTGGTCTGTCTTCATTGCTGCCTGTCTCCGTAAATCGCTTGATGGCATCCGAGACAGTTGATTGGGCACAGTTGAGCATGCGACTTATTTCCATCACCTTGTAACCTTGCTGATGCAGTCTAACTATTCCAGCGCGTAGGTCAGCCATATTTGTTAAACTGTATTAGTAGAATGATATATCAAATGAAAGAGGAGTTTCAGGGCTACAAAATGGTATCAACAGATCAGAGATATGATAAGAAAAATGATAAAAAATGAAGCTTTGAAAATCCATCGGGAACTTTTTGACCACCCGTTAGATTACTTTTTGAATTACATAGATTAGGTACAACATTTGGGTGGAAAGTTTTTTGGGTCGATTAACGGGCAGTCCAAAAGTTCACGCCAACTTTTCTAGCTAACTTAAGCAAGGTTTTTTTTGTTCATTAAGAAAAGTTCATTAAGAATATTTTAGAATAGTCATTATTTGGCTTAAAACGCATGTGAGATCATTTTGGAAAGTTGACGAGCATTTTAACAAATTTTTTTCGGCCGTCCATGCATTTCTGATAAAATGTTAAAATTTTTCCGAACCTCCGAAAAAATGGTGAAAATGTTGCGGTTTTTTGTTATAAAAGTGGATGGTCGACCACTTTGCTGAAAGCTTGAAAGCTCAGCTATCTAATTACACCAAAATTTGTAAGAATTCATAAAAAAAATTGGATAAAATTTCGCACGATATCAGAGGGCGCCCCATTATGGCTACAACATGGTGGTCACATCCTATTGTAACACTCATAAAATAATTAAACTTTTATCATTTGAAGTGATGAAAATGCTCGTCAACTTTTCAAAATGACCTCACAGGCGTTTAAAGCTAAACAATGAATTTTTCTAAAATATTTAAGAGACATAATCTGTAATTTTGGAGGTTTTGAATGAGGAAGAAAAAGGCTACAAAACCATATGTCTTGGAAATTTTTGCAATAAAAAGTTATTACTAAAACTGAGCTAGAAAAGTCGGTGGGAACATTTGGACCACCCGTTAGAACACACATGAACAATTTTACAGTAGAAAAGCACTACTGGTATTTTCACTGTAATGCAGCAATACTGTAACGCACTTTTAAGCCTCAAAATAAAAAATTTAGCAACTAGTGAACCATGACTCTACAGATCCTTTCCGAAGTGCTCCTTGCTACTTGGACGATGCTACTGAAATTTATCTCAGCAACCCAGAGGTGCTCAAAAGCATTCATGTGGACATAGCTGGTTTGCCACCATACCAGCAGTTCAAGTAGGTCATTTCTAACGCCACCACTGCTGCAAACGTAAAATAAAACTGTTTTAGCAAAAAGTTTTTAATAGCTACAACACCGTATACTTGGACACAACACCCGTGTTTAAAGAAATTTTGGCTCAAGTCTCTTCGGACAAACCTCTAAAATTTTTGTTGTACAATGGAGATGCTGACATGGTGTGTCAATTCCTTGGCGATCAGTGGTTCATGGAAAACTTGGCTAGCCAATTGAACATCGAGGAGATTGGTACCAGAAAGGAGTGGAATTTCACCCAGCCAAGCAATGAATTTAAGTGGGCTCACACAATAGGACTAAAAACTTTTTTGGAAAAAGCAGATATTTTTAGTTTTTTGCCTAGACTTGCCGGCTTCAACCAAGTGTTCAGACATGAAAATAGTCAAGCAACGTTCAACCTTGCCACCGTCAAAGTAGGAACTCCTATAAATGCGTGAAATCCTCATCTTTTTTGAAAAATAACCAATAAATTTGTCAGGGAGCTGGCCATTTGGTGCCTCTGGACCGTCCAGGTCCTATGTTCCAACTGATCTACAACTTTATCAACAACCGTGACCCATCCACTACTGTAGATCCAAGCCTAGTTGCTCCTATTCCCTTGCTTGATGCACAACAAGTCTTATATTCGAACTGTTAGTTGACAAAACATGGCAAAAATATTGAATAAAAATTTTCAGCACTAAAAAGAGCGCAGGACAGAGTATGGAATTTGCCAGGCTTGACTTTCACCCCCAAGTTTGCCCAGTATTCAGGGTATGTGGGAGGAAATGTGAAAGGAAACTACATGTTTTATTGGTGAGTTATTTGATGGACGAATCGCCCAATGTTTTTCGGCGCCTGATGCAAGCCAAAGCACGGGTGCATCAGATGTCGGACTTTATTATTATTTGGACTCCTCCTAAAACACCCCAAAATCATGTTTTTAACGTGTAGAAAACGTGTTTTTAGCTTTTTTAGAAAATTTTGACCGAAATTCGACTTTTTGCCTTGGACCAAGGTAAGCCACCTTAAAAAAGGGTATTCTACCTCATTTTGGTCACTGGAGCTAGGCAAAATGAGTTTTACTGTGCATTTTGGTTGTAATCCTGGCTCTCAATCATTTTGAAGGAAGGTCTGTAATTTCCAAACCCCCTATGCGTTTTTAAAGTGCTAAAAGACAAAAAAAACACTATTTTGGAGTGTTTCGATAGGACTCCGAACAACAAAGTTCAGCCCATCAGGCACCTAAAATACAATATTCCTATTCTTTTTTTAACAGTCCTGTGATTTTTTTCAATTTCAGGCTAGTTGAGCCGCAGTATTATCAAAAAGATGCACCCGTATTGCTCTGGTATGAGTTTAAATAAATCATGCAAAAATAAACAGTTGAAACCCAGGTTATCTGGAGGTCCAGGCTGTAGTGGATCAGGAGCTCTATTGACTGAAAATGGTCCTTTCCTGGTGAATCCCGACGGACAGACCTTGTTCGAAAATGTCTACTCCTGGAACAAAGCAGCTTATGTCATTTACTTAGATTCTCCTCGAGGGGTCGGCTTTTCCTACCAAAATCAGACCGAAAATTCTGACAACAATGAGTGGACTGACCCTCTTGTAAAACTTTTTTTCTTGTTCTCAAAATTTCAACTTTAAATTGTAGACTGCAGCAGATATAGTGTCAGCTATAAAGCAAATATATCAAATATATCCCATGCTGTCTAAACGCCGTTTTTACCTGACTGGAGAGTCCTATGCTGGAGTATATGTGCCTACAGTAGCCAGCCAATTGATTAAAGAGCTGGAAAAGGGTGAGCATGGATTATTTTCTGGACTTGGCGTCAACCTCAGAGGAATTGCTATTGGAAATGGGTTTTTCAGCTTTAAGTGGATTGTAAGAACTATTTATTAAATTTACAAAAATTATTTTTGAGTTGCAGTTCTCAACAGTTTTTGACCTTGCCTACTTCCGAGGACTGATTTCTAAAAAGTAGGTTTTTTTGACAATTTCATGATTGTTGCCAACTTTTTAGGGTGTTGGAGATATTCACGGTTCCAGAAATTAACGATAAGCATAGACCCTAAGGTTTTGGTAAATTAAAATTCAACCCAAAGCCTTGCCTGATTTTTAGAAAAAAAGCACTATGACACTGAAAATCAGACACTTTTAGAGAGCTTGGTTTAAAAAAATTACCGATCATAAATATGAACCTCAAAGAAAGCTTGCTTTTTGAGAAAAACTCAGTGTTTCGCAGGTTTAAGCCAGATTTCCAAAAAATGAAGCATCTCTAACACATTCAGACTTCAGAATTTCGGTCTCGGTTGAGCAAACACCTAAAAGTTTGTTTGCAAACCAAGGCGAGTGTATCACCAAAAAACAATAAAAAAGCTACTTAGCGTATGGGACGAAATAAGAAAATGCTGCCAGCCACTCAATGAACTTTACTGCCACATACCAGAAGATTCCGATTGTGATGCTCTCGAAGATGGTTTCATGGAAAGATTTTTAGCTGCAAGAAATCAGTAAGAAATTTGATTAATTAAAAATTTCATCATATAAATAAGATGACTTTGTATCTTAAGCATCGATTCCTTTAACATCTACCGGCAATGCTACCAGCAACGTGGCTCAGGTGATCAGGATGGAATAAAAGTCCAAAAAGCAACATCTTCTTCAAAGAGCTTTGATCTCAAACAACATTTTTGGGAATCCACCAAAAGAGATATTTGTGTAAATGAAATGGCTGAATTGCAGACTTCCCCTACTGAAAATCCTTTGTTTAGCAAACAGGCAAGATTTTCTTATTCAAAGCTTTAGATAACAGTTTTAGTTGCCCTCCCCCCTATTTTGAAAAATGACCCATTACAGTCAAACCTCGGTTATCCGGCACTCCAATTATCCAGGACCCTAGGTTATCCGGCACCTCAGATATACTTCATTTGGCTGAGATTGGCTTATTCTCTGTCAACTGACACTCCAGTTATCCGGCACCTCAGATATACTTCATTTGGCTGAGATTGGCTTATTCTCTGTCAATGACACTCCCAGTTATCCGGCACCTCAGATATACTTCATTTGGCTGAGATTGGCTTATTCTCTGTCAAGTGACACTCCAGTTATCCGGCACCTCAGATATACTTCATTTGGCTGAGATTGGCTATTCTCTGTCAACTGACACTCAGTTATCCGGCACCTCAGATATACTTCATTTGGCTGAGATTGGCTTATTCTCTGTCAAGTGACACTCCAGTTATCCGGCACCTCAGATATACTTCATTTGGCTGAGATTGGCTTCTCTGTCAAGTGACACTCCAGTTATCCGGCACCTCAGATATACTTCATTTGGCTGAGATTGGCTTATTCTCTGTCAAGTGACACTCCAGTTATCCGGCACCTCAGATATACTTCATTTGGCTGAGATTGGCTTATTCTCTGTCAACTGACACTCAGTTATCCGGCACCTCAGATATACTTCATTTGGCTGAGATTGGCTTATTCTCTGTCAAGTGACACTCCAGTTATCCGGCACCTCAGATATACTTCCAGCTGGGTTGGCATTCTCTGTCAACTGACACTCCAGTTATCCGGCACCTCAGATATACTTCATTTGGCTGAGATTGCCTTATTCTCTGTCAAGTGACACTCAGTTATCCGGCACCTCAGATATACTTCATTTGGCTGAGATTGGCTTATTCTCTGTCAACTGACACTCCAGTTATCCGGCACCTCAGATATACTTCATTTGGCTGAGATTGGCTTATTCTCTGTCAACTGACACTCCAGTTATCCGGCACCTCAGATATACTTCATTTGGCTGAGATTGGCTTATTCTCTGTCAAGTGACACTCCAGTTATCCGGCACCTCAGATATACTTCATTTGGCTGAGATTGGCTTATTCTCTGTCAAGTGACACTCCAGTTATCCGGCACCTCAGATATACTTCATTTGGCTGAGATTGGCTTATTCTCTGTCAGCTGACACTCCAGTTATCCGGCACCTCAGATATACTTCATTTGGCTGAGATTGGCTTATTCTCTGTCAAGTGACACTCCAGTTATCCGGCACCTCAGATATACTTCATTTGGCTGAGATTGGCTTATTCTCTGTCAACTGACACTCCAGTTATCCGGCACCTCAGATATACTTCATTTGGCTGAGATTGGCTTATTCTCTGTCAACTGACACTCCAGTTATCCGGCACCTCAGATATACTTCATTTGGCTGAGATTGGCTTATTCTCTGTCAACTGACACTCCAGTTATCCGGCACCTTCAGATATACTTCATTTGGCTGAGATTGGCTTATTCTCTGTCAACTGACACTCCAGTTATCCGGCACCTCAGATATACTTCATTTGGCTGAGATTGGCTTATTCTCTGTCAACTGACACTCCAGTTATCCGGCACCTCAGATATACTTCATTTGGCTGAGATTGGCTTATTCTCTGTCAACTGACACTCCAGTTATCCGGCACCTCAGATATACTTCATTTGGCTGAGATTGGCTTATTCTCTGTCAACTGACACTCAGTTATCCGGCACCTCAGATATACTTCATTTGGCTGAGATTGGCTTATTCTCTGTCAACTGACACTCCAGTTATCCGGCACCTCAGATATACTTCATTTGGCTGAGATTGCCTTATTCTCTGTCAAGTGACACTCCAGTTATCCGGCACCTCAGATATACTTCATTTGGCTGAGATTGGCTTATTCTCTGTCAACTGACACTCCAGTTATCCGGCACCTCAGATATACTTCATTTGGCTGAGATTGGCTTATTCTCTGTCAACTGACACTCAGTTATCCGGCACCTCAGATATACTTCATTTGGCTGAGATTGGCTTATTCTCTGTCAACTGACACTCCAGTTATCCGGCACCTCAGATATACTTCATTTGGCTGAGATTGGCTTATTCTCTGTCAACTGACACTCCAGTTATCCGGCACCTCAGATATACTTCATTTGGCTGAGATTGGCTTATTCTCTGTCAACTGACACTCCAGTTATCCGGCACCTCAGATACTTCATTTGGCTGAGATTGGCTTATTCTCTGTCAAGTGACACTCCAGTTATCCGGCACCTCAGATATACTTCATTTGGCTGAGATTGGCTTATTCTCTGTCAACTGACACTCCAGTTATCCGGCACCTCAGATATACTTCATTTGGCTGAGATTGGCTTATTCTCTGTCAACTGACACTCATTATCCGGCACCTCAGATATACTTCATTTGGCTGGATTGGCTTATTCTCTGTCAACTGACACTCCAGTTATCCGGCACCTCGTTTATCCGGCACCCTGAGGCCGGTCCTCAGGGGTGCCGGATAACCGAGGTTTGACTTTATCACGTCTTGAACTAGTTTTTTTGCTTAGCACGATAAAAAACGTTTCTAAACTCTTACTTGCTGAAAAAAATCTAAAACTTTCTTGAAACGTTTTTTTTGAACTTCACCCCTCATAAGTAAATGGTCTTTTAAGACACTTTAAAGTCTTTTTTTTCTTGCTGGACCTGGGCGAAAAGAGCCTCTGTAGGCATTTTTTAAAATCATTGAAAATCATTTAAGAATCGTTTGTTGAGTTGAAGGGCAGTTTTAGTCAAAATTATCGCAGTAACAAATATTTAGGATTTTTTTTCTGAAGATGCAATAAATAAGCTGCAAAATAAAGTATCGTTAGTCAAAAATTCATATTTAAGAAATTTCTGTTTGGCTTAAGAGAAATTCGAAAAACGAGAAATTTTGAGGTTCTAAGTTAATTTTCTGACTTTATGAAAACATTTCGCATTTTTCTCAAAAATAGAGACATAAAAAGATGGGTATAAAAACACCCGCTTTTGAACTGTAAATCTCACGCCTTTTTGTCTTAAATATCCCGCTTAATTTTAAAATTTTATTTTTTACCGTTTTTTAACATAATTTTTTTGTAAATTTTTACATTATCGTGTAGCTCCGGATCTCAGCTTTCTAATAAGTTAGAATTTTAAATTGTAAAATATAAAAAATAAAGAGATTTATGTATTTGAATGGAGGGACCTGAACCAAATGCTTACTTTCCTTTCGTATGTAAATCTCTTAATTTTTGACACCATTCAGTTGAGTGTTATAGCTCATCAGAAAGCCAAGATCCAGAGCTACATCATGTTATAAGGGTATTTTTTCAAAATTATGTTAAAATAAGAAAAAAATCCAATTTTCTAAATTAAGCGGGTGGTTTAAGTCAAAAAAAAAAGCGGAGATTTAAGAAAATACAAAATACAGAGATTTAAGAAAATACACTGTAAACGGGAGGAATCAATTTCATCCGACATGAAATGCTAACTTTTTAAATTTTATTATAAAGGTTATAGGTTTTGCTACAAAAAATGATTCAAGGTTAATTGCATTCCAGTAAAAAAAAATCGAGTGTGGGCTTAACGTTGGCTTAAACTATTAAAAATAGAGATTTTTTGGGAAATTCGGCCAAAAATAGGTTAATGAGGAGTCTTGCTTGGAACCAGTGCTCGGAATTTTTGAATTTGATCGTACTCGTACTCGTAGTTCGTACCTTTTTTTTTGCTCTCGTACTCGTAGTCGTACCTCGTACCTCTTATTATTTGGTCTCGTACTTCGTACTCGTAGTACGAGTACGATACGAGTACGAGTACGACTTCTGAGCACTGCTTGAAACTATGTTTAAGGTAAGTGAGTGTGCGCATCTCTAACCCATCAAGCCCCCTAGGTCCTTTTCAATGGTCATTTTTTGGATCATTTTTCGAAAATGATGCGGGGAGTGGTATGACAACTAAAGGATCACCTGTTTTAGTCACTTTTATTCTTCAATACTGGTTTTAAGGTTTTTATAAGGTTTTTACTTTTTGATAACTAAGATATCAGGCTAGAAAATGGTATTTTTCGGGTCGAGATTAAAAAAAAAAGGAAAAGTACGAGTCGGCATTTAGGCAAAAAAATACGCTTTTTTAAAAAAGCAGTTTTTTTCACCCAAAAGCCGACCCATAGCTTCACATATTTGTTAAACCTTAGCCTGACTAATTAAAATTAAAAAATATGTAAGTGGGACAGGCGAAGCAATTTCTGGTACATTTTCGTACCAACCAGCAAAAATGGGTTAACAGTGCGGTGTTCAGATTCTGCTTAACTATGGCTCAAACGATGCCAGTTTCGGCTTCCCTTGTTACGCACTGAATAGTGTAGAGGAGTATCTCTCACAAGCGCACGTACGAGAATCACTTCATGTGCCTGAGTTTGTTCAAAACTGGAAGTTCTGCAAGTAAAATATACTCTTCTTAATTACACAAAAATAATATTTTAGTGACACAATCAACCAGAAATACGATCATACCTATTTTGATGCTGCTAAAGATATGGGAAAAACTTTTCAAGAAATACTCAGCAGCAATTATGTGTTACAAAATGCAGAGGAGCCTTTTCGAATACTCGCTTATAATGGCAGGTTTTGAATTCTAAGTTTATTTAGATGTTTCCTTAGTAGGGCCACCTTTGAAATGCCCATTTTCTTTCAAAAGTTACACCCAGAACATGCAGGAACTCGTATTTCTAGTCAAATGAGGGTGAAGGGTGAATTCTGCAAAAAGCAAATTACAGGGTGTTTCAAATTTTTCTGACACTTTTAAGCGGTTTAAGGCCGTTTTTTGAATTTCTGCAGATCGACTCAGTTTTTGATGACAATTTTTTTGGTATATAAGGTCAAAACCACGATTTTCGCTTGGTCCCCCCTGCTGTTTGGCTCCTGGTCTGTAGGTGGCCTTTGGATGGGCAAGGCCAAAACAACAGGAGGGACCAAGCGAAAATCGTATATACCAAAAAAATAGTCACCAAAAAATGAGTCGATCTGCGTTCATAGAAATTCAAAAAACGGCCTTTAAAAAAAGTTATGACCGCTTAAAAGTGTCAGAACAATTTGAAGCACCCTGTATTTTAGCTGCACTTAGACCCTGGTTAAACTTTTAAGTTTTCTAACAATTATGTTTATGAAACATCTAGGCAATAATAGATAGGGTATCTATTTTTAGCAGACCCTACCTTCAAAGGCCTATTGATCCACGAATTTAAATGGAACTTGCAAAAGTAATAAAATAACAATGTCTACAAAATAAGAATAAAAAACCCAAGAGTCAAAAATCTGCTGTAACAACATTTATAATGAATTGGTTCAAAAATTTGTTTAAAAAATTACAGAAGATCACTTTTAAAATAATATCTGCAATTTTGAAGGTGATTCCGATGTCGTTTGTTCTTTTTTGGAAGCTGAATTTTTCTTAGAGCAACTGGTAGAAGAACAAAAGACGCCAAGCGTTGGAAAAGTAAAATATTTTATTTATAGTAAAAAGAGCTTGCAGTTAAAGTATCTCCTTTACTTTTTTCAGAAAACATCAGCCAAACATCCTTGGTACTACTCCCAAACACCCAACTTATCTGTTGTAGCCGGTTTTCATAAGTCTTATTCCTTTTCAAGCAGTAGCTCTAATGCAGTTGTAGCCGGCCTGGACTTCTTGACCGTCAAGGTCCAAAAATATTTTATTAATAAGAAATACTGTGTTAGACCATGGGTCATAAATAACATAAAATTTTCAAAAAATAATAAATGTGCACTAGAGATGGTGATTCGACCGATACCGATGTTTTCGATCGATATTTTTGGCCTTTTTTTCGATGATCGATAAATCGTATATATTATTTTTCAACACCATCATAAATAATAAATATTTTTAACAAAATGTCAAAATAATCGAAATCCAAAGACTTTATTGCATAATATATTCAAAAATTCTAAGCAGAACAAAAATTAGTAAGTAAGTGAAAGCAATGGGCAGGTTCTTGTTTCAAAGGTATTAGTTTCTCTGAATTCTCTGGGACTCAAGTTTGATCTTCTAGTCGTAGATATCCTCTTTCTGGAAGAGCTGCTCAATAAACGGACTTGTTGCCTGGGCGGAAAATAACGACGAGCAAGCTTTGCCAACACCGGATAATTTCCCTCATTCATCTAAATGTCGATAATCATAACGAGTAAAACCTCTTTAAAAATCTTACCTTCCAAAACATAAGAATAAAAACTTCAGGCTCGAATCTTGCTTCACTTTTAAATAAGCTTTCATTTGTTTATCATGCCATCAGTGCCTCAAAAATCCTCATATGTTTCATCATCCTCGATCGTAGTGCGCCAACTGAAGCGATCAGTTTGCTTTGAGCAACTGGTGACGGAGACCTGACTTCTAAAAAAGATCAATAGTAAAGTCATTATATCTCTACCATTTTCTTCTGCAAAGAACCTCTACACGAATATTTTGTTCAGGTCTTTCTTGAATCCAGTACCTTACTTAGTGTTGTTAGCAGGCGATTCTGTTTTTGAAGCATGGATCGAGAAAGATAAGCATTCCATGAATTCTAAACAAAACTTTTGTAAGCCTGAAGACCTTTTCTAACACTTTATAAACTCAACATCAAGCTTATCCTCAGCAAATGAACCACACTCTTGCATCGGCCAAAGTTAAGGATCCATCATCTTGAATTCACCATTCAAAGCTGTTGCCAATTAGATGGATGGAAATAGGTTCATCATCGCGGCACAACTGTTTAGAGGCGGATCCCATTGGTTCTAATACTTGTACGAGTTTCTCCAACAACATCGATTCTTCCGGCTTTAGCTCCAGCTGACGCTTGTCACACCGAGTCAAGTAAAGATTGATCGCAGCTTTCTGTTCCAATAAGCGTTCACCCATGTAAAAGCTGGAGTTCCATCGCGTAGTTACGTCCTTAAAACTTTTAAGTTAAAAGCAATAGCCAATTTTCACTTTAGGGCGAAAAGGATTGACCTACCTGCTTCAATCTGTGCACCGGCAGTTGAGAGTTTCTTGTTCTTCCTTCAGACGGTTTCTGGTTTAGATCAGGAATGATTAAAATGAGTGACAAGTCGTCGACAGGATTCAGTTATTTGATCGTCGGATCAAGAACAAAAGTTATTCAAAACCAAGTTGACTTGTGCGCACCACAATCAACAGGTAGCCACTTCCTTCAACAAAAAATTTGTGAGACAAAACGAATTGCTTCAGACTAAACTCTAGATATTGCTTCCCTCATCCCGCAGAAACACGTGCCGCTTTAGCGGCTAATCCCCATTCACTCCAGCATTTCCTCTACAATAGCACCAATCGTTCGAAAGTTGTGCTGCCCAGGGAAGTGACGAACGCATAAGATGAACTTCTGCCGCTTCCATTCCGAGTTGATTCCATCTGCGGTAAGACTGGAATTATCAGTAATAAGAATTTATAAAGCATAAATTATACCTAATAAAGCTTTCACGACTAGATATCAGACGTGAAAGACAATGCAAGGCAGTCCTCAAGGCGCAAAACCACTTGTTTCTTCACTGCGTCATAGATCCTAGGCATGACCCAGCTGGTGTAGTGTTGACGCCCTAATATAAAAATTTGTATACCTTGAATATAAGATAAGCGTGACGCAAACCTTTTAAACTCTCAGCCGGAGACAAAAAAGCTTTGAATGTGTCCGCTTCGACTACGGTGAATGGCTGATTCGTGAAAGCGACGAAGTGAATGACTTTTTTGTCCAGCGACTCTCCTAAAAAGAAATTTAAAAGACCAAAAGCACTATCTAAAGACCAAAAGTACAACCTGTTGTTCTCATGACAAAGTTGACCATCGATTTTTTCATGGAATCCTTGCTCTCTTCCTGCGCCTTCTTCATTTCTTCTGATATTCCGGATGCTTTGAGAGATGCGGCTTCAGATTTGCTGATCCACCGCTGCTAAGCACGACCTTCTTCTTGCATTCGGGTACATTGCACTCCGCTTCGGCCGACGACAATCTCGTAAAGAGGAAGCGACCAGATTCTTGACCCTCCAGCGGTATTTTCCAGAGCAGGCTCATTCTGAAACAAAAAAAAATTAATTACAAGCAACAGCACGAAAAAACGAAGAGAAAACATAGAGAAGACGTAAACATGTGCAAGAAATAATGCAAAATAGACAAGAAAAACGCCCAAATTTCGCTTCGATATTTCGAAAATATCGATATTTTCAAAATATCGATTCCACCGATCGATATTTTCGATCGATATTTTTGGCCCAAATCGGAACCGATCGATCGATATTTTCGATACGATATATCGATCGTCATCATCTCTAATGTGCACTACCTTAATTCGAACTTACATATATTTAAAATTAGACTGCGATAAATACCCCTATTTGGCCGCATTAAACTTTACCGAAAATCCAAAAACGTGGTTTGAAGCGCTCTAAACTATTTTCTATGCCGTGAAACGGGTAGAAAACACGTTTTTAAGTGTGGGAAGGCAATTTTTCGAAATTTTTTTCTTTTGGTTTGCATTGGGGGACCAAGGCAAAAAATTATATAAAAAATGTCACGAAAAATGTTTTTTAAATTGGCGCCAAAACATTTTTCAGGGAATAAGGGCTGCATTGGGAAGGAAAGGGAATAAAACAGGTACAATTTTATGACAAAATATTAAAAAAGTGAATTTTTGCATATTTTATCTGTCTTACCATGTTTTTCAGCATGGGCCGTGGCTAAAAGACACTCTATATACATGTTATGATCAAGATTACTTCTAGAAATCATGTCTAAGGTAAGTGAGTGCACACATCCCGAATTCTAAAGCCTCCAAGCAGGGGGCTTGGAGTTGAGATGCGCAAACCCACATACCTTAGACACAAATCACTCGAAATTGACTCTGGATGCATGAAAAAAACATGCATAACAGAGTTTCTATATGCGGTAGGCCCCAGTATTCAAAACTATGTTTAACATCTTGTTGTTAGTGGTCCTCTGTAATTAGTGGCTTTTTATTCCCTTCCCCCAATACAGCCCTTATTCCTTAAAAACTGTTTTGGCGCCAGTTTGAAAAACAATTTTTTGACATTTTTCGCATAATTTTTGCCTTGGTCCCCCAAGGCAAACCAAAAAATTTTTTTTATGGAAAAATTGCCTTCCCACATCTAAAAACGTGTTTTCTACCCGTTTCACGGCATAGAAAATAGTTTAAAGCGCTTCAAACCGCGTTTCCGGATTTCCGGTAAAGTGTAGTTTAGCCGGTTATTTATGGGTTTTTACGACTAGCGGCCCAATAACTGATTTAAATCGTGTTCTTGGCATAGTGTTTTAACCCGATTCTTGAAGACTGCAGTTTTTCAAAAAAACGGGATGAAAACATAATTCGAGGAGCACTATTTTGTATCTAATAAGAATAAGTAGGACACACTTGAATCTCTCACTAACAAACACCTTACAAGTTCGTTCCCGCCTAGGGTCCGACACTTTTTTTAACCTCATTTTTTAAAATTTCGGCAGTCATGTTTTCACAGTCTGGTCCCAAATATTGAAAGGATTCCGATTTTTGCAAAAGACAATGACTTTCGCATCTAAAACTATCTTTAACATACACCTAAATCCAAAACAAGTGTGTGTTAAAGAGAGTTTTCGCTAGATGCCAAAGTCATTGTCTTTTGCTAAAACGATCAGCAAAATCGGAATTCTTGAATATTTGGGACTACACTGTGAAACATGACTACCAATCCCAAATGAGTTAAAGTGTCGGACCTAAGCAAAGCTATGGTGTATGTTAATGAGAGACTCGACTGTATGTAAAATTTATCAGCTTCAGGGAGCTGGTCATTTTGCAGCAGTGGATAGATCCGGGCCAACCTTGCAAATGATTTCTAACTTCCTTGGCAAAGAAATTAACTACAGCCAGCCACTCAAATATCCACTTACAAGAAGTCATTTAAAGCATCAATATCAGGTAGAGATATTTTTATTTGGCATTATTGTACATTAGATAGCAAATTTTTTGGCAAAAATTTACTCCTTTGTGTCCAAAATTATTTCAAAAGTAACATGTTTCGTAAAAGTGGAATTGAATTCACCAAAAATTGGTTTGGTAAAAATCGGTTTAATTTTAAAGCGTTTAGATACAATAATGGTTTTCTTAAAGGTACGTTCACAAAAAGTGTCGACCCAAGTGTGTTTCTAACGCTGCAAGGACTGTAATTTTTTTTCCTTCATTAAAAAAAATTTCTGTTTGTACCATGTTGTAGCTAAGATTCAGGACTTCAAAATGAGCTATCAACAAAACACAACTTATTGAAAATTTTTAGTTAAAAATGCTTAGGTTTGCACTCAGGTCGACACTCAGGCCCACACTCAGTCGAGTATCGACCCGAGTGTCGACCTGAGTGCGGACCTAAGCATTTTTAACCAAAATTTTTTGATCAGAGGTAGATTATCAATAGCTCATTTTGAAGCCCTGAATCTTAGCTACAAGATGGTACAAACAGAAATTTTTTTAAAAAAGGAAAAGAATTTACGAATTTACGATTACGAATGAAAAAAATTTACAGTCTTTCCCGCGTTAAAAACGCGCTTAGGTCGACACTTTTATGTGAAAGTACCTTAAAAGGAGGGTACATCTACTGTCCGTATTTAGACTCGAATGGAAATCGTTTAAATTCAAATTTAAACACATTTGAATGTTTCTGGTTCAAATGCCTTTGGCTGCATAATTTATTTATTTTTCGTATTTTCAGTTATTGAGTTGAGCCTAACGTGTTTTAACGAAAATGATCAATAAATTGATAGTAATTATTTCTAGGGTTGCTTTTTTGCAAGTAACTGCCTAATTTTACGATTTAATGCGAATTACCGTCAAAATAAAAGAAATTAAAATTTATATTGTTTTTTTTATTCTGTCGATTTCTCGAAGAATGATATTGATTTCGGTAGAAGTATACCATTTGGGTGTAAGCTAAAAATGCCTCTAAAGTGCTTTTTCAACGTAATTCAACTTGAAACGTTCGAAAAAAATGTCTTTAAGTGTGGGAAGGCAATTTTTCGAGAAAAATTTTTTGGTTTGCCTGGTCTCCCTATGGTGTTTGGTCATTTTTTGGTATTTTACCCCGTTTCGGTCACTAAGAGCTTCTTTAGGCATTTTTCATCAAGAGTCGGCAGCGGTAAGAAAATATATCTTACACAAAAAAGTTATATGGTTACATGTTGTTGTACCCGGCCAATTTACGCGGCCAAGTCCAGCATACTCCACATTGCAAGATATTAGGGAAAAAGTTATATTTTCGCCTTTAACTTACCAACCTTCTATATACAAAATATACACAAGTGCTAACCGATACATAATTTATTCAATATAAAGAAGCTATTTTTGCAAAGCTCCAGTGACCGAAACGAGGTAAAATACCAAAAAATAACCAAAAACCACAAGTGGACCAAGGCAAACCAAAATTTTTTTTTCGAAAATTGCCTTCCCACACTTAAAAACATGTTTTTGAACGTTTCAGATTGAATTACGTTGAAAAAGAAGCACTTTAGAGGCATTTTTAGCTTACACTTAAACGGTATACTTTAGCCTTGCTTTCCTAGGCTCAGAACCGCACAAGGGGCGTGGTATAAATATTTTTATATCATGATCAATTCATGAACGGGGTATTTTGTACCTAGGTTTTGGCTGTAAATTAGCTCAAGTAGTCGTGCAACCCTACGCTGATGTTTTATGGGGTTCTTGTTGATGTTTTTATTGGGTTTCCAAGTTGGTGATGATCATTTCGATATCAAACTCGTAAAAAAGTGTGAAAAATAAAGTATGCGGGATTTGAACCAGCAACCTCCAAATGTAGGGTTGCTAAGCGGAAAGCCGAAATGTCAAAAAAAACTTCGCTTAAAATTGCGTTTTTATCCATGTTGACATAATTTTTTGTAGAGTCTTACAGTAAAAGATAGCCTAGAATATAAGCTTTCTAATGACACCAAAATTGCGTAAGGGTCACATAAAAATCACAGATATTTATCTAAAAACATTTTCGGCCTGAAAAGCCGAAAATTAAAAATTCTTCGGCAGATAAATATCTGTGATTTTTATGAACCCATATACAATTTCGTCATCTAGGCTATCTTTGTGTAAATTCTACAAAATTCAACATGGATAAAGCTTTTTACATTCGGCTTTTCGCTTAACAACCCTATTCAAATGTGTTCAAATTTGAATTTAAACGATTTCCATGCAGGACTAGATACGGACAGTAGATGTACCCCTCCTTTAACACTCGGAGCGTCGAGCTGCCACTTTGCTTTGTTGTATACTTTCGCTTCCAAAGTGGCTTAACAAAAAATGAAATTTTGCTTTACAAAATTTCACTTGTAGTCTAACGGCCACTTTTTTCGTAGCACAAGTTCCTTATTTTTTGAACTTAGTGTGTATGAGGATTACAAATGTGAACTCGATATTTGATTTTCAGTTATTATTGTTCAAAACAGAAATAAAAATTATTTGGTCAAAAATATCAGGTGCCCCCCCCCCAACCGAACAAGTACCAACCCTGCTAAAGAGTTTTATTTGGGAAATAAATCCGGATGTTTTTTTTGTTATGATTAAAGTTGAAGCCAATCTTTTTTAATGCCTATTTGTTTGCAGCTCAATCCTACCAGCCAAAACTCGCCAAATTTCAATGGTGCACCAGCACTGCCCTCTGCTATTGCTCCTTCTAATCAGTCTACAACTCAAGGCTCCACTACACTTTATTCAGGATCTAAAAAGTCAGAAGACTGCTTTTTACAAGCATTTCTTTGCTTTTTTCTGCTCGTTAACCTATTTTAATGATCATTATTATGAGTTTGTGTTTAAAGGCGAGTAGCATCAAAAAAAATTAAACTTAAAAGTTCAAAAATTAAAAATGGTTAGAATTTAAGAAAACAGACAAATATTAAAAAAAGAATTTTATCTTTGCTATAAGTTGACAATATTTGGACACTTAAAACATAATCTTTACAAAATAATTGGCTCTATCCCTGAATGGGTACGTAACATTCCACTCTTCGGACATTTCACCCTCAGGACTTTTCACTATTGAGGATAATTTACATACTACAGTCAACCTTGGATTTAACGACACCCCTTGGGGACCCATCCTAAGTGTCGTTACGCAAGGTTGTCGCTACAGCAGGCGTTGTTCTAGCCAGGGTTTGGGAACAAAAATCTTTCAATGTGTCTTTATAGCGAGGGCTTAGTAAGATCGCTCCAAACCGAATCCAATTAGAATCTTTTTTATTAGAGTCGTAACAACAAAAAATCTCGCAACAACATTCATCGGTTAGAATAAAAATATTCGGTAATTTCAGTCTGTGTTTGTTTCTTTCTGCGCTCATGACAGAAAGATTCTCCATAAAATTCTGAACCCGAAGTTGCTGGTCTCACATTTCGAGATTCTCGTATTAAGGCGAAAAAATCATCCCCCATTGAGATATACAGCCAAACAAGTCATTTAAAATATAGAGTGTTTGTTGTGAGTTTGTATTTAAAAACTAGAGCCTTTACTAAAAAAATTACAGACGAAAAAAATTTTTTATTAAAAAAACACCATATAAATCTATTTTCTCCCCTGAATTTTGTTCGCCTGCAAAAAATATCTAATTTTTATTCTTCAAGATACTGACTAGACTTGCAGGTGAACTCTATCTTGCTTGTTCTTTTCGGAAACTAAATTTTTCTCACAGCAACTAGCAGAAGAACAAAAGGCGTCAAGCACTGCAAAAGTAAAAAATTACACTTTTTTCAAAGTAAATCAAAACTTACTCAAAAATTATAAATTTCGCTGGAAAATCACTAAATTCCTAAAAAATTCCTAAAAATTTCCTAAATGTATATATATTTCTGTATGAAAAAACAAAGAGTTTTTAAAAGTTTTAAGTAGTTTTTCGCTAAAATTGTAAGCATTCCCACTTTTTAACTGCTGCTGCTGTTGCTGTGGTTGTTGCTATTAACCAACTCATTGACCAATTTTTATCCTAAATATTTTACCTAACGACAAATACGATGTTCTGACACGCGGCAACGGAGGAGCCTTTGCGGCTGTGAACAAGTGAAGCATTGAAGCATACATGGATGGACTACTGCTTTTATGGTAACTTATCTTTGGTGGATGTGCTGATGACAGAACGTGGAGCGCATGAGCTGCTAAATAGATTTGGTATTTTAGAAAATAGGGTTAAAATTGGAAATCACTTGTTTTTTTGTGAACAGGATGGTGATTTTGACGAGGTTTGAATCTAGTGGCTACTTTGTGTGCATCTAATTCACTAGGTGCAGAGTCAATACCGGCACGTCTGTTGTACTTGGAAGTACTGTGTGACATTTGATGATGCCAGAAGTGTGATTCAGAAGTCGAAGGCTTGGACTTCACAACTAAAAATTGTACAAGTTTAGCAAAGCCAACCTGCCGTAATTACAAATTATATTTTCTCAAAACTTTTTTTGACTTCTAGACCAGTCTTTTTTGTCTGCTTAGCGATTGGATACAAATTTTAATCGGATACAGCAATCAGATACAGTTGCGAGCGGATACAGTTTTTCTTTTAATCTTAGCAGTCAAACTAAGTCAAACTGTGCAGCATTTACGCTATACCCCAGCACTCGATTACGCTATAGACCTCCCCGCAGCGCTCGATTACACTATATTGAAATATTTCAATCTTAACTGCAGCATACCCCCAAAGAACCTGATTAAACTATATCCCCAACTCGATTAAGGGTCACAAGGATTTGTCCACCTCATAAAACCTTTTCCTCTAAGGCCTGTTTCCCAAAATTGCTTTTAGAATTCAGAAATCACTGTCATATTTCAAATTCCACTCGAGACAATAAATATTTAAGTGATATTTTTCGCATTTGATAAATATTTATTGTCTCGAGTGGAATTTGAAATATCAGTTGATCTTCTTACCTTGAAAAATTTTCAGATTTTTATTAACGTGTTAATATTTTAGCATGATGTTTATCATTCCAATGTTTGCAGATCTAATTCAGAGGAGATATCACTCAAGTCACATCAACAAAACAGCTCTCCAAAATATCACCAGTGCGAATCTTGCGAACCAAAATGACATGTACTCTTGTTCATCGATTCAATTCCATACCGCAAATTCTCTTAGTAGCCTCTCGTTCTGAGTGCCTTCATGAAACAAAAACAGCAGAATGTGGCGTAAATGATCGTCTGTCATCTAAAAAAGACAGATGAGATGAAACAAAAAGAAGCGAATAAAAAATCGAAAATAAATTTTTCAAGGTGCCAGAACTTTGGATCAACCTAATATGAATTTCTGAATTTCAAAAGTAGTTTTACATGCAAGTCGACCACGCTGAACACGAATCCGGTGTCAGAATTATGATTTATATGAATGGTTGTTCAGTTTTTTGGAGTGCCAAGTACGCTCAATCACTGATTTTTCAACAAGTGGTAATTTGACTCTGGTTCCACCCCCTTTCGCATTCAATTTTTATCCAATTTGAAAGCAGAGATTCTAGGCTTTCTTATGTTGTATAGCTTACCTCGGTACGTTAAAATGTTTTGTCTTTTAAATTTCAATTTTTTGTAAAATTAAGTGATTTTGAAAACAACAAATTTGCTAAAATTGGGGTTGAAATTCGTTATGTTATACCTCATTAGAAATCGCAGAATCTTAGCTTTTTAATGAGGTATAATAGTTGTGGGTTTAAAGATAAAATTAAGGATTTGAAATAAAAAAAGTTGGCTAGTAAAACTTTTAAAAGTGATTGACACCCCATTTTGAAATGCCAAATACTCAAAAATGATATATGAAAACGCAAAAACTAACTGCGCCATCGCGCTCAGCTTGAATTAGGGTATCTGGTGTAAAATCTCGGAACCCAATTTTCCGCTATCGGCAACCTACTATTGGCCGAGGTCCATTCTTACAAAAAATCACTTTCACAATACTATGATATTTGGGCGGAGCGGCATGTCCACAATTTGAGTTTATGTGGGACAGTTTTCTTTCGTCTCGCACTGTACTCTTTTGAGTACAGTCGAAGCTCGCAATAAGGACGCTCTGATTAAGGACACTCTCCAAATAAGGAGAGTGTCCTTAATAAGCCGTCAAATCTGGCTTCTGGCTTCTGCAGTGTCATATGGTTTCCACATTCACATTCGTAACTTTTGAAGCCATTTAATAAAGTCACCATCCGAGAGAAAAAGCTTTTGGTATAGATTGTCCAGATTGAAATTTTTCAGTTCCTCCATTTTATTACTCTGAAAAATTAAGACTAGACCAAGGCTGGATCCTCGAAAGATATGATTTGAACATAGTTTCGTTAACTGGGGCCTACCGCATGAAAAAACTCTGGTATGCATACCTTTTTATGCATCCAGAGTCGCTTTCGAGTGATTTGCGTCTAAGGTATGCGGGTGTGCGCATCTCAACCCCAAGCAACCAAGCCCCCGAAGGCTTGCGCAGGGGGCTTGAGAGTTAAAGATGCGCGCACTCGCTTACCTTAGACATAATTGCGAGCAAGACTCTTGATTGAAAATGCATTTAGAGAGTCTTTTTGCCCAGATCCAGTGACCAAAACGGGGTAGAATACTCTCATGTATATAAAAAGTAAAGTATCCAGATACCCTCCAGTACCCTTTACCTTGGTCCCCCAAGGCAAAAACTCAATTTTTGGTGAAATTTTTTTTTCTAAAAATGATCGACCGGACTTTAAAAAACATGTTTTCTACACGTTTCAGCAGCTAAAACGTACAAAAAAGTGGTTAAAGCCACTTTTTGGGTGGTTTATAAGGCACTCCTGCCCGAATTTTTCTCGACTTTCGACGTGAAAAGTCAAAATCGACGCGTCGAGTCAACAACCATATTCAAGAATCAAGTATCACTTTAAATAACATGAAAATTTAACCTTTTCGTAGTTGAGTTGCGTTTAAAGGAGTTGAAGAACTTTTAGAGTGGTTTGATGAACTAGTAGGTTTTGTCAAGTGATGAGGTTGGTGACGAGATGACAAACTTTTTATTGGTATTTCTAAAAAAATTTAAAAATTTAACTTGAGATGTCGGTGGATGCATTGATGATACACCTGTTTTATTGTGCTGTTGATGCAATGAAGGGGTAGAAAAAGATTTGGTAAGAAGTGGAGAAGGTAGATCTTTGTGTCTTTCACCTCGATAAGGGTGAGCATCAGAGTTCGAAGAAACCACCAAAAATCCTTAAAAAGTATAATATATTAAACAATAAAGTGTTTCAAAATTAACTAACTTATAATGTGCAGGGTGTTTCAAATTTTTCTGACACCTTTAAGCGGTCATAACTTTTTTAAACCATTTTTTTGAATTTCTGAGAACTCAGATCGACTCAGTTTTTGGTGACACTTTTTTTGGTATATAATGTGAAAAACACGACTTTCGCTTGGTCCCTCCTGTTGCTTTGGCCTTACCTATCCAAAGACCACCTACAGACCAGGAGCCAAACAACAGGGGGGACCAAGCCAAAATTGTGTTTTTTACATTGTATACCAAAAAAAAATTTCATCAAAAACGGAGTCAATCTCTGTTCATAGAAATTCAAAAAACGGCCTTATAAAAAGTTATGATCGCTTTAAAGAAAATTTTGAAACACCCTGTACAGCTCATGAAAATTAATGCATTTTTAAATAATTTATATTTATAACTTACATATTCAGGGCGAGGGGGGGGCATTATAAACACCCACGTGAATTTTTGCCAAAACTTTTTTTAATTCCCGCCTTTTGCCGAGAACTTTTTTCATTCGATTGAAGAGTTTTGCGCCGATCGAATGACACCAAACACTTCATTCGAATGACCCAAAAATTCAACAAAACAATTAACAACAATTTCAGAAAGTTTGAAAAAAATTCTGATTTTTTAATCCCGGTATTTCTGTTCTGTGCTTTGTCCCTTCATGGGCAGGCAATAATCTAGACGTCGTTCGTAGTCTCCTATAGCTCTGTCAACACTGTCCTGAGGCAATTCTCGGAAGGCTTGCTCGATTCTTCTGTAGAGTTCAGCCATGGAAGCGATAAATCATCTGAAAAGACACATTTTTGAAAAATTCGAAAGTTTCAACAATGAAAACAAGACAAAATGTCATTCTATCGGCGCGGAAATCTTCTATCGAATAAAAAAAATCTCGGCAAAAGGCGGGAATTTAAAAAAGCTATGGCAAAAATTTAGTTGGGTGTTTATAATTGTCCACCCTGTATATCACACGAGAGCCGTATTTTTCTAATAGAGAATCAAAAATCGGGAAAATTTTAATTTTATTTTGGGTGCTAACCATGCTTGTTTAAGAAATCGCAATAAACAGGTTCGCAAAATATTGACTATAGCCCGAGGTACAGACCCTTGAAGTCGAAGGAGGCCTATTAGAAGAAGAAGTGCTTTATTAGAGAAAAGCGCACTTCCTCTTCCTCTGCAAAATAATATAGAAACTCATGTGAGCGTCAATGTTAACAAAAAGTTGTAACCCTTTCTGTAAAACTCCTTTGAGTAGTTTTAGTCAATATGTGGCTCGCTCAAACAAATTCTTTCAAAATGTTTTATTATATAAATTTTTTGAATTTTTGATACGTTGAAGCAGTATCTTTTGGATGTCAAATTTGCGAAAAATCACGTTCCATTCAAAAGTTAGCTAAAAACAAAGATCTTAGCATTAAGTTTCATTAAATATTTGCAGCTCTATTGTCTGCTATTTTCAAATTTTTAGTCAGAATCGATATTTTTAAATTCGCAGTTTTCACCGACTTGGTCTGTCATTGAAGCAGAAACAACAGGCATAACCATAATTTTGAGTCTAGCTGCACAGGTATTAAAATTCACACATCGATGTGTTAGGCAAGTAATATCTTATTCGAAAGCGTATTTATTGCTGTATTTACCAGTGTGATTATTGTTTAAGAAAAGCTTATGAGCTTTAATTTACAGCTAAAATAAGTAATTCACTACTTTTTTTCTAAAATTGTTATTTGATTGAAATCAGGGCTCGGAAACGTCCTTTATTTATAGATTTGTCCTTTACTGAGACCCGAAATCTTCAGAAATTTCGAAATTTTACGTCCAAATCTTTATTTTTGGTGCTTAAAAATCAGTAAGCACTGGCAAAAAAGACACTTTTCGACGAAAATGACCAAATGTTCTTTATTTTACGAAAATATGTTTTATTTTAAAATTCTGAGCTCTGAGCCCTGGTTTAAATAGGTCTCAATTATTTGTTAAAAAGGAGTTTCTTTACTAATCTTAACATACTATCATGTGCTTTGTTATGTGCTTAGAAGAGCTACGTAAAACTACTTTATTGTTGTCAAAACAGCAAGCTTTAACAATATATCTTGAGGAGAAAGTAGGTTTCAACATGATGAAATAAACTAAGAAATAAATTAAAAAAAGAATTTTCTACATTCAAAATAAGAAGACAGTCTGTTGAAATCAAATGAATTAAGTTTGAATCTAAACACGTGATTTCTAACATAACTTTTAAATTAAATTCTAGTTTCTTTTTAAGCACATAACAAAGCATCAAGAATATGTGGCTCGCTCAAACAAATTCTTTCGTTAAAAATATTGTTTTGTATTATATATAAAATTTTTTTTTTGATTTATTTTGATACGTTGAAGCAGTATCTTATTGGATGTCCAAATTTGCGAAAAATCACGTTCCATTCAAAAAAGTTAAGCTAAAAACAAAAGATCTTAGCATTAAGTTTTTTTCATTAAAAAATATTTTGCAGCTACCAGTATGTGTCATAACTCTTCGCGTTTTTTTCAAATTTTTAGTCAGAATCGATGTTTTTCATATTTCTTCATGAAATTCTTCAT